>VZRR01013906.1:1741467-1763155 GCA_013398015.1 Oreocharis arfaki | reverse complement strand
GCCTGATTTTTCTCTTTCTCTCACACAATTACACACTCTGGCTGCTGTTCCATCTTTCTAGCTATTTCCCCATTCTTTCTCTTCCCCACCCCCTCCACGAGCAACTTTTCCAAGCTCTCGGTTGCTTTTCCGTCTTTCCTGTCTGCTCCTCCACCACCCTGGCTGCTCTTTCACCCCCCTATTGCTTTTCCACCTTTCCAGCTACTTTAACATCTTTCTAGCTGTTCTTCCACCCACACCCACAGCTTTTCCATCTTTGTGCGTACTCTTCCATCCCCCTAACTGTTCTTCCATGCCCCCTGCCACTTTTCCCATCCTTCTTTCCATCTGTGCTCTGGTCAAACCTCCTGTTGCATCATCTCACAGCCTCCCCCACCCTGCCTTCCATCATCGCCTCTTGGTTGTCCCATCTCCAGTGGAAAGGTTTTCTTTCCCTGCTTCCCAGATGCACCTTCTTAGTCACAGCTGCATCCCAGTCCTTCCCCAGTTGCATCCTTTACATCTTTCCTGCATCCCTGTCTTCAACCCTCTCCCTGATGCCTTTCTAATCACTGTATCCTCCACCTTGCTCTGGGGCCTGAGCTGATCTCTGCAGATTGAAGTACAGAGGAGAGCAGGGCATCTCCTTACAACCAACTCTCCATTCCCAAAGTCCTCAGCCATCCCCAGGTTTGTTGCTCTGCCTCACACTTCCTCCTTGGAATCTCTACAGCCTGCACTTTCTGTCTGCCAGCTGCTGGACATCTTTGTGGGGTGATGGGTTTTAGCTCAGAGAGGTGAAGAGACCAGGTGCATTAGGGACAGGATATGCATTTGCAAAAAAGAGTGGTGGTGTGGCTAATAATGGAAAAGAACAGGTTAAAAGCAAGTATGAAGGCGAGCACAGCAGCACCAGTGCAAGGCCAAGCTTCTGAAATGTTTGCACCTTGCACGTGACAAAAGCATGAAAGAAAGCGCTCCTTCATTTTGGCACTCATTTCACTCCCATTTCTGGATCCTGTAGCTCATGTGAGGACAGATTCCCTATATTCCTCCAAACACATCTGTATTTCTGCCACGGTGTGAAGGGGAGGTAGGGAGGGTGTCTGTATGTTCGGGGGACCACTTGGCAAAAAAAAAAACCAAAAAAAACCCCAAAAAAACCCCAGAAACCCTCACTTCTTTTGGTCCATGAAAAAGTCATTTCTACTTGTTAGCAAGCGTCTGCTTATACCCATGCAACAGGAATCCGTTTCTCCTTTCTAGCACCTAATAAATCTTGATGCTTTTATTATTTTTCCCCTTTGCTGCTTGCAGGCAGTGGTTGCGTTGCTACGCTCCATCCTTCAGAGCAAAACCAAATTCTCTGTGTAATAACTTCCCCCCTCCCTCGAATGACATCAGATGTCCAAACTCCCCTTAATCAGCCAGAAACAGCAAAGCTGAGCTTGGTTTTTTGAAGGGCGGCTGGAAGGGATGAGGGTTGGGAGCCGACCTGCACAGGGAGCAGAGGGTGAGGCCAGGAGCCACGTTCCTGCCATGGAGCCCAGGAAGCCGGGCAGTAACCGCTGTCAGCGGAGACAGGCGAAGTATCCCGGAGCGCGTCATCCTGGTGTTTATTTACTCTGCACGTGTGTGTGCGTGGCCAGGGGCAGGCGGTGTGGTCGGGAAGGCAAAGCCATGCAGCTGAAACCCAGCGGGAGAGCCGGGCCCATCCTTGCGCCTGTGCCACGGGTGCCCCATACAGACACCTGAAAAAGCTTTGGCAATTGACTCCCAGCATGAATCTCCTTCCGTTTCACTTGCCTTTCACTTCCCTAAGAAACCGGTTGTTTAGCAGGTGCTTTGTGTGAAAACTTTAGCCAGGTCCCTTGTAATTCTGCTACTTTTGATTCTCTTGGGATGGGGAGCACCCGTTGAATGAACAAGGAGAGGGACAGGAAAGCGGTGACAGGTTTGTCATGCAAACCAACCCTCTGGCACTACCTGCACTTCCAGTTTGGACTCCTCGAGTGCCGCAGGGGCCTCTTTTTGACAGGTTTTGTTCGCAGACAGCAGATGAGCCTGGATTGGAAAGGCTGGTGCAAGAAGCCACAGGAGACCAGCAGGCTCCTCTTGAGATTTATGCAATTGCAAAAAAGAAATAAAAAATAAATCAGGAGTTCCTGAGGATGGGAGAGGGGAAAAAAAGTCACTTGGCATTCGACTGGTAGCGTGTGAGAACAAAGTATATTTTCATAGGCGTGTTTCTAAGCAACAAGGCAAGAAAAGAAATGAAGTTTGACTTGAACTTTCTGGCCTCTGCCAGTTTGGCCAGCAGCACAGGGACCGTGCGCTGGGGAAGCTGGCCTGGCCCTCCCATCTATCAATGACCAAAATTGGCCCTGAGCTGCAAACTGCTGAGAAAAAATCAGCACTCTGCAAAATAAACTATGTGACAGTGGTGAGGACTAGATCAAACTGCATTTCTATCTATTTCTGCCCTCATGCAGGCCAAGTTTAAAATTGCAGATGCTTTCCTCCTTATGGACAAGGTGGAAATGCATCGAGCAGCACTGCAAGAGCCAGCGCCTGGGAGGCCAGGCTTAGCTCTCCTGTAGAGCAGATGTCTTGCCTGGGGACAAGACACTCATGGGTGCCATGCCTCAGTTTCCTCATATGTATGCTGAACACAGTGGTACTGAGAAATGCTAGAGGTAATGAGCAGAATGTCCTCCTGGTTTGTTGAGAGGTCTGAAATGAAAGCAAGTGTGGGATTAAAGATAGCCTTACTAGGGCTTGTTTTAAGTAGTTGGATATGTAGGGTACTGACAGGATGGTCCCTGTAGTACTTCCTGCCACAACAGTCAGACACTGTCCTTTACTGAAAGCCAAACATCACGTCTGCAATTGACTGTTCCTGGTAAAAAAATATGAATGAGCTTCATTTATGGCACAGGCTGCAGGATTCTGGGTTTTCTCTGTTTTGTTTAGGTTTCCTTTGAAATATACCACATCTTTCCATTTTTCTCCCCTGTGCTCCTGCCAGACTTCCTCCTGCTGAGACAGCAAGGTCAGGCTGAGCACTGGGGAGCGGAGGGCACAGATTGGAGCCTGCTGCCCTAAAAAGGCTCATGGAAAAACAAAGGTTGTCAAATATTTCCTTCTCTCTCATTCCTGCTCTCTTTCTAGAAAGCGAGCAAGACTTGGCAAATTTCCTCATGAAACTGTGAGCCAATGATAACCAGGAGGGGAAAGGGGGGGGTTGTAGAATTAGCCCTAAGAAAATCATCTTTGCTGCGTCAGCTGAAAGGAGAAGGAGTGCTGCCGAGCCCAAATTTCCTGCAGCTTGTGTTTGGTGCTGTCCTTTATTGCTCCCCAACATATTTCCCCCCACCCCATTCCCCCTTCCCTTACTCGCCTGCTCTACATTTGGGGATGTGGGGCTTCAGGGCTGACCAAAGAGGATGTGACAAGGCAGGTGGGCAGCTCCATGTCGAGGTCCAGGGTGAGGGTGAGGGTTAGGGCAGGGGTCGTGGGAGCAGGGTGCTCGGGATGCACTGGCTTGTGCTCATGTGTCACTCTGTGAGGGACCCGGCTGGTGCAAGCAGCAGGTCCATTGTGTGAAGCAGCTCCGAGCTGTCAAGGTGAAAGCTAGTATCAACAGGCCTGCAAAACCTCAGATACAAAACAGGAAAATCTCCATTTTTCTTTTGATCTGGAGTTTCAACAACAATAATAATATATTTAAAAAAAAAAAGAGAGAGAGCGTGAAATCCATCAGGTGCCAGCAAGAGAGCTGGGTTTCTGCGGTGTGTGAGTGTATGGGGGAGGAAGGGATGGGGTGGTTCAAACAGGAAAGGAGGGGCCTTGGCTGGAAGGATTTTTCGGCAGCCTGGTTTCTAAGGAAGGAGGGAGAATATTAAGTAGTTGATCCAAATGAAATTCCTACCGAGTGCCAGCAGAGTTCACCGGAGAAAAGACGTGGCTCTGTGCGTGCGTGCGTGCGTGCATGAGTGATAGAGCTGGCCCCGAGCTTCCACACAGCCCTGGACCCACTCCAGGTCAGTGCAGGGAGTCCCTCCAGAGCCTGCACCACCACAGCGGAGAGCAGAAGCTGGTCTCAAACGGGAGCCTCTGCAAACTTGACGGACGCTGGAGGAGGCCATTGTGCCTCCTTGTGTCGATACTTAAGCAGCAGCAGCAGCAGCAGCATCCTGTGCCCAGATGATCGTCGCGGCTTTGGCACGTCAGTGACATGAGCACGGTCGTGTGCGACTGGAAGCGTTTGCCTGACTGCGGGGTGTCCCCTCAGGCTTGACAGAAGGGGGTAGGAAATATTTGGTATCTTCTGTGCCAGCTTCAAGACACCCCCCCGGTGTCTTTTGTCGCTTAGTTTGTCGCACGTGTCAGGGCGGAGGGGGAGGAAGAGGAGGAGAGGCGGCGGCCGGCGCTGCCGCACACGGAGCGCGGTGCTCTGCTTCCTCCTAACGACCGCTGGGAGCTCTGCTCGCCCCGGGCCGAGGGAGCCGCAGATGCAGGAGCAGCTGCGGGAGCTGCTACACCCGCGTTTCCCAAAACTCTTCATGCAAACTGAAAAGCCTGGCAGCAGCCTGGGAAGGGTGGCGGGAACCTCAGCCCCTCCGGGGCTTGCCGTCCTCTGCTCAGCGAGGTGAGCTAAGAACAGTTGTAGGGCAGATAAAAGCGCCCATGGCACAGCAAATCCTGCCCCCCCCCCTTTTTTTTTCCAACCCAACTCAAGCACTTAGTAGTGGAAATTCAAGGCCAGACGTAAGTGGAGAATTTGGCTGGAACACACCTGCCCCTCTATGTGGGCTGCAGAGCAGCAGGATTAATATGCACGGGGAAGATGCGTGTGAGCATACGCACACATGTACCCGTGTTCACACGCCCACACACGCCTGCATAAACATTTAATGTGTGCAAGCACACACACGGAGCATTCTTGTCTCTGGAGGCAGAATGGTTTCCAGGCAGCACACACAAACCTCTCTTAGATGCACAGGTTCTGGTTATGACTGGCACATCGGTATTTTGCCATCAAGATCAGATACTGACATACAGATCAGCCTACCCTATCCTCCCACTGAGGGCTCAGAAATGAGATGCACCAGGTGAGCATATCAAACAATGGGAGGTGAGGAGGGAGATAGATGCAAGATCTATCCTCCTCTCAGCCAGCTGTGTGGATCCAAACTCCTCCCCTGTGCTTGGAGGTGGGTTGTGTTTTCTGGCTAGACTAAGATAGTACACTGAGAGATTTCTTGAGGGCAATTTTTCCCATGTCAAACAAGCAAATTCTCCACAGCAAAGGTGTGAAGTTGTGGCTTTCAAAGGACAGCCAGTCCACCTGCCAGGGCAGTGGTGCCTGCTGTTACAGGTGGAGGAGATGGTGCCAGGGCCACTGAGGTCTCTGGGATCCTGCAAACTTCTCTATGCCCAGGCAGCAGCCACTGGCCTTCAGGAAGGTATGAAAGAAGAACTGAATTAGGAAGAGATGGCACATTTGCTGAGATGTAGCAGCTGAGGGCAGGAGAAACAGCCTCCAGCATTGACCAGAGGAAGCTACAGGACCCAAAGACATGATGCACATGGAGGTCAGAGATGATCCAAAGATCATCTTTGGCTTGTGTGAACTCACTGGCAGCCAGCCTGATAACCACCTAGTCATTTATAAGGAGGTTTTTTACAGGGAAAAAGTAGATACTATCTGTTTATCGTCAGGACAAGAATAGCCAAAAGTATGAGGAGGCTCTGCTGGTGAGGAGGAGAGGGATACCTGACCCTGCATGCTGGAATCCTCTAAGACCTTGCCTGCTGGGTCCTTTGAGCATGAGCCTGCACACTGGGTCTCCCTAGGGCAATACATAGGGCTGCCTGTGGGACGTGGAGTGGGGCAGCAGTTGTGCCAGCACTCCTGGATCCTGGGACCGCCCATTTAAGATCACTGGGCACGGTTCATGATTCATGCCTTGGGTCATCCTGGAAGGGTCCCGTCGCATCTGGTGACATCCTCCATCCCCTCGCCACTCAACCCCCACAAGACTCTGTGTTCCTTCGTCTGTGTAGCCAAGGCAGCTCTCAGCAAGGTGTTGTTTTTGAGGTGGCTCTTTGATGCTAGTGATCTGAGGGGACCCCTCAGTGTTCATGTCAATCCACTGCTTGAAGTTAATCCCAGCAGGAGCCAGCACAGTGGCATAAACACAGAAATTTGGGACTCTCGGTGATTTGACGTGGGCAAATTTGCTCTCAAGGAATCCATTTCTCAGCATGTTTTGGTAAGTCTTCTGTGTGTTTATGATGTTTCCAAGACAAGTGTGAGACACTGGTCAACAGGTTAAGCTTTGGGGAGGCATGTTCAAATTTATGCTTGTGAAGTCAGTGGGCATTTCTTGTGTGCATGTGCACAAAGCCTTGCTCTCACTATTGCCCTTATTCTGCAGATCCCTCTGATATTCCATCATTTTTCACTGTAACTCCACCCAAGTGGTACTGTCTCTTCCATGCAGAATGAGGGAATGTGAGGTCAATATCTCCCACACTAAATTGGCACACTGTTCCCTATTAGCCTGGCAGGGCTTGATCCTGCAAGATGCTGAGCACGTTTCCTTGAGGGCCAGAGAATCAAAGGCTTTTGGGCACTTCTCCCCACAGTGGGAACGAGCTGCCTCAGTCCTGGAAGGACTGTGGGGCCAAAATGAAGGCTGTTGGCTCTGACAGAGTTGGAGAGCTCTTTGCAGCTTCAGGCCTCGAGGGCTGTTGTTGCAGTTTGGTTTGTTTGCTTGTTGAATGGACACAGCTGGCTCGATGATGGAGATAATTGTTACGTTGATGGAGATGACTTGTCTGGTTGCTATTTAAGGGCAAGAAGGTAGTCCTGACATACTTGAGGAAATGATTGCCTAGCCAAACAGACAAAGGAGTGTTTCTGAAAGGTAACTTTGGGGGCAAAGTTGGCCGATATTCATAATTCTTTATTGTAGAAAATCAGTAGAAATATTTAATTTTTCCAACTACAGATGGGATTCATCAGAAGACAATTAAATCAACAGAGCCATTTATTATTCATGCTTAAGAAATGAGATGTTATGTGTTAGACTAATGATGAAAATCTGTCATTAAATAAGCCAGTGAAAACTATGGAACCTGGCTTTCACTTCGTAATTTAAAGGAGATGCTGGAAAAGAAGAGAAGTTTTACTAGGGGACAATTGTATGTCTTCTACCTGTCCCGCGGTCAATTATGGTGCTGCCACAGCTACATATATGTCTTAAGATATTTTAATTGTATCTAAATACAAAGTGACTTACAGTCATTGCTTTCACTTGTGCATCTTTCTTTCCTGATGAAATAGTAGATGTGGGTGAAATTTTCTCCATCATTTCATAGCCATTTCAGCATCCAGTTACTTGGTTTTGTAAAAGCAGCGATGGCCTGAGGTTGCAGAAGAAACAACAAAGTGCAACAAGGATTTTTATCATTCCAAGAAGGCTCCAGACCTGTGGCAAGGACTGTTTAGTTGTCTTTCATGGAATTTCAGACCCCAAAATGGAGGTCTGTACCCTTTTCTATATCAAGAGACCCATGAGGTTTTCTTAACATTCAAAAGCAGCTTTGCATCATGTTGGACCAAGAGAAATTGCTACTGTATGCAGTGGAACAGGGTGGAAAATGGCTAAGAGAGGCAAGAGTCATCCATTAGGACCAAGCTTGGGCAAATTTCTTCTTATCAATACTGTCAGAGTGTGAATGTCAAGCTTCTGGTACTTTTTTGTGGTCTGATTTAGGTGGACTGAGAGATTAAATAGCAGCCAGGCCTACTGCAGGCAAAGACTTTCTGAGAGAAGGAGCCATTAAGAAAGAAGGGAGTCCTGAGGGCAGAGGTTGGAAATTTCATCCCTCAGAGGTGGTAATAGTCAGGATGGACAGTACATGTGACGATGTGTCATCTGGTGTTGACACAGAAATGAGCAATGGATGATCTCACACAGCTTTTCCATCTGGTTTAAGGCAAAACTGTGAAAATGAGGCTGAAGGCCTAGAAGTTTATCCAGGCTAGGCTGGAGTTTGCAATCACAGCTGCACACCTGAAATACTTCTGTTGTACCAATTCTTGTCCCACACCTGACACAGGTGCATCTCCACACTCCACCTTAATGTGCCTTTTCCTCTCTCTTTGTGGTGGGCAAGGGGTTTGACTTTCGTGGCTCTTCCAGTTCCTGACTGCTACCAACAGAGACCCTCAAAAACCAACTGTGGGGACAGATGTGGGGGTGGAGACCACCAGCCTCTGGTGGGAGCAGCATTTCCCAGATTCAGTTCCAGTAGGACAGTTGTTAAAACTTCTGCTCATCATGAAACAAAATCAGATTCAAAACCCTGTCCAAAAGGCAAAAGCCGCCTTCATCTGTAAGCAGGCCAGAGAGTTCAGCATAACCTGTAGTGATTGCATTTTTGGTAGGACATCCTTTACTCAGGATCCTCTCCTTTAATACAGGATTTTCCTCTTAATTCCATACTGTTCCTAAGGTAAAAAGCTACAATATCCACGCTGACTTCCCAGCTCTTGATAGCCATCAGCAGCACTCTTTTGGTTATGGGTCAGCGCCTAAGGCCTGACTCTACTATGATTTGTAATACTTGGGTTTCAGAAACCAAAATAGCATCCTGGCAGCACCTGCTTTTAAGTCCAGGTTTCTTGATGTCTCATGTATGTTGATACCAGTCTTGACTGAATTTTAAAGGCAAGCCCCACATAGTCCAAGAGGGCAAATTACCTACTCCTTCTCCCTAGATACACTAACTCCATTGCTGATGCTGAGCTACCTGCATCCAAAAAAGTACCCTTGCCTGCTTCTTTTTTCATACAATAATGATAGTTGATGGACACTGTTAGGGTTCTCTTCCAACCCGTCACACTTCCTTCATTTCTACAGGCACAGCAAGACTTTTTCCAAGTCATCTCTGGTGGCCAGATGATCAAAACAAACAACCTTTTGTTTTGATTCAGAAAATCTAAAGCACGTGCGTTCTCAACTTTTTGCCACGAATAAGCCCCGGGGAGAAACTGCTGGTAAACAAATCAGTGACACCTTTCAGGAGCTAATCCAGATTCTCCTCACCTTTATTGTCAGTTAGGCAGAGACTGTCGTGCAGTCTTTGAGTTTTCCTTCTTTGCTCTTTTCTGTTCTTAGTTTCTTGGCAGTTTGGTATGGGTTTTGCCTCCTTTATTGCAACCAATGAAATCTGCCACTAGGGTGGATTTATTGGAAAAGATGCAAGACTAAGAAAGGCTGAACTATTTCATCCTTTCCAGGAAGAAAAAATATATCTTGGTCACTCTGATATTGAAAGATGATTTATTTAGATTTCTGTCGGTCATAATTCAGCTCTCAGCTTCTTCTGCAGTTTCGGCATATGGAATTGGGAACATCTGCAGTTTCCAGATGATGTGAAGGAAGTACGTTTTATCTTCCTATCATCAGTGCATCAGCAACAGGAGCTTCTTGATATAAATCTAGTCCTGCAATACTTCCTTCCCCTCCACTTGCCTGGAGGCAACTGAACTGAACAGTTCAGTTCTCTGGAAGATAACTTTGTTCAGGAAATGTCAGGCTGATACAAGCAGCTATCTAGCAACAGAGTGCCTGCAATTTTGCAAGATGGTGCACATCAGCATCGTTTAATTGAAATGGATGGACGTTTGTTCATCATCTTACCAGAGGGCAAAACTCTGAAATGTTTCCCAGTTCTTTTATTGGTTAGATATTTTGGGTTCCCTCTTGGACAGAAATCACTGTCATGAGAACCCAGAGTCTCTGGCTATGCTGCCTGTTGACTCAGACCCTCACCTGGTCTTGGTGTGTCTTGTATGTGCATTGCAAAATCCCACACCTGCATGGAGAACTGATTGTAAACAGATTTGGGAACTCCTTGGAAAGAGACAAAGACAACATCTCCTGTTCAGCCCCAGCCTTTGCTTTTACATTTCAAGGCAGCACCAGTCTAGCCCACCAGCTGGTGCCCAAGCTTGGCTATTCCAGCACAATATGGGTGCTTGGAGTCTGCTGAACTAACAACTAGCAACGTGTAGAGAAGGAGCTTCCATCATGAAGCTCCCCGTATCCAAACCTGCTTTTCTCCTTGCTCTACTGAGTTGCTCTCAGAGAGTTTTATTTTGTGGCTGCAGCAAGGAAGGGCAGCTCAGGAAAGCACTGTTTGGCACCTAGCAACACAGATCCTTCCTTTAGCTCCCAGTTCCCATAGCTGTAGCTCTCCCACCTCCATGGCATTTGCTGGCACTGCGGAGAAGTCATGCTGACCCAGAGATCCGCTCCTACAGATAGGTCCCACACTTCCAGAGCAGACCAAAACATGAGCTGGTTCCCTTGAGAGCTCCTTTCCCACATGCCGAGCTGCATTTCTCCCCCATCCAGCTCTGTATGAGGACACGGAGGTCATCAGGATGATGATCTCCCTTTCCCATGAATCCTGTGTGAACCTGGGGGCAGCCCAAGCACCTGATATTCACGCTCTGCAGGTGAGCCCTGGCTGATACAGCAGAATCTGCATCCGCAGGTTTCTGCTGAGGAGACATTAATCACCTGAGAAAGAGCTGGTCTTCCAGGCTAGTTCAGCAAAGCCCAAACAATAACTTTAAAAAAAAAAAGGCCACAGAACAGCACATCCCTCTGCCATCAGTGTTTGCTCTCTGAGGCTCTTTAGGTATTCCTGAGCTGTTCCCAGGCATCCTGCTGGCTCTTGGCTTAATAAAATGGAGATAAGTACTAGCCTCCCAAGCCAACTCTCTGAATGCTTTTCCATCTCTTCTCTGAGCTTGGCCTTACTGATCCATATCCTTATCTTAAAACGTGTCTCAGTGGAACAAGGGAGTGAGGTATCATCAACTTCCACCATGTTGTCACCGGGGTATAAGATACAGGAATACCTTGGAGCCCCTCTTCCAAAAGCTTGTGTGGCTTTTGAGCCATGGACTAATTGGATTCTGATCATCTGTCTTTGGTAGGTGACTGGGTGTGGTGGGGCAGAGTGGGTGTTTCTGGAAGCACTTCACAGTGCTAAAGATTTTCTTCCACACTCTGGAAATCATGAAAGTGTTTTGCTGCCTTTGGCAGCTGTTGAAGTTCCTAATTCCCAGGGAAGGAAATATGGTCTGTGCTTTCTTACTACTGCTCCTGTGTCTGCAAAACAGCTTGGCCCATGGGAACTACATCACAGGCTGCAAGAGGACCAAGATTGAAGAGGTGGTGGGAGTTACCTTTCTTAACTTCAGACCTTTGGAGGCCTAAGTGTGGTCATTGGAGTCACAGGAGAAGAGACTGGAGTTTCCAGAGATATGTCATTCCACCCTAAAATCAACACCCAAGCCAAATGATGGGGCTGGTCACATTTTGGAGGGTGCACCATCTCTGCAATGACTTGCACATGAAGTTTGGCCATCCGGAACACCTCAGTGTTAGCATTCGGGTGTTACGTGACATCGATTTGTTTTAAGTGTCTGTTACACATTGCTGAGACTTGTGGGAGGTGGGGTGGCAGTCCCAGCAGGGCTGCTGTTTTTGTGTCCTTCGTGGTGTGTGGTGTCTCCTCTGAGCCTCTCATCACCTGCAAGTATTACCAGCACGCTCCCTCGCCAGTCCCTACCAGATAGACTGCACCGGCCTGATGCCAAGACTCCACCAAAGCACAAAAGTTCATTCAAAGTCCAAGGCACATTGCAGCTGGCTCTCCAGCAGACAACACCCTGGGCTAGTGGAGGGACTGGCTGGAACCTCCATCTCCAGCCCTGGCTGCTCTGCCTCCAGTGGGTGCCAGATGGCCTCGGGCTGGGCGGCTGCCTGAGCTCACTGCCTGACCTCACCAGGGCGGTGATCTCAGCAGTGACCCCAGCCCAGGCACAGCGCCTGGGCTGCTCCACTGACCACCCCAGCAGGGCTGGGGGCCGGTCACCACCAGGCCAGGGGCTGTGCCCGTGACGGGAATGTAAACGAGCTGCTCTTCATTAGGCAGGTGAAAGCTCCTGGGCTTTTGCCTGGGCTGAGTCTCGTGGCCTCTGGGGAGCTCGGGAATGCTTTTGTTCAGTTGTACTCTCCAGCTGCCAAAGGGTGCGAGATGAGATGACGCTCCTTGCTTTGCATCCCTTCCCTGCCTGCATTATCCCAT
Source organism: Oreocharis arfaki (assembly GCA_013398015.1). NCBI lineage: Eukaryota > Metazoa > Chordata > Aves > Passeriformes > Paramythiidae > Oreocharis > Oreocharis arfaki. The sequence goes on along the minus strand of VZRR01013906.1, from coordinate 1,750,993 downwards.
CCCTGCCTGCATCTTAAGAATGCAAACACAGTGGCTGTCTCTGTGTGCTGACCAGGAAGGAGGAATTTTTATTTTCCCATCATGGCCACAGGTGCAAGCCCAGGTCAGGGAGGAATTTGCCTGCCCATACCAGCGTAGGTCAAGCATGTCCCCTTCTCTGGAGTGGCAACAAACAGGAAGGGCAGCTGGGGAAAATACTCAGGGTTTTTACCGGCCAGGTACCTAAGAACAGAATTCCTGTATAAACCCCACATGCAATGAGCACCTCTGAACAGAGATGGCTGAGTTTGGGGGCAGAGGAAGGACTGAGCAAATTCTCAAGGTCTCCACCAGTGACATTTGTGTTGTTCCTGTGCTAGAGGTTTAGTTGAGATCCCCATTAAGTCTTTCTCCAACACCTTCCTGCTTAAGTAGTGTATTATGTTAGTGCCTATGCTGTAAATAATAATGATCATGATAACAATCAAGAGGGCTGTTTAGCAGGGTTGTGCTGTGGTTGTGTATGTACTTCTTAGGTGCATGTGGCTTTTGGGGGTGGTGTTGAACAGGACAGCAAGTCCTCTAGCAGCGGGCTGTGGCTGTAACGAGCACGGATCATTAGGAGCAGCAGTCAATAGATCCTTTCTGCCAGAAACCAGTGAAAATGTGTTACAAAAACTCCAGCCTCCCAGCCATTTGGAAAAAGCTTCATGCTCCACTCTGTAATGTCAGCAGGCTGGGATGCAGTGTTCCCACACACTCCTCTCCCCCATGTGAATGCACCCACTACCTTATTGGGAACTCACATGGGTCCAAAGCTTCTGAAGCCCAGGAGCACCAGGCTGGGCTTTGACGGCGGGGCAGGATGATGTGTAGTCTGCTCTGGGTGGTATCTGTTGAGGCCAGCAGGCAGCCAGACAGGAGTAATTTGTGGCTTCCCAGAAACAGTGCCTGGTATTTTGCTACTCCATTTGGAGTATGGTTCCTTTTGCGACTCCATTTGGAAATGGTTCCTCTTAGGGAGCTTCCTCTGGCTAGCCTGGAGAGAAGATACTATGCCCTCAGCCCAGGGCAGAGGATAGCCTACGGTCTGCTGTGGGTATTTTCTGCCTCCCAGGGCTCATGGATTAAGACATCAGCAGCACAGTCCTTTTGGCCTGGCCTGGGTCAAGAGCCTTTCCAGATGCTTGCCCCTCTTTCCCTGGGCAACAGCAGATCAGACCAGATGTGAAGCCATGGGGTGGTTCTGAGTTGAGTTCAGTCTCCTGCCTTGGCTGTAGGGTCAACATCCCTTTGAGGTAGCTGCAGCCCACGTGCCACCTCCAAGCTAGCCAGGCATCCTCAGCTTGGCCAGCAATGTAATTCTTTTGTGTCATTTTTCTGTACCAGTAAGCTTGGGGTCTCTACTGAGAGATGATCTCCTCCTTAGTTGTGGGGAGAAAGAATGGAGCTGTGCAAGTCACCCACCTCCTGCTTCCCACTGTTCCTCATCTGGGGACACAGTGAGTAGAGCCTTCCTGCCCATTCCCTATGCCCAGAGGCATGCAGCGTGCTTTGCCCATGCCTCATGCCCCCAGAGAGGCAGCTCTGCTTCTGCAGATCGTCACCAGGCTGGCAGGCCGATGGGAGTAGACGGGAAGGGGCTGGCAAGCCAGAACCTGACAGCAGGGGAGGAGGAACTCCAGCCTCCTGCCTGAGTCTTAGCTAGGTAGGGCTCATTTGGGGAAACTGGGCATTGCTCCTTCCAGCATCTCCTCAGGTGTGGAGGCACAGTGATGCCAATGCCCTCTGCCATGAGCCAGCCTGGGGCAGACAGAGGTTAATGAACGAGCTGGTGGGTGAGGATGGGCAGGTGGGTGCAGGAGCTCTGGAGATGCTGGCATGAGTGTCTGGTCCTGGTGGCAGTGGGCAGCTGCAGGTTGATGTGGATGGGCCAGCCAGGAAAAGAAGAGAGGGGCTGTGTGGGTGCTGTATGCCCCAGCTCTGCCTTTCCCTCTCCTCTTGGAACTGGGAAAGTCCCTTACCAGCTGTGCAGAGCTTGTCAGGAGTTTCTGTCAGAGACCTCTGCCCTTCAGTTTGTCAAAACTACTCGTTAGAAGAAGGGGTTGTGTCAGCTTTGTTGTTGAAGGAAATTAGGCTATAAAAAAACATTAGAGGGCAGAGGAAAGGGATCCCTTCAAGGCATCCATGGAGTTATCACTGGGATATAAAGACCCAAACTAGACACCACTGCTGAGTCACAGATGGAGTCCCATCACTTCCATCCCTTGTTGTATGACATCCCAAGCGTATGTTCCCACTTGAGGGGGAGCACATGCATGCCAGGGACAGTGAAAGGGGTCATTTCCAGGTAGTTTTTCAGCCCTGCAGAAAGCACTGGACTCGGGCTGGGATCTTGGCAGCTTTTAGTGCACATCAGTTGTCTGCAAGATCACAGGGCTCCTGTGGCTCCCATCTCTCCTTACTGAAAGGGCTCCACATTAGTCCTCAGCTCATTCTGGCTTGCTGGCAGCTTGTAGTGAGAGGAAGGATAAGGTGCTTGCAGGCGGGTAAAGCTACTGACCATGTGAGCAGTCTGAGCTGCTGCAAACACCCATTGCATGGCGAGTCTTGGGGACTGGACACCCCATACTGTTTTTCTGACTGAATCCTCGCTGCTTTGTACCCTTTATTTGTTATTTGTTTTTATTTGTTAGGATTGTCCTAAGAAGCTGTGCCTCACTTATTGTTATTGGAGAGGTAATGAGCTGTGCCCCTCTTGTGTTGCTGGGGGATTGCCAGCACCAATGTGAAACCTCCCTCCCCTTATTACTGTAGGGCAGCCCAGGGAGATACTCCTGGCAGTGCCTTCTCCAGCCCTGGATGTGGGTGCCATAGGGGTTTCCTGGGACAGAACACAGCGTGTTTCATTGCCATAAGAAGGGCTTAGTCACTGCAGATGCCTCTGTTCTTCTGTCAGACCTTGAGCTGCCACAGTATCTTTTGAGGCGAAGGATGTACTTCAACTGCACCTTGTATGGTTTCATTCTCTGGGGAGTAATTCCCAGTTTACTCAATCTCTTCTCTATCCCCTGTCTGTCATCCTCTTAGAGTAGAGGAGCCTTGATCTGTGCAGGCAGTTGAGTCCTGCAGCAAGGAATAAAACCCCAAGCATATGAGCATCATGGGGCAAAATGGCAAAATGATCCCATCCTGGGAAGCCGTGTGAGTCCTGGAGATGGTACAGGGGGTTGTTTATGTTGCTCTGAGTAGTTAGGAGGGTGTCGAGTTGGAGATGCTGATCCAGTGCTGTTCTTGTGGAAACAGATAAAAACAAAGGGCCACTGTATAAATAAGTGGCCATGAGAAACTTTCAAATTTTTGCCGGGACAGTGCAAGGTATTTCACCTTGGCAAGGAGAAATAGGAGACTGGTACCTGTGGCTGGCCTGGGCACCCAGTGACCAGCCTGTTCACTTGGTCACCTCCAAACCCCGCAGCTGAGGTGTGTGTGACAGTCTGGTGCTGCCATCTGCCACAGAGCATCTCGTCTGTCCCCCCTGCTGGGCATCCTCAGGCATCCCTGGGCAGCAGTGGCATCCTCTTCACCTTTCTCCCTCCTGGTGCTGCATCTGGGCTCCAGGAAGCAGTAAGAATCCTGTTTGCCTTGTTGGGGGCATATATCTGCTTTTATTTGAATCCTGAGCCTTTTGCCCTCTTGTAAGAGGGGATGAGCTGGGTTTCACTGGCATAGAAACTGGAAGAGATGCTGTTCAGGGACAGATTTCAGCTACTCTGATGCTTTTCCTTCCGCTGCAGTGAGTTTCCTCATGGTCACTTGCTGGTCCCAGCACAGACTTGTCATCAGCGCTGGACTTCTGGGGACCCAGGGGTCAGGAGACAGGGAACCTCAGGAGCTTTAAACTGTATTCAAATTTAGTCAAAAAATAACCCTTTTTCACTCTGGTGGTTGTACTAAATGTCATAAGTCATCTAAGTTTAGACTGTCACCAGCTTGCTCCTATATATAACTGCACAGGACTCCTGACTGCATCCTGCCAGCAGAGGTTATGCTGGGGGGTCTACAGGAAGATGAGTGCCATGGACAGAACCTAAACATGGTCTCCTTTTGCTGTCAGTACCATCAGTGGCAGTCAGGCAGCATTGTTTGGCAGTGTTACCCTTGGCTTTGCTGGCTGCTTGGTGTGTGCCAGCAGATGGGAGCTGGTTTGGTCCCATGGGTAGGGCTGCAAGCTGAGGACCCGGGAGGTCCCAGCACTTGTCAGCTGCATCTTTGGTATCACTGCTGAAGTGCCTGCCCAGCCACATGGTGGCTGTGCTGTGTGTTTGACCTTGGCTTTGGAGGTGTCTCATCTTCAAGCATTCCTGGCTTTTGCTCTTGCCTTCTCAAGGCAGGGTGAAGTATGAATTTGTTACTTAATCCTCTCAGCATGGATAAACAGGGGTTTCTCTGCCTCATTTATGTGTCATCTGGCCCTTCCTGGAGGTAGGATTACCCTCACACTGGCCTTTTTCCACAAAAACAATGATGGCTCTTGTATGTAGAGATGCATCCTAGACGTCCAACTCCTCCATGCGCTCTAGGCACCTTCCTGTCCCAAGCTCAGAGGTCACACAAAAACCTTGTGAAATCCCACACAGTGGGATAAAGCCAGGGCTGTAGGCAGCAGCTGGGAAAGGGATTTCTTTGGTTATTTGTTTTCATCCTTCCTGGTGCAAAGGTCTCCTCTGGGGTTGGGCAGGAGGCTCTCTTTGCAAAAGCAAGCCCCACTCATCTCATAGAGACCTGACAGTTTGGTACCCCTTCCATTGCAGAACGGGAGTCCCGAGAGCATGAGGAGCCGACCACGTCGGAGATGACAGAGGAGACCTACCCGCCCAAGGCCTACCGGCCCAAGCATGGGCGCCTCTCTGAGCTCAAGGCTGAAGCTCTGAAGAAGGACCGCCGGAAGAAGCTGACCCTGGCCAAGTTCGTGGGCATGGCCGAGAACACGGCTCACCCTCGTGTCGTCATCCCTGAGCTCCGGCAGGAATTTGAGCTGGTGGGTGCCTTCACCTTCCCTCCATGGGGCTCCCATGGGAAGGTGACTGCGGGAGGATATTTACCCCCAGGAAATGGGTACTAGAAGGGGGGACCTGGGGGCTTTTGCAGCTGGAAGGTTCTGTGAGGTGCTCCCCTTCTCACATTCGATATCCCTGTGTACAGGGCCCATGCCGCAGGCATATGGAGGCGTCCCTGCAGGAGCTGAAGAGTAGCCAGCGTATGGTGCCCCGTGCTGTCCACCTCCCCAACTGCGACCGCAAGGGCTTCTACAAGAGGAAGCAGGTAAGATGTTCCCCACCCAGGAAGGCTTTTCTCTGGCGCTGCCCTGGGTGGGAAGGATGGAGGTTTTTCCTCTGCTGGGTTATTTGGGATGTTGCTGCAAGCATCTCCAGACACATTTGGTGGTGGGCGGCCTTGCTGATGGCTCCAAGTGCCATCTGGCCTGAAGCAAGCATCCTGAAGGAGCTGGTGAGGGAGGGGGAAAAGTCAGAGAACCCTGGGCTGGGGTAGCAGCAGGGATGAGGATGTGCTGAAAGCAGAGAGCAGGAGCCAGATCCTACCCAGGGGATTGCATCACTGGTGTGAAAGGGGCGAGGCCTGATCCCCAGGGAGGGAGCCACAAAGTGTGTGCTGGCCAACTCCTTAACTCTGCCCTTGGGTGTCTCCCCAGTGCAAGCCCTCCCGAGGCCGGAAGCGTGGGTTGTGTTGGTGTGTGGACAAGTACGGCATGAAGCTGCCGGGGACTGACTTCCTGAGTGGAGACCTGCAGTGCCACGCGTTCGACAGCAGCAATGTGGAGTGAAGCCACATCCCCTCCCTCCACCCCATCACTATCTACCCAGACTCCCTTCCACCCTCCCCTCTGCACCTCCCCACGCCCCGGGACTCCAATTCCTTTCATCTCATGTAAGAAGAAAAAAGAAAGGAAAAGAAAAAAGAGAAAGGAAGGAAAAAGAAAAAAAACAGAAAGGGAAAGAAAGAAAGAAGATAAGTAAGAAAAGGAAAAATAAAAAGAGAAGAAAGAAAAAAGAGAAAAGAAAATAGACAATGAAAAAATAGAAGAAAAGAGAAAAGAAGAGAAAAGAAAAAAGAGAAAAGGAAAAAAAGAGAGAAAAATAAACCCTGAAGAAACTGAGGACTCGGAATCTACAACAGCCTTTTGACAAAAAGGACTCAGCAAGGAAAGGATAGAGCCAGAGACAAACCAGCCATGGCCGCTCTGCCAACCTGCACCGCTCCCCAACGCTGCCTGCACCCCTCTGCCACAAGCAGAGGTCACCCCAATGTAGGAAGCTCTCCAAGTTGGTGATTTTCCAGTGTGGGTTTTGGGCAGGTTCATTTTTATTTTTGTATTTTTTTCGTGTTAGCTAGTTGAGTTCTGAAGGGTCTTGAGAGAAAATCTTGTGGCCACCAGCGTTCCCCTTGCAGTCCTCCAGAGCTTCCTCCCCATGTTGCTGGGACTCACTTGAGTTGATTTGATTTCCATCTCAAATGACTGCCCCCAATCCAGGCAGATTTCAGCAAGGAAGGAGGCATGGCACTGTTGGCTTTGTGTCTGGAGATGAGCTGGGGAGGGAAACACAGATCCTGCAACAGCACAAATACCCCCAGAAAATATCTGTGGACTTCAAAATCCTCCCAAAAGGAAATACAGTCTTCCCTGTCCAGTTCGTCTAGAATGGAAGGTCAGAAATCTTCGTGGACAAGCAGGACTCTGACCTTTGTCCATCCAGGTGTGAAAGCGTTCGTCAACTTGTGTGCACATGTGTGTGCGTTGACGTGGCCTTCCCTCCTCGCAACACTTCACCTTGAAATCTGGAGGTTTCAATGTAATATGCAGTTAGGGGATATGCTGCCCCTCTCAAACACAAATGATAACCTGCTGGATTAAGCACCGAAGCAGAGTTACAGAGGAGCATCGGTGCTTGTGGAATCAAGGCCTCATCAACACTGAGGGCTGCATCACTGTTCAGACTGAAGTATCCCTACATGGCGACAGGGGAATCAGGGCCAAAACTCTTCACCACCCTTTGCCACCACAAAGCCGACCAACTATGGAGATTTTTTTTTTTTTCACAGCCAAAAATGTGGTTTGCTCCAGGGGAAAAAAAAAACCCCAAACCTCCACTTTGCTTCATCATGTTTTTTTGTTAAGGCTGGTTTATAGCTTTCCCCATTGGTAGGAAAATGCCAGTCTCCATCCTTTTGCATTGAGGATACTGTTCATGTTGCTACAGCTGATTCCCACCACCCTGCAGTAACATCCTGTAATGGGCCCTTGCCTTTAACCTGGGACCCAGCTCCTTGTTGAGTGATGGCAGCCACCACACCATGGAGACCCACTGCCTTGGGCGTGCTGGGACAGCCCTGGGCTGCCTTCCTGACTCATTTGTTGTTTTTAATGTTTGCATTTGATTTTGGGACTCTTGCCTCTTGCTTATCCATGACAAGGGTCTCCACGATGTTGGTGGTGGAAGGAGATCCTGCAGCAAAGGGAAGGAAAGAAAGGAGAGGGAGCTGTGGGGTCTGGGTGCTGCAGTGGGGAAGCACACCCACTGGGAACCACATCCTGCTGCCACAGCTGGAGCTGGCAGCCAGCACTGGCCAAAGGACACAGCTGATCTCAGGGGGAAGGTTCCTGCACCCCCAAATCCCCTTGAGCTTCCTGGACCTGGGCAGAGAAAAATGGAGATCCACAGCACCACTGGGGCCTCACCAGTGGGGATGGGACAAGGGGGATTCAGCACTAAAGGGTTCTGGTGAAGGTTTCTTGCCATCACACACTGGGAGCCCTTATAGCCTCCCATGAGATGACATCAGTCCCCTAAGCACCCCATGAGCCCCCCACCAGGACATTACCCTGATGAAGGGCAGGACTGGACACCTGTGTTTATTTCCCTCCAAGTGACAGTGGGGGCGAGTTTTGTCGATGGACTTCCACAGAGACCCAGGGGAACACATTTCAGCCTGGGAACAAAGCACCTTCCTGTGCAGAAAAGAAGGAAGCGTGCCACCAAATGTAGATCTGCCCCCAGAAAAGCCTATTGGAGTGGGGTAACCATGTTGTTGGAGGGGGAGCATGATGAGGGCTGAGAGAGGGACCCCTCCAGGCTCTGCAGGGCTGATGGAGCAGGGTTGGTTTAACTAGCATGGTGGGTTAAGCTGGGGTGCAAGTGGGGTGAAGAATGGGGTGAAGACAGCAGGAGGAGGAGCTTGTGCTAACCCCGAGGGCCACTGGTCACCATTGTTGACACTGTTCACTTGCTGATCCCTGTGCAAAACCTCCTGACTGTTATAGGCCAGTACTGCCTTTCCCAGGACCCTTCCTTCCTTCTCTCTTCCTCTTTCTTGCTTTTTTTTTTATTTGTTTGTTTTGATGTTTAATTTCCCAAAACTTGAAAGCCTTTGGCTGCAGAGAAAGGAGACGTGCCCCTGGGGTGGAATGGGAGCAGGCAGAGGGCAGCAGATCCCCATGGACCTTGCCTTTTGGGGAGGATGCCTTTGCAGGGTGTGGGTTAGCTCACAGGGCCCCATGGTGGTATCACAATGAGGCCACCATGGACACTGGGAAGGGACTCTCTGTCTTCTCCCTACAAAGCAAGTCTACGTGGCCCTGGGAACTCAGAGTACCAAAATCCATCCCACACAGCCTCCCTCGCCCCTGCACATCCCATGCTGGGATGGCATTGCATTGCCTGTCCTGTCCCCACGAACCTGGGGGGAGGATGATGGACATTTGGGTTGCACCACCCTCACCCCCCAGATCACCTCGGCTCCCAGGATGGGGCACTAGGTGACCCCCCCCCCAGCTGCCCGCTCCCTTAAGGATCCCCAGCAGGACGAGGCTGTTTACAGGCTGCACTAATATTTAGGACTGGGGTTGGAGCCTGGGTTGGGCTGGGAATGAGAGTGACTTCAGGAGGGGTTGGTCACCCTCTGGGGTGGCAGTGATGAGGTGCTCCCATTCTCAGCACCCAGCAGCACCCCTTTGCATTTAGGGTGAGAGAACCAAAAGGGGCAGATTTGGAAGCTGGGGAGGGTTGAGGCACACCAAGAGATGCTGGCAATTTGCGCATCAGGGGGTCGTAAGGCTCAGGGGTCTCTGGCTACGGTATTTGGGCCGAGCCCATGTCAGTATCTAGGATGCGAGCTGGGAAGGAGAGGACAAGGATGGCTCAGGACAGCCCTTCCACCACATCGGCCCGGGGAGCGGCGCTCAGTGGCTGGGCTACCCCTTGTCTGTACTGCAGTGGACTTCGAAAACCACTAGTACAAGAGCATTTTGCACTATTTCTCCGCTCTCTCCCCCCTTCCCCTTTTCTCCGCCTTCCCCATAAAAATTCTTCTTTGCTGTTGGTTTAGTTTTTTTTTTGTTGTTGTTTTTTTTGTTTTGTTTTGTTTTGTTGTTGTTGTTGTTGTTGGTTTTTTTCCCCCAAATGGAGCATTGTATATTTAAAGAACTGTCAGTTCGCCTCGCTTCCAGACTGCTGTCCTGGCCCTGGCT
>VZRR01013906.1:1645880-1741451 GCA_013398015.1 Oreocharis arfaki | reverse complement strand
GGCTAGGAGCCCTGCCTGCTGTGGCCCCCTCCCCAGCCCCACCAGCCCCCGCCACTGCCACCGGGACAGACGTCACTGCGCACGTTACCCACCATTCTAACACAGTTGTTAAAACACACCAGATTCCGAGTTTCCTGCCTGGTTTTTATCTTTAAGCAATACTCACTACACATTTTACGGTAGCTTTTTATAGCTTTACATACATACGGTAGCTCTGTTGTTTCGTTTTGGTTTTGTTGTTTTGTTTTTTTTTTTAGATAACAAGAAATACTCATAATATTCCTGNCAGCCCTTCCACCACATCGGCCCGGGGAGCGGCGCTCAGTGGCTGGGCTACCCCTTGTCTGTACTGCAGTGGACTTCGAAAACCACTAGTACAAGAGCATTTTGCACTATTTCTCCGCTCTCTCCCCCCTTCCCCTTTTCTCCGCCTTCCCCATAAAAATTCTTCTTTGCTGTTGGTTTAGTTTTTTTTTTGTTGTTGTTTTTTTTGTTTTGTTTTGTTTTGTTGTTGTTGTTGTTGTTGGTTTTTTTCCCCCAAATGGAGCATTGTATATTTAAAGAACTGTCAGTTCGCCTCGCTTCCAGACTGCTGTCCTGGCCCTGGCTNGGCTAGGAGCCCTGCCTGCTGTGGCCCCCTCCCCAGCCCCACCAGCCCCCGCCACTGCCACCGGGACAGACGTCACTGCGCACGTTACCCACCATTCTAACACAGTTGTTAAAACACACCAGATTCCGAGTTTCCTGCCTGGTTTTTATCTTTAAGCAATACTCACTACACATTTTACGGTAGCTTTTTATAGCTTTACATACATACGGTAGCTCTGTTGTTTCGTTTTGGTTTTGTTGTTTTGTTTTTTTTTCCAGTAAACAAGAAATACTCATAATCTTACTGGTGGGAAAAAAAAAAAAGCAGTTTGTGAAAAACTGACAATGGAAGAAGAGCTTAATGCTCTGTTTAGCATTTTGTACTTAAAAAAAAAAATCTCACATTTTATTAAAAAGTGAAGATTGCTGTATACTATTTATTCAACTTATAATTTATGTTACTCTTTGATCTTTGTCTTTTCTCATGACAAAGCATTTATTTAATAAAGTTATGCATTCAGTTAGTTTGTGCCTGACCCTCGTGGAGCATCTGTGTGCTGGGGCCTGCCAGTGAGCTGCTCCAGCCCCAAGCATCCCACGGCCTCCTGTGTTGGGTCCCTTGGGGAGCTCAGCCAGCTCCACAAGGGTGCTCAGGGAGGTACAGGGCATGGGGTAAAATGGTGACAATGCTTTAGGGAAGCTTTTGATACTAGAACAGTCTGCTAGGTTAGTGGTAAAAGTTGCAAGTTTAACTTTACAGCTTCTTGAAAGCGGAGTTACAATTTATTTTTTTTCAGAATTTTCTTTGCATGGATGTGGCCATGGGGCACAGCACACACATTCAACCAGCTTACCAGGGTAAAGTACCTGGCAACCAGTGACGTTAAACCCCTAAATGCTATCTCAAACTGAGCTCCACAGCTTGGGATCAGACGTCCTATTTGAGCCTCAGACCTCTAGGAGCCACTGGAAGATTTGCCCCAGTGTCCCAGTGTGCAGGAACATCCCTGGAGCTGCTCAGCCCAGCCAGGCTGCGGTCCTCAAACACTCTGTGGTAGCTCTTGCTGGCTCACCCCACTGCCCTCCCCAGTGCTGGATCTGACCCTGTCCCACCGCCCAGGCAGCCATCACCCTTCATTCTCCCACTCATCCTCTCATCTCCCTCCTCCTGTGCCCCTCTTCCCCTCCATTCACCCGCCAGCATCACCCCGTGCATCCTGAGCAGGGCAGGAGGCGAAATCATCCCCTTTGCCCCTGCACTGGGGACCGTGGGTGGCCAGAGCTGTGCTAACACACATCCCGCACCCACCCTGCAGCACAGGGGGCTGGCACAGCCACCCTGTCCCCCCACGGACAGCCTGTCCCTCACGGACACCCCGTCCCCCACGGACAGCCTGTCCCTCACGGACACCCCGTCCCCCACGGACACCCGCACGGCTGAGCCCGACCCCTCGGGCAGCACAGGGGGCAGGAGCCGCGCGGCCGAGCCGCCACTAGGCGGCGCCGCGCCCCGCCCGCCTTACCCTCAGGGCCCGGCCGGCCGGGCAGGGCCGGGGCGCTGCCGCTTCCAGAGGCCCTGAAACTGGGCTTTACATCCGAAAAGTTAGTGCTGTGCCCCCTGCCTTCAGCTACGGGCTAATTAATCACATCCCTAAGGACAGCTGGAGGTGCATACACGTGTATAAGTAGCTACAGGTGCACACAGATAAGGTCATATGTTCCTACACTAATGATGTGCTTTATATTAAATATCGTTTATATTACACTATTGCACAGGTTTTTAGACTAAAAGTATGATGGAAGAAATTCTTCACTGTGAGGATGATGAGGCATTGGAACAGGTTGCCCAGAGAAGCTGTGGATAACCCCAAGCATGGGAGTGTTCAAGGCCAGGTTGGATGGGGCTCGGAGCAGCCTGGTCTAGTGGAAGGTGTCACAACTTCTGTTTGTTCCCCTCCAGCCCTTGAACGGGAGGGTGGCCCCAGGCCCTGCTGGGCTCTGGGCTTGGGCATCTCTCTCACCTCCAGTCCTCTCTGGGCAGCACCTGGCTTGGAGCACCCTTGTGCCCCACGCTGCTACTCAGCCTCCCCCGACACAGCCTCACCTGAGCCACCTTCAGCTCCCCCCAGAGGCACAAAACAGGAGGTTAATTTCGCTCCTTTTCCCATGTTCTTCAGCGTACATCGCACCCCCTCCATCAGGCCTGTCCTCTTTCCCCTCCCCTGCAGCCCCATGCACTCACTGCCCCCTGGCCCCATATAGTTTTCTGGTGCTCCTTACCACCGGCCAGCCCTTCAACACGTGTCAGTCCCAAACTCCTGGCAGGGGGTACAAGAAAGCAGAAGGGGAAGAAGCCCAATGGTTTTGCTTCCCTCTGGGGAGTCCAAAGGGAAACAACAGCCACCTGGATGCTGGATGATGGGGCCAACACAGGGCTTCTCCTTCAATGCTGCAATTTTAATTAAATGTAGTGTGGGGTTTTTTTATTATTTGCCTCTCTGTGATGTCCAAACACCAAGCTCTGCTGTCATGCTCCCTGTGGCAGCACTTCGGCCCCTGGAAGAAGGTGCAGGATGCCTCTCCACAGCCCCATGAGTGGAGCAGCTCAGCCAAACTCTGGTCACGCACTGTACAAAGCCTGTACCTCCCTGCACCTTCCCAACAGATTCACAAGGATCCATGGGTATAGCAGGAATATAGCCAGGCAAAGGATGAGTGACACCAGTTCCTCCCTGCTCACACAACTGGGACCAATAATAATGAAAAGATCAACTCTCATTACTACCTATCTAAAGGATGAACAGGGACTAATCTGTGTGCAATGCATCAGGCAAAGAAACATGCCCTGTGAGCACTGTGGAGGGGAAAGACAACAGTTTTCTGGTATCCTATTTAATTTATTCCAACTTTATGTAGTTCTTCAACAAGTTCTTTTTCAAAAGAAAAAAATGGCAAACACATAAGAAAACTTCCCTATTCCTAAACAAAACAAATTACAAGCCAGATGAGAGCCAGCATGTGCAAGTTTTATATGAAAAAGCAGAACATCCTCAGATGTTAACAGGAAACAGGTAGCATCATTTTTGCAGTTACTTGGTTTTGCATGGAGGCGTGTTTTCTTCTTCTTTCATGTGCTCCCATTCATCCACATACACATATGCCCATCCCCGACTTTTCAAAGGGGATCCTTCCCCTGTCTCCTCTACTGCCATCTCCAAACCCCAGCAAAGTCATGAGGGCCTTAATTTACAGAGCCCACCTGTGCCCTTCACACTTGGGATCTGAAATATGGGTCCAAGAAGGGGGACACAAAACAACAAACCATTTAAGGAAAGCCCAAGACTTTTACTCTAAGGAGAGGGTTTTTGCAATTGCTCCAAAAAGGACACCCATATTAAAAAAAAAAAAAAAAAGGGGAAGAAAATAATAAAACCTCCTTGCTTAGGCAATGGGGAAGTTATTTATTCTCAGCATCATTGTGTTCTGTACAGAAAGAAATCAACAGGTGAATTAACAGCAGAGACACATCTCTTGTCAGCATGTCCAGCACAAAACCGCTCAGAGCACCTGGAATCACTTGGATTTCATCTATACAAATGCGTATGTGGGCAGAGAAGTGTGTGTGTGTATGTGCGTGTGAGGGCCCTTACAAAGCAAGATATATACTGTAATTTACTTACAAAAAGAAAAAGTTATGTGCTGAATAACAGATGCTCACTTCAGTCCCAAGCAAAAATGGAGGGACAAGGGCAGCTGCTTGGGAACGCAAGTTTTAGATGGTTTTGTTGGTTTTTTTCCTATCTAGAAATAAAGAAAAAATGAATGAGAGAAAGAGAGACCCTGGCTTGTTATCCTAAATCTACACAGGCATCCTTCCACCCAGCCTCAGCAAGTTCATTTTAGCTCCCTCGGCATAAGTTGATCCTAAGAAATACTGTGCAAAAGCCCTTCAAATCCCCTGGAAAAGCAAGCATTTAGCTTTGCTGTCACCCAAAGGCCCCATGCTCCTGGACCAGAGGCAGAAGCTGGGTCCCTGTGGAGTTAGCTGTGCCCCAGCATGAGGAAACAAAGCACCCAGGAGTGTTGTTAGGGGGCTGGGTGGCAGCTGTCTCATCTTTAGCTCTTTCCCTCACTGCTGCCTCCTTGCGGAACACGTCCCAGCTGTGGTGGTATGTTCCAGCTGGGAATCTGGCATCTTTCTTCCTTCCCTCCCTCCCACACCACATCCCATGCCAGGACTGATGGCTGGGCTGGGGCACAGGGGACTGACTGGCAGGACATAAGAGGCAGGTGACAGTATTTACAGTCTTTGGTCTTGGGGAAGAAAGAAAAAGAGGGGAAAAGGCTGGGCTCTTTCGCTTTTTTTACCCTCTCCCACCCATAGCAAGGGGTTTTGTCCCCTGGGAGGGGTCAGGGAGCACACGGCACTCTGTGCTGGAGGGTGCCAGAAAGATGCCGCTAAACAGCAGGGAGGGCAGGGCTGCAGGGCGAGGAGCAAAAAAGACCAGTTCTCTGGTTTATGTTGGGTGAAAGACTAAGAAAGCAGTCCCTTCTCCTTGCAACCCCCCCACTGCCTTTCCCCTCCCGTTATCCCTCCCCTCCCCAGGAACCAGGCAGCTGAGGAAGGAGGGCAGCACACAGGACCCAACCCCAGTCTCTTCTAGAGCCTAAAGAGACACGCTGAAACTCATGTGAAATCCAGCACTGGGGCCACAGTGAGCCACCTCCAGCCAGCAGGATCACATCCATCTACTGGCTCCGCAGGGCATGTGCTACCCGGTCCTCTTGCTCATGGGCTGTATAGAAGAGGTGGCACTCGGGGTCCCCGCGGATGGTGGGTGCACCCTGGATCACCTTCCCATGGATGGGGTCCACGCACCAGCACTCACCGCGCTGCCCGTTCACCGACATCTTGCACTGTGTGGAGAGGAACAGGACAGGTGTCAGAGTGAAGTGAGGGACAAAACAAACCACTTCCCAGGTCAGCCAGCCCAAAGTCCCGACACTGGCAGAGCTGGGGTTTCTGGTGATCTGGCAGTAGTTTGTATTCAGGCAAGATGCATGGGATGCTGTACTCAAACCCCCCAGAGCCTATGCTGCACCAGTAGTGTTACTCCAGCAATCCAGCGTGAGGGCTGAACCTCTTTCCCCAGGGGCTGTGTCAGGGACCAAGAAGCCAGTTTTAATGAACCAGAAGGACAACTGTCCCTGAAATGCATCACTCTTTGCCAACTGTGGATGAAAGCATCCAAAGAGACAAAGATCCCTTGGGAAAGAGGGATGAGACTGACAGAGGAGCTGTGTAAGATTCTTCTCACCTGCAGATTAGGCTAAACAAACATCAGATCAGGGCCCCCACAGCCAGACCAAACAGAGATTCACTAATCTCAGAACAGAGGGAGGGACCATGGTGCATCTGGACCTGGAGTCTGTCCTCCCAGTCTTGTTAGAGAGAAGTTTCTTGGCCAAATGGTTATTGTCCTCCTCCTGCCCTGCAGTGCTGCAGGCACTTTGAACCTGATGTTCACCCCTCCATCCCCAGCAGATACATTTCTGAACAGAGTGTAGTGGGAGATGCAGAGGTTACTCCAAGCAGGCTGACCTGTTGCCCAGACGCAAGGAGCAGCAAAGACTGTTTTTTCTTCTGTAGCACACAAAGCATTGCTGCAGTGTCCGGGCTCATTCCCCAGACATGGCTCATCTTACAGGCAATTTGCCAGCTCTGCTCCATCCAGCCCTTCCAAGTGTGCTCATGCTGGGGGATCCAGCCAGCCCACGGGGCTTTTCAGGGGGAGACAGAGGGTGAGGGTCCAAGTGGGACAGAGACAGGAGAAGAGACAGAGGGAGAGTAGAAGCATTAAATAAAAAAAAAAAAAAGGACGCTCTGAGATAATCAAGGGGTAGAAGTAGCCCTGAGTAAAAGGCTTAGCCATGAAAACAGCATGAGTCCCCTCCAAAGGCTTATCTATAAGGGATCCTTCATAGCCAGGTACTATTCACAGGTGACTCCACTCAACCCTGCACCAGTTGGTTGTTCTGCTGTTTTTCCCGGCAGTTTGTTCCCCATTCCTCAGCCACTGACATCTGGTGGGTTTGCACAGATGAAGCCAAGAAATCAGAATTCAGACACACAAGTTGTATGAGTCCTACTGGGTCCCATAAATACCTTCAGAAGCATGCTGCACCCCAACCCCCACCTTGCCTGGACAGAATCACTCCTGGAGCTGGAGGACCAGCCTTGACCTGTGTAGGAAAACCAGTAAAGTGCAGTAGAAACCCTCTTGACTCCCAGAAGTGCTTTTTGCTTTGTCTGCAAGACTGGCCAGCATTCAGTCACTCTCTGCTTTTCTCTTACAGCAGGGCCCAAATTGGACAAGACCTGGCTCAAAGTTCATTAAAATAGACCTGGACAGATAAGCAGCTCTTGTGGGGGACAAGAACTAAACTGATTCTCCTCTCCATCTCTGGACTGCCCACAGCCATGTGTGGATGTGGATTTCATCTCCACTTGCAAATCTGCAGCTGCAGATGCACCTGGGTGAAACTAAACCTGTCCATGCCACATGCAGCATTTACTGTTAACCCCATACCTCACATCATGTGCAGGGTATCAGCTCAGCCCTGAACTGTGCATGTTCTGTGTCTGCACATGGTAGGGACAGACAGTGAGCCAAGGGCTGCTGCTGGAAGCATAGATAGCCCCAGAGCTCCCACTCTCCCCACTTACCTGTTTGAGATTGTACAAGCCATGCTTGTCACAGTTGGGGATGTGAAGGGAGTAGAGGTGCTCCAGGGGCCCTCGCTCATCTGGCAGCCGCATGGTCGATATGCGTTCTAGGACCTGATCCAGCTCCTGCTGACAAGGGGTCTGAAAACAGCCCAGAAAGCAGAAAAAAAAAGTATCAGGACAATGGTACCATTCAGCATCAACACTGCGGACAATAGGAACATCAGTAGGGATGAACACGTGCGCATCCCTAAAAGACACAGGTCTGCCACTGCGTCCTGTTGCAGACTTCACCTCCAGGCACCCAAAATCAAAGTCGTGCATAGACATGCTCATCTCTCCCATGTACCTGACGTAGCCAAGAGCCAACATAATATCAGGTCCCAAGTCCTGGATACAGAGAGGAGGACAAACCTCAGAGAGGCTACCACGGCTCCCACTGGTGGTGACAACTGACATAAAGCAGGGCTAGTCCAGACAGACCAGGAGGGTTTCCATAAGCATAGCCCAGAGCACACACCTGTGGTGCAGTTTTGGCCCAGAAGTGCAACTCAAAAGCATGTGAGACTCCATGGGAGTGGAGAGGAAGACCTGGGAATGAGAGTGCCCAAAGCCAGCCTCTGGAGGCATCCTTCTTGCTCCACAGCAGCTCCCGGACAGGGCTTCCAGCCAAGGCAGTCTGGTTGAAATATGCCTGATGTGAGCCAAACTGAGTCCACACCTCTGCTTTTGCAGTGAGTGAGGGGGTCTTTTTTGCCAAGGAGCAGCAGCAGTGCGTGAGCTCTTAAGGTTGGTTGTGCCTGCATTTTATTTTGAACCTCTGTTTTGCCTAGTCCTTGGAAGGCATGAGGACTCTTTTAGAGCTCCCTTTTGTCTCTGTGCTCCCTAGATATTAATACTCTGTATGTTTACAGGGATGTATATTATGGACCTCTCTGGGGTGGGTTTCCATCTCCATCTCCATCCCCATTCCCATTCCATCTAGTTGCCTTGATCAAGCTTCCCACTAGAGGGAAGCCACGGCCAAGAACTGGATAAGAGAGAGACATGGACAGGCAAGAAGGAGACAGGGAGGACTTAGAGCCCTCTCCCTGCTACAGGACAGTCACACAGCTCATCCTCGGGGCTTGTGGCCTCCCTTAACCTGGACTGGGGCTGCCCTGCAGCAAGCAGACAGCCCTGCTTCTGCTCTCTCAAATCCCCTTGGGCCATGCCTGCTTAGGGACAAAGGGTGTGAGAATGCCAGTCCATGGGCAAAGGGCATGTCTGCACCTCTGCAGAGGTGAGCATTGAGCCAGCAGAAGCCCCCCTTCCAGAAGTGAAGCTGCATTGAAAATAATGCCTCCTGACCAGCATATCAAAGTTCATCAGATGTTCGGCCCCAGCATCAGGCCAAAAATATTTGCTTTTCCTCTTTTGCTTCTCCCTGCTTTTTTCTTTCAATTTATTTTTTCTGTTTTTCAGACAGTTTATTGCAGATGCTATTAAGGCTTTGCATTCAGCATTTCCCAGGAAGCTCACAGCTGCCCCCCTTAGCTCCCCACAGCCCAGCCCTCTCACCCTGCCCGTCGACAGCCGTGACTTTTTGGAGTCCTCGTGGTTGTGATGGACCTTGCTGACTTTGCCCATCTGCCGCTGCTGCTCGTTCACCTTCTCCCTCATCACTGCCAGCTCCTTCATGCCTGTCTTCATGGGCTTCCTCCCTCCAGCTCCACTCAAGATCCCCACGGTGCCATCCACGTGGTTCTCTGCAAGAATGCTCTCGGACCGGTCATCACCATTATCTGCAGGAGACAAGGCAGACAAGGAAAGCGTCCAGCTCAGTCAGGCGCTGCCTCACGTGTTCATCCTGCCCTGGATCATTTTCAGATGTGGCTGGTTACCAAGCCATAAAATCTTTGCATGCAAAAATTTTAAATTGCATTAGCCCTTTCATCTGGAAGGTAAGAATAGATCCTTTCATTCTGGAGTTATTGCCACTCTAAAAGACGGTTTAGAGAGCAGGGGAAATCACTGCTGGAGAAGTTCTTTCTGGCTTTTCTGTGACCTTCTAAATTACTTCTCAAGAATGCAATTTTCCCATCAGAAGTCCAGTTGGATTAGAGAGGCCAAGTGTACTTCAGCTCCAACAATTAAAAGCACAGTGATTAGTAACAATACCTTGAGTCCATCTATGATCCGCCAGAGTATCTCCAGGAATACTTACTCAATATTCATATGCTAAAACAATTTCTCTGGCCTGCTTTCAAAAATACCTTGCCTCTGTTCTGTGGCCACCCTAACATCCTCTGGAGATCTTGCCATTTCAGTGATCATCATCCTTGCCATACCATCTTTCCCATTGTCATACACTGTGTTACTCATTTAGCTTCTACCTACTTCTGCATTTGGCCACTTCTGCTGACAGTGGAACAGTCACAACTCTTCCACTGCTGAAAGCCACAAGATCCCAGCTAGTTCAGCCATTTCAAAGTTACTTAGCAGAAATCTGGGGATTTCTGGACTTATTCAATCTTCTCTGCTCTGTGCTTTATGCATTTTCCCAATTCACCAGGAATTTGTGAGAGCAAACCTTGCCACAGCAGGACACACGATGGTCACAATGCTGCAGACACCAGTCTCTTTGGACTTTGCAGTGGCAATGAGGACAGATTTCAATTCCTCCTGTTTGCTCCAAATGCCCAGAAGGTGACAGCTGATCCCTTCATGTTGCCTGCTCTGATCTGGCTGAGCAAGCACATCTAATACTATAGCTGAATATAATATTGAAGATGACCCTGCATGAAGCTGGGACTTGAAGCAAGACCTCCAGAGGTCCCTTCCAGCCCAAATTAGGATTGAACTCGCACATGCATATCACCTCTCAGTGCAATAACCCAAGCCAGGCTTTGTACATCTCTGTATGTATCTGTCCATATAAGACCTCTTCAGCAGCTCCGTATGTACCACACCAGGGGACAGACCAAGCTGTTCTGGTGGAGGTGACAAACAGGAAGTGTCTTTCAGTATTGCCAAAGTAGAACTGTAGCACCCAACCTCCCAGCATCAGAATTCTCTCTGGCACCTCCAATCTCAGCTTTCCAGCATTATGGAACTCAGGCACTTATCTAGAGGTAAAGAAATCATATCAAACTGTGCATGATGCAGGGCAAGCAATGCTTTAGCTCATGTAACAGTACTTAATTTATGTATCTCTCCTACTTCTCAGAGGACCAGGCATACAGAGCATTTACAGATGTTAACAGTTCCTTTTCTCAGAATCTGCATCATGATGTTTTGTCAGGGCATAGCCCTACTGTCATGATAGAGTGAAAAATCATAATAGAAAGTGTTTTATTTCTGCCACAACTAAGCTCTTTTCAGGTATTACAACCCCAAGCTCACAAAGGAGAAACTGCGAGAAGAGTTTTGTCTGAACTTACTCAGCAAACAAGCAGCTGCCTGATGCCAAGATGGCCCAGGTGGGCTGGATCAAAGAGCCATCCAGCCCAGCATGCCATTCATGAGAGACTATCAGCAGCTGCTTGGGAGCAGAAGGACCATTCCCAGTCTATGCTGCACACTAGCACTAAAAGCACTTTCTGAAGTGCTGCAGGCGGACAACTGCATCTGACCCACAGGATTTAAAAGCCACCAAAAGACCCATTCCTCAGTGGATTTGTCCAGTATCTTTTTGAACTTCTTCACAATTTCCAGAAATACTAAATGCATTTGGTCTGCAGGTTTTTAGCTGCTTAGGTAGCAACTGAAAAGCAAACATGGGGCAAAGCAATCGGGCAAAGTCCATTACTTTCCTCAAGTCTGGTTCCAGATGAGAACTGAGACCAGGTTTGATAGCCAGATGGGCGAGCTGAAAGTCTAGGCTGCTATCTGGTGATTGCCATCTGGCCATCATCCTAGGAGTCAGACAAGCAATATTTTGAACAGGAAAAATTCTGTTTATACACCAGTCTCCCTGTTAATTAGAAACACATAGTGAGAAGAGAGAAGGCCATGAGGCTGCCTTTAAAGAGTATCAAATAAAAAAGCACCATGAAGAGATGGGCAAGGCTGGCCAGGCCCTGATTCTCAACAAACTGCTTATGAGAGTTGTAGCCTTCTGACTTCTTTTGTGCTCCTCTCCTTGGTGTCCCTCAAGTTGTCAACAACAGCAGAACAAGGGCAGCAGCACAGCAGCTTCTCAAGACATACTGCTGTCTCCTGCTTCATTCAGAAAAAGATGGTACAAATTGACAGAAAAGCAGCAAACTGAAGTGATGTCTTCCCCCATCCATTCTCACTCCTTCCTGCCTCCAACTAAAATATATAGACATCTGCCCAAATAAGCACTGTGCTAGTAAATGCAGGCGAGCTGGTAAGCCTCTTGCCGGCTGATTCATTCACAAAACCTGCTTCTGATAATATTTTTGCTCATTTTTCTCACTTTCCAATGCTAACAAATATCAGCCCAAAGAAAACCACCGATGGGAGTGGAGTGTGCAAGCCAATGTGCATGAACACACCCAGGGAGAGGAGAAATTGGTCTTGGCTCCCCAGGCACCATCACAGGAGCAAGACTGGATCAGAGGCCAGGAAGGTCTAGCTGCTATTGACTGTAAGCTCTCCTCTCCAAGGCCAAGTCAGCCATGGTGAGCCATGCCTTTGACCCTGCTGCCAAGCTGGACTGGTTCACCTGGGGCTGATGCCAGAGCCCCATCACAGCTTTTTCCCTCTCCCAAATCTGGTGCTGCTCTTAGGAGAAGCCATCCTGACTTGGAGCTTCCAGGGGTGGCTTCATCACAGGGGAAAGGAGATGAGACAGAAGAGGTTGGCCCCAACCTCTCTGCAAAGGTTGCCTCAACTGCAAAGCACCAGTGTTTCTTTCAGGACAAGCTGCATGCACATGAGGAGGCCGAGCACCAGGTGTGATGGACCACATTTGAAAGAGCAAAAGGGCCAGGGAGCAACAAGAAGAGTGGAGCGATAAAGACTCAAGGTCAGGAGAGCACCGAGCATGTCACAAGCCAAATAACACCTCTTACAGCCAGATAATGCTTTTTAATGCTGCCCAAAAGCTGCAAGTCATGCTTGTTTATGACTAGCCATGAACTAATGCAGCCACCTACCACCCCTACCAGCATGGGATGGGCAGGTATGCAACAGCCTCAAGACACATAGCCCTAATCTGTCTGTCATCCTGGCCAACACCTTTTTGCTGACCAATTTCAATTCACACTAAATGTATCTGTAAGGGAGGGGTGCCAAACTCCAAAACAATTGTTTTATAGTTCTTTCCTGTGGCATGTGGAAAACATCTCCTGTGTTATTTTGGATCAAAAGGTAGAGAGCTTTGCACAGGGTGGGACAAATGTGGCAGGAATCTAAGCAGATAGCTGAAGTTGTCCTGAACACTGATGTAGAGTCCATGAAACACCTCTCTCCTTGCCAAGAAAACGATTTCTTTATGGCCTTTTTCAAGGAAAATTCCCATTGGCTTCAATGGGGCGAGGACTTGGCTGAGGAAAAAGCCTTTTCAAATGGCCATCACTTAACGTCTGTAGGGACCTGCACCGTCTCGCCAACATTTTCAAAAGCGACTACCAATTTCCAGTGCTAAAATTTTCGGAAATCTGGTTTGAGACCTCTAGGTACCTCTGCCGAGACAGCTGAGAAACAGAGGAGCTGAAAAACAACCTGTCACTTCCAGAGCTACAAGAAAAAATGTACCACACAAAAAAAAGGCAGCTGCCTCAGGTTAAAAATATATTTTTATCCCTTTGAAGAGCCCTGAAGCGTATCTGGGCTGCAGGACGGGATGGAGCCAGTAGCACTCACTTAGCACCGGAGGGCCAGGCTGTATCACGGGAGCACACACCATGCCAAGGACTGCAGCCGCCCTCACCAGCGCTGCTCCTGCTCTCTCTGCACTTGCTTTCCTTCATCAACAGCTTGCCCAGAGGGTTTCACGTGCATTTGCTTATCTGCCCGGAGTGTTTATACAGTGTTTAAATGCTGATTAAGGTCCCAGACCCACAGAAAGTTTCACCCAAGTGGCCTTCAACACTTTGCCTGAAACCCCACTAACTAGGGGTCCCGGCTGTGTCCTGGGCTGGGCGGGGCTGACATCTCCCTCCCGCAGCAATCAGCCTCCGTTGGCCAGCACTTTCCTTCTGAAGACATCTAAGGGCTTTGCAGTTCATTAATTACCCTGAAGACAGAAAGCTGTTCATCCTGAATTGCACATGGTTAAAGAAAAAAAAAAAAAGGAGGCACAGAAATATTTGAGAGTGCTGCCCAAAGCCATGCAGGGAATATATGGGCAAATCCAGAAGCCCAAGTCCTGGCCTGGCACTGCACCATGCCCAGAAGTGAGCACACTGAGGGTTGCAGGAATGCAGCATCCATGGAGAGATTTTTCACCCTAAGCAGTGTCATCCATCTTATCTAGGTTTTGGGGGGGGGGGGGGAAATATTGTGCCTCCAACTCTTTTAGCTTTTCGTGTCTGCTAGCTCTACCATTTCAGGATAATTTAAATGACTTTCTGCTTGCTGCTTTTTATTATAAGAAGCAGAGATGCCTGTCGCAGGCTGCCAGGAAGTCAGTGTTTGTCCTGTGCAGCCTGAGAGCAGACAGAGCCTTTAAGCCTGACCTTTCATATGCACAACAGCCCCAGTGGAAGAATTAAGGAGCAGACAAACCCCAACCACAGCCCCGGTGACCTCTGTCTCATCAGTCTGCAAAGTACTTCTAGAAGAGCCCTGGGCAAAGGTGCAACAGCTCTAGGGTGTGTGTTATGACCTGGAGCTCAGAAACCTCCAAAAAACTTTGCCAACAAGGATTATACTGGCATTGCAATTTCCTCACAGCAGGAGCTGCCAAGAACAAAGCCCACCCATACACCCAGGACCTCTGGCCCAAAAACGATCCAGGGTTTGCTGATTAGCACTGCCAACCTGTAAAGCACCGAGCCATGGCACAGCATCCATCCACATTCAGCTGGCAACAGAGGGAAAATGTGGGAACACTGGTACGTGGTCTGGCCCCAAGCATCATCAAGCCAATCTGGATGCAGCTGTCCAGAGGCAGATGAAACCCACACAAGTTTCACTCTTCACTTTGCACAAAAGCGCATCTGGAAATTTTACAGAGAGAGCAGGAGCAATGGGCTGTGTAGGAGAGGGGGCAGTGGGAGAAGGGCACACATCAGGGAAGAAGCATCACCTGCCCTGGAACAACATCTCTCACAGAGGGCAACCATGGATGCTCAGGGGAGGGGCAGAAGAAAAGATAATTACAGAGCAATTCCTCCCCAGCTCTCCTCCTGGCCATCAGCAGTTCAGAAACCAAAGGTATTTCATCTAGACTGGGTTTAACAGCCAATGACAGACCTAAATAAGGAAAAGCTGTGCATGACCCCTCCTGGATTCAAGTACAGGGACACTCCCGTACTGCTTCCTCTCCCCTTTCCTCAGCCAGCAGCCTGTTCTGCTTAGCCTCATCCAGTCCTGCACAGGGAACATGTCATGTTTAAGCTGTTGATTTGGTTGCAAACGACTTACAAGCCCAGAGGTGTCTGTACCACCCAGCTTTTGGGGAGGACTGGCCTGAAGATCAGTCATCCCGATCTCTTGGAAACACAGGCTATCATGATACACCAATCACTTCAGAGCATCTCTCCATCTGCTGAAGAGGTCCCTGGGACCCTCTGCCTGCCTGCACTCCCAAGGTTATTTCATCACACCAACTTGCTCAGTATCAGTGAGGAACTGCACACCACAGCCAGAAAATTCCTGCATTGGTCTCCAAGAGCTTGTTTTACCTCTGTGATAAGCTGTCCACAAAGCACTCTGAGATCCCCTGGGGCCAAAAGCTCTAGGGCTCTGCAAACACCCTTTTTTATTATGCCATGAGATCTTTTCAGCCCATCTCTACCAGCAGGGAAGGCAGGACTGGGGAGGGAACGGCATGTTCTGGCCAGGGGTTGCTTAGCAAGCTCCTCTCCCTGCCCTGAGCAGCTGGCACTGAGGGGTGATCCAAGGGGCACCCAATGCTTTCCTTTGACTCAGGCATCCTACAGGAAATGCTTTATGCTCCTCCAAAGTGCCAGGGACACTGACGCAGGGCAGCACAGCTTTCAGCAGCCTGCTTTGCTCTCTTTTTCCTGCCTTTCCTGGTGGCTGGAGAGCTCAACTTTCCCTTCTCCATCCACCTAGGTCCAGAGCCAGAGGAAAACCTTTTATTGCTGCACAGGGCCCTGTAGCTCACTTGTGCACCTCTGCACAAAAAGCCCTCCAGCACTGAGGGAGAAGCAATATGGACATGGATCTGATGTCAGATGAAGAAAGGAGAGGGACCAAGATGTCCCTTCCCCCAGGCTGTACTTCAAACAATCTTATTTTCTTTTTTTTTTTTTTAACCATGTTTGTAGACTGGTTTGCCAAGGATACAGGACTTGTGCAATTACACAGCCTGCCTCTATGTGTTTCTGCATGTGCGTATGTTTGTATGACTGCCTGCCTCCCTATTAGTTCTCCTCCCTCTCCACCTCCCAATATATCTACAAACACGTCAGCAAATGCCAACTGCATCTCAAACAGGAACACAATTCACAAAAATAGTAAGTTTCCACCATTTCATGAATATGAGCAACCGGGCTGAAGAGAGACAAAATAGCAGGGCTTGTTTTGTTAGCTTTCTTTCCAAATTATTTGACTGAAGGGCCGTGTAGCACATTACCAGTCCACTCTGTGCAGACCCAGCAGAGCACAAACCACCGCTGAGGAAGGTCTGCTCCAGCCCTCCTCCTGCCAGCAGTGAGACTGCACATACTGTTTGCAACATCCTGCTCCCTCCTGCACCAGCTGTTCACTGTGTGCCAAGAATGGTAAGTGAGAATGTTGTTCAGGACCCTCAAAATGCAGGGGATTGCTTCAAGTCCCTTCATTTACCAAGCTTCCACTTACTATCCTGCTTTTCTTTCACCACTTCTCCCAAGCACAGAGCTGCTGTGCATCTCCAGTGCCCACCTACAGCAGAGACACTCTGGACTTACCTAAAAGCTGAGGCACCACAGGGTCTCATCTCATGGCTGATGACAGTGTTTTTGTGCATGTACTTAACCTCAACATGTGTGAAGGCAGCATGCTCAGGGGAAAGACCTTAATGTGCTTGGAAGGTTTTGCTGAGTGAGGCTCACCGAGCTCCCTGCCACCATAAAAGCATTCCCCCTTGTTAGTGAACCATATCTCAGCCTTTTCAACACAGTTCTACAATTAGCCCTCTGCAAAGCTCCAACCTTTCCAGCAGAACCAAATGAATTAACTTGAAAACACTTCCAAGCTTCAATTAATTGCACTGCAGCTTCCCGATTTGACATTGACCCTGTCTGTAAAATCCCCAGAGCAGCTACTACTGAGTCATTAGGGGCTTCTGCCTGAATGAAACAAGCCATTAATCTTACCAGGCCAAGTCTCTGCTCTCCTTCCTCAGTCACTCACATGCATCCGTGTGGTCTTCAGGCACCCCAAAAAGCCTGAACCAACTTCTAGTATAAGAGCATGACCTAAATCCTTGGTTCCTACGAATTTCCAGAATGAAATCAAACCACAAAACCACCTTCTTCATTTCCTACAGGTTTAACTGCCATGTTTGAATTACTTGTATTTCCCCAATGGAAACGTGGGCTTGGCTCTAACCCCGAGTCCAAATCTGTCGGGGCTTTTGCATCCCACAGTCCAGAGTATGCAAGCACAGAAGAGTTTCCTCACCGCAGCCTCCATGACGGTGCCTGCATATTCATTACCATCTAGATGATCTCTGTTTGGCATTGGGCTGTTGCATCTCTCTTTCCTTCAGGAGAGCCAGAGGCTGCCAGAATTATAGGAGCTGTGAATCTCAACAAGGCTGATCCCAGTTTTGACGCTCTGCAGCCTGCCAGGAATGGCTGATGACGGACTTACGATCTGACGGACACACAAACAAGAAACTCTTCACTATCAAACTAAACATTTCTGCCTCCCTCACACATTTTGGGAAAAACGACAGTATACAGTCTCTTTTCAGACTATTCTCCTATTTTTAAATTATTACCTTTGTAGGTGCAGGTAGCAACAAGCGAACACCACACTAGCTAGAGACAGACTGTCAGAGATCGGTTTGAACCTGCACCAATGAAAGATGGACTTCTAGAGAAAGTGCTCATATCTGCCCATGTCTCTTGGATAGGGTGCTTTAGTCAAATAGAAGACATCTTGCTTCAAGGAGAGGTGGCTGAGGGAAATTTTTTGGGTTCTATCATGTAAGAAGCTAAGGGAGATGGTTTCTGACAATGCCCTCTGCCTGTTCTGGTTCCTTAAAGACGGACAAAGGCTCACCAAAAAGATGTCCTCTGGCTCTGGAAGCCCAACTGCAATTCACTGATTTGGGAGTAACCATTTGGTGCCTGTTCACAACCCCCATCAGGATCAATGGCTGGTGGGGAAGTGGCTCTGGACACGGCATGACCAGAGGAGCCTGCAGCAATGTACTGCACCATCTGGGAAGGCTGTGTGCAGTACTGCCAGAAGTCTGACCTTCCACCCTCAAGAAGGGTGGAAAAGCCTCAAAACCAGGAAAAAAAAAACCCAACCAAACAAAAACAATTCATAAAGCAAAAAACACTTAAAACCCAGAAAGGTGCTTCACCCTGCCTGTGAGAGCCTTCTCTCACCTATCTCTGGTATTGCTCTGCTCCCCTCTCAGCCACGTTGGCTTCTCCAGTTATGTATACAAATGGAATGAACTTCAGTCATTTGTATTACTAGTTTTTAAATAACATCTCACTTTTCCAAAGTCAATTTTCCAGACAGCAGCTCAGGCCAGGGCTCCCCTCACCACCCACCCAAATCTCATTGCACATTTCCTCAAAGTCTGTCTTTTTCTGAGCACACTATTATTACAGTAATTCCTTCCTACTTTCTCAGAAACTCTGCCAGAGTCCAACAGCCACTACCACCAGCATCACCTTAAGGTCTGCTGGACCCACTGTCCCCATGCAGCCCCTGAGCCATGCATCAGCCCTGAAAGCCAACCCTCTTTGCTTTTTCCCCAGAAACCTGCATTCCCCAGGGACAAAGCACAGGTGCCTCCAAGTAAAACCAGAGCACTGAACCATAGGTAGAAAGAGGGAGTATCTGCTGCAACTTAGTAGAGTCTTTTTTGCCCACCAGCATCTCCCAGCTGCCTCCAGCACTCACAGTCACTATCCTGCCCTCTTAATGACAACTATTACTTAGTTGCTATATCCCACATTTAAGCCACAAGTTGAGCTATTCCCAGATTGTGGTTTTTTCTCATTTGACATCCAAGCCAAGCAACATCACAGTTGTTTCAGGTTATGTCAAAACTCTTTGTTCATCTGTTCTTGGGGCAATATTTCACTCAGTTTTGCAGTCACTTTGCTCGATTTCTTTAACCCTTGTTTTACCCTTCTCCCAGCTAGAGGCAGAGCTAAATTTGAACCCTTATGTTCAAGTACTCCATGAGGGGGGACTGAACTGGATCTTGCATGTGTATTTGTTATGCACATTTATTTACTGTTTATCTTAGTATGTGCATTTACCAAAACAAGGCAACTGCCACTCTCTAAAGCATAAAGTCTTCACTGATACAACACTGCTACTGAAATAACCAGGAGCTTTGACAAAACTAGGACTTTGCAGACACATCCCACTGCTGACTGGCACATGCACACATGCAGGAATGCAATGAAAGGTTCAAACTCATGGGCACTCTACCAGAAGGCAGCAATTTGATCTGTAGTAACTGTTTGTGGCATACAAGGGCCATGCACATGCAACCAATGCAAGTTACCTTTACGGTCCCCTCAGTGACTTCCAACCTCCAGAGCCTAGAGCATGGCCACATCCATGCCACTCGGCCTCAGAAGGGGAAGTTTCCTCCCCACAGGTGGGAGGGAAGCAGTGCCAGGCAGCCTGCTGCTTCACGCTGATGTCGCTGCTTTGGTCTCTTGCCTTTATAGAAAAAAGGGCTGGATCTCATTTTGCTGGAAAATGACTCTCTATTTTGGGCCACCCATGAAGTTGCCCAAATTCAAACCTCAGGAGTTTGCAGACTCCTGCTGAGCAAAAGGCAGGAAGAGAGAGCCATAAAACTGTGGTAGAGGAAGGAAGAAAAGACAGGGGAACATCAGTAGCTGCATTCCCAAAGAGGATGGAGGCATTGCAAAACTTAAGAAACAGATAGAAATTTGATGGAGACAAATGTGATAAGCCAGCTGAACCACTGGAAGGGAAGCTGGGATGCACATCAGTCAGCTTTCCACTCAAAAGAGCTCCAGAAAGCATTTTGTGTATAGCCAGCCAGCACGCTCAGCACCAAGTGCCCTGGTGTGTTTGCTTTACACCTGATCTACACAGCACCCCCTTCTTGGTGGGACGATCTGGATACTACTTAAAGCCTTGGAAGAGATCCAGGCATGTGGCAAAGAGCCCTCAAAAAGTGGGATCTGCTGACACATCGGGTGGGATGGTCCCTAAGTTAGAGAAAACCACCCCTGCCTTTGTAAACAACCCAAATAGTGAAACACTGAGCTTCTGCAAGGAAATGCAGGGAATCCCCTGGCTTCAAGAAGGACTGGCATTCCCATGGAGTTCACCCCAAAATGCCAAATGTCGTAAGCTGGTTTGTGGCATAGGGATGTTTATGTCCTTCTCCAAACCAACCCTGACCATGGTGTAAGCCTGGTGTGGGTGAGCCTCCCCAGCCACAGCCCAGCCAGCTGCTCTGCAGCAAGTACACCTCATACTGTACTCTGCTGGTGTTGTACAGCATGCAACAGGTTTTACCTGCCCTTTATCTATCATATTTTGGAACCCCCAAATTTTCAAAGCAAAATGCAGCAGTCATTTAAGGGCATGTAAGTTCCCAAGCATAGGGTCTGGGGAAGGAGCTCATCAAGGGAGGCACTAAGCCCTCCCACGAGCCGAAGCCCTACGGCGGGAGGCTGTCATGAATTGTAGGTGAATTGCCCTGGAGTGCTGTAACTCGCACTGCTCTCAGACAGACCACCACAACTGGAAAGCACTGTGACCACAGCCATGCCAGAGGCAAGGAGGCAGGAGACAAGGAGACAGTGGGGAACAACAGCCCCCAGCAGCTACATACTCCCTTTCATCAGTCCCCCAGAACAAAAGCACTGCTGCACTATTCCCCATCGGGAAGCAATGGGCACCCATACCCACCTCCACCACAATCGGTCCATAAAGCTCCACTTCATTAGAGCCACTGTTGCCACATCTGTTAGTGCTTTAAAGCACATATATCTGGCTTAATTGAGCACTTGACTTTATTGCTGCTTTATCTCCATTTTCTGAACAGGCCTTGGGGAGAGGGTTTTGTGTGGCTGAAGTTTGCTTCTTTTTTCATTCTTCCTTTTAAAATTTTTTTTCCACTGAAATCCCACCTGAAGCAGGAACAAAAGCTGCTGTGACAGCTGCTCACAATCTCCAGGGCTGCTTTTAGGAAAGTCTCCTCTCTAGACAATAAGCCCCATCCTAAATATTCTTCATCCTAAATATATGTGCTTCTAAGCTGCAGACCTCAACCCCACCAATCCTCCCTTCCCACTCTGCTTCCCCAGCAACAAATCAGAGTTACTGGCAGAAGGTGGTTTAGAACATATCGGGAACAAAGAGAAGAAAAAGGATCTTGCTGCCCCTGCAGTCTCTGAAACTTTGCCTCTGCCAAGTTACAACAAACAGGAAAAGCAGAATCAAAACACAGCCCCTGCGTCGCCCTCCATCCACCCAGCACAGGCTGTGCTAGTGCCAGCTACCGCTCACAGTCATGCTGCGAGACTCCTCTGGCACATCCTTCCAGGTGGCCTGAACAACTTCAATGCATGCAGTGCTTGAATCCCTTCCAGAAAGTACAAGGGTCCTTCATGAGGAGAGGTTACCTGAAATGCCCTTTGCCAGCTCCTATGCTGGAAGATGCCTGTTTCCCTGTGAAACCAGAAGCCAGGCACACAGTAGCTGGGAACATAGAGGAGCGCTGGCTGTAAAGTTGGCTGTTTTCCCACTAAGCCACCCCAAGTACTTCGCAGCCACTGGGAGAACAGGACGAGTGCCTCCTGTGGCATGGAGTTAGGGCACCTTCGCTGGCCTACGGCATCCTCACAGGGACTCACGCCCAGCATCCTTCCACAGCTTTCAGGCCGTGATATGGGATGGGCACTATCCCAGACAGTATTTGTCTCACTGCACACTGAGGCTGAGACTGCTCAGCAGGCCGCCTGACTGACATGGAGCACCAAACGCACACAAACACATGGTGCTGCTTAATACTAACGCAGAATGCAACCCACACAAGCAGCCCAGGAGCTTTATACATGCGAAAAGCAGGATGACCTGCTGAAATCAGGACTATTGCAGCTTCAGGGTAAGTGGCTGGATGAAGTGATGCTTCACCACACCCCATCTTCCAGAGTTACACAGCAGGCAGAGAATTTAGGTACTGCTGTACAACCCACACTGACCCCCCCTTTGACCAAGACAGAGAGGACAGCAGATGGCTTTGGCAGCACTGCTTCCCAGGGAAACAGGGAGCAGGCAGGGAATGAGCTGCTCCTCTGTGACCAGCAGCTGATGTGTGGAGGACTGTAATGACTGATAATCTCCTCTGCTTCTGGAAACCAATGACATAGGGACTTTCCAAGCCAGAGACTGCACATGGATAATCACATTTCTTAGCCAGGCATATTTCTGTGAATTTCTATACTTCCTTTTAGATGCCATTTATATCAAGGCCATTTACAACTTCTTACAGCAGTGACCTTCATGGTTTAGTTCTGTGCTCTGCTTGATCTTTTCATGGAATGCCAAATGAAACTGAAAAATAGTGATCTTCTTGTTCCTGCCTCATAGTTTTCCCTCAGCCCACAGGAACAAGTCAGCAGAAAGACCTAAACACCACAGTGCTGGCCTTTATACCCCAATGAGACAGGTTTTGAAGACCCCTTAGCCAAGGGGTGACCTTCAGAATGCTAAGTGCACCTGCTGTGTGCCACACATGCCTCCAAAATCAACCACAGCCCTGGTGAGGGGCTGGGAGCCAGGACACCTCTTCTTTAAAGAGAAAGAAAAATGCCCGGCCTTTTCACAACTACAGAAGGTCTTGGCATGAGCTGAGGGCACAGGAACAAAGCCAAAGCACATGGAAAACAGCAGCAGCAGTTCTTACTGCTGCCTGTCTAATTGGAGAGCTGGGACACCACCCTAGTGCAAGGAACTCACTGCAAGCTCCTGACGAGCTGCACAGGGTACCCTGACACAGAAACCCCTCTAGTGCCACCCCCAGTGCTGCCCCGACATCCCCAGCCCATCAGTACTCGCTCTTGTCACACGGTAAAACATGTTGGCCGAGGACCAATGAAAGCACCTTCTAATGGGATTTTTCAGGTTTCAAGCATATCAGTGTCTGGCACAGGCTGAAGTAATTAAGAGGACTTCCAAGAGACAATCTGGCATTGATTAACCAGCTATTTACCACTGAACATTGCAAGTCCCACTCTAAAACTCTGCACCGGAACACTTGCTTTTTCCTAATTGTTTTCTCCCTTGCCCCATCTCTGTCTCTCACAAAGCCCAGCTGTGGCCTCTCACACCACTCCCTCAGCCTCACCATGCTTTGCCTTGCTAAATAAACCATAATGTTGTCAGCCAGACTAAAGCTGAAAGGCTTCCTGAGGGTTAAAGGGAAAAGCATGTTGCTCTTGGCAAACAGATAAATCCAGTTTTCACTGAACAGGTCTCAAGATGGACAGCCACAGCCACATGTGCTTGCAATCATCATATTTATATTTGAGTCCTCCTACTGAATACCAGGGTAAGAAAAACCCTTGTGCTGATCTCATTTCTACCAGCTTCATTTGGCTGATCCCTATACAGCCACAGATCTCTTCATCATCAAGTTCCTCCAGACCAGAGACATCCCTAACGCTGCAAGAGCTGAATTAACAACTCATTTCACTACTACTCTCTCCCACATCACTTAGAAAGAGTGCCTGGAGGAGCAGGAAACAGATAATGCTGGAGGGAAGGGTTTGTAGTCGGCAGGGAAGAGTTACTGGTGGCATTTAACACCTCACACGAGGGGTAATGCAGATTTTGCATTCAAATATAGGATTTGTTACAGGACCAGAGAAGGCAGAATAGGCATGTCCAGTTTCAGGGCACTTCCACTCTCTCTCCATGTGTAATATCACCAGCTGCTATATCCTGCCCTTTCTGAATGGGAATTAGGAAAGTCTTCCATTCCCAGTGAGTTCCAAAGGAGCAAAATATGCCCAGCCTCTGCAGTATGTGGGTCCTTCCCTGCAAAGCTGTATCATCTCTGCTCCCAGTGCCCCCACAGCAGCATGGCAGATGCATGAAAAGACCAGCAATTGGTGGGATAAGACTTCGCCTCTTTTGAGGTCTGCAGAATACTATGTAAATTGATGGAGCAACATAAATATTTATTATTAAGGAGATGTAAGAGAAGAGGAGAACGGAAACTACTTGTCAATAATGAAAAGCAAAAGCGAATAAAACCTGTGGAGATAATTCCACACAAGCATCTCTCTTGTTCCTAAAATATATAATGGAGCACCACAGAAGAAAGTAGGACAGATTGGTCAGATAAGATACTAGAAAGGAAAAAGAGCAACCAGGGAAAATTTGACTACACCTACAGTTAAGTCTAGGAAGACCAAAAGGAATTAACAACTCTTATAAATATGCAACTTTTGCTGAGATGAAAACTACTGGATTAGACAAGCATGGATAAGCCAAATAATTAGCCACTGGTATAGTTTACAAAAGGGTTGTGATAGTGTATCATGCTATGAGTGAGTTAAAGACAAGACCAAATGTTTTTTGTAGAGTTCTAGTCAAAACAGCTGTTCACACAGCAAAAATCTGTGGTGTGAACTGGATGAGGAAGCAGGCTTGAGAATGGGACATTGTCCTTCTGGCTGTAAAGCTGGGAAAAATTAACCTGGGAGCATCAGAGATGGATGTCCTAAGAGGTGACCTGACACCACATGGAATGATCCCTTAGCCAAGAACCACCACCAAAGGGCAGCACTCAGATCACACCTACTGCAGTGGAGCTAGGATGGAGGTCTCCAGATGTTGATTCTTTACAAAAGTGGTCTCCATCACTTGCCACAATTGACAAGGTCAGCATAAATCCTTAAACTTGACAGAAACCGGAGCAGCATCCATACAACAAAACAGCCCCAGAGATGGACAAAGGAACAAACTCTTAAGAGAGCACCAGGTGGTGGAAAATGTGAGAAGTCATCGGAGGAGTCATCCAGACAAATTAACCTGGAAAATGGCAGAAGGCTGATGAATATTTGGCATCAAAACAGCTATCAGCCTCCCTGTGATGTTCTCAGAATGAAACTGTAGAATGAGCCATAAATAGTCTGAAGTGTATCTTGCTTCTTTGCCCCAAAGGCAGCACAGCCACGCTGGGGGGAGCTTAGAGGTGGAGAGAAGAAAATGCTTAAAATCCAGCCCTCACTGAGTCACAGGAATAAATCAGCATAGAAAGGCCCACTGTAAACTGGGGAAGATTGGAGGCCTTAAAGGCATGTGACACTTCTCAGTTTCTCCCTTACCAGCTTTTGTTTCATTTGCAATTAAAGTATCAAAAATGCCAGCTGTCCTTTTCCCTGTTTCTGTCAGGGCTGTTGGCCTCAGACAAGGTACCTGATACCTCCTCTTGAGCAACTGATTCTCTTATCTCTGTTCCCCACTTCACCACATTATCTGGTCATTGTCATTGTATAAAAGCTTTGTTTTAAAGCCTTCCCCCATTTACCTGTTGCAAATATTCACTGTCGATCACTTGCTCCATTTGCCAAATCCCCTTTCATTTAAAGTTTAAGGTCACAAAGTACAGATTTCCTCATTTCAGCTCTCCCCAAAGCTGGAGTAGTTTGGCTTGGCTGCAGAGTAAACTCTAGAGCCTAAAGAAAACAAACACATAAGACACTTCCGCTACTCTGAAATGCTGAGCAATAAAATCTCAGTAAATAAATAAATAGGTGGAAACTTGCTTTAGGTCAGAGAATGTCGTGCCACTTGGTTTGCTACAATTAAAAATAAAATCAATTTAACAAACCAGGCAGACTAGAGACCTGCACCTAAAAACCAGTATTAAAAACAGCAAAACCATCTCTCCATTCCCTTTGAAAATTCAGTACAGTAAAACTTACTGTGAAACAGGAATACTGCTTTAGCCTCAATCCAACTGTACTGTGAATGAAACCCCAAACTCTTGAGAACACAATTTTATTTTGAAATTTGGTCTTGATCATCATTTGGCCACATTGATCTTTAACACTCACTCTCCCATGACAAAACTGCCTTCTGCCAAGCTGAAGGAGCATTAGCATGGCAGGATCAGCACTATGTTTCTCTGCATGTTGACAAAACCTGCTGGGCTCATGAGGAGAACTGAAACATTTTAGAAAATTCTTCTTTTAAGGAAAAAAATTAAATCCTCCCTGAAATTAGTGCAAGGGCCTCCTGAGCCACTGGACATGAAACTTTCCATCAACCACATCACAGCAGCCTCCTTGGAAGCAGAAAAGTTATCTGCTGTGCCCTTGAAGCATCACCTGGAGATGTCATCCTAGAAGGACAGTGCCCCAGCCAGCAGAAGATGCCGTATTTTCTAGACAGGATATTATTAGGGCTGAGTTATGGTATGACATCCTCATGCCAACACTCTTTTCTCGCTCACAGCGCTCTTTCCCCTCCCTGTCTTTGTTTTCCTCCTGTAACTCGTCAGAGCAGCCAAGCCCTCCCCATGGCACAAGCTCCCACTCCCCTGGAGCTCTTCCCTGCACCTGTGCCTGCCTACATCCATTTTTTCAGGCTCATGACTGCTGCTGAGGGCTTGCCAGCTGCTTTCCGAGGAGTTAACGCTTCCCTCCCTGTGGGACACTTCTCTCTGGATAAAGGGTGAGCCTGTGTGGTTTTTGCAAAGCAAGATGGAAGTCCCCCCTCACCCTGGGATCAATTAACCCACACAGGTCTTAGCTGTCCACTGGCAGGTTTCACTGGCAAAAAGTCCCATTCTTCAAAGTCTCCAGCCTGGTCTTTCACTGCCCATCCCAGCACTCTGTGCTATTCAGTTTTATCCCACTCCTGACCCTCTCAGCCATCCACATTATTTACCCTAAAGAGTTTTTCTGGGCTTTCTCTCTTCATAGCAAGGAGCCTAACAGTGCAATCACAAGTATTCAACATCTTCACACCTACAGTTTCCACCAGGGCTGGTGCTCCTTCCCTCTGACTGATTTCAATCAATTTGATTCTTTGATTCTTTTAGTTCTTCCCCTCAGTTTCCAAGATTTCCATGTCCTCATCCTCTCCAACTGTACTGAACACTGAAACAAAATATGGTTAATACTGGATCCATACCTACATCATCTTTGATCTTCCAGTTGGTCCTTGCTGCACAGCAGCTTCAAGTCTAATTTTATTTATGTAGCTGAGAAACCTGTTGCTATTTGTTTTAATTTCTTTTGCCAGGCCTAACACAGCATGACTTTTGGCAATTCTCATTTTATCCCTACCCTTCCTGACCTCTAAGACATTGCTTTTTTGCCAATTAGTCTTTTTTTCCATTCCTTACAGACTCTCTGTTTAATCCCAACTATCCTTTTTAAGGTGGCTATTCACCAGCTTCAGCAAGGAGCCCTTTCCTGCCCTGTTTTCCTCCTCTGCTTAGGACCCCTGCTCCAGATGGTTTCTGTGCCTCTGAATTAGAGGCTCTGTATCCTCTGCATTCACGATGCTCTGCCCAGATGACTTCACCCACCAGGTTTTTTCATTTTTCAAAGTTTGCCCTTTCAAAGACAAGTATCCTAGTTCCAGATATACTTTTGTTTAGGCTTCCATTTAATTTAAAAGGAATCCATTTTATGAGTACTAGGTCCAAGATTCCTCTGTACAATCAGACCCTCTTAACATCAACACTAGTTACCAAAACAAAACCTAAAATAGCAGCTCCACTTGCTGGTGCTCTATTTAATGAAAAAGTCTGGGCTATCACATCCAGGCATATCTACATTTTACCATATTAATAAAATGTGTTTGCCAATGTGTATTCCTAGATATTAAGATACATTCTTAAGTTCCCACAGCAATATTATTTTGGAAACTTTTATCTTTCCAATAATATTACAGAGACATTTATCCACACAACCCCTGCCACCCCATAGAATTTCCTTCATTTTCTTAATTTCTCTAATTTTTATTTTTAACTCCACCTTTCCCACAAAGGTTGCCTTTCTCTTCTTTACACTACTATAGCTAGGACAGCACCACTACCAGTCCATGTAGACTACATGGCAGTGCTTCTGGTATCACCAATTCTGGGTCCTTGCCTCTGGTCACAGCCACCCAGACCTTCCTCCTTTCTGAGGATACTATCAAATAAAATAAAATACACCATCACAGAGAAACACCACCACAAAAACCTGTCACTGCAGAACATTTAAGTCTTTGCTAATTGTGGCCTCATCTTTGGTCTGTTTGAGATGGAGTCGGTCATGTTGGCTCAACATGAGGGACTGTGAATGGACTTGTCATGGATGTCACAGGCTCTGGCACATTTCTTCATCAAAACCAATGTTAGCCAAAAAAAGGGGAAATGCAAATGAAAGAGGATGAATTAGACTAAGACAAAAATGGATTCTGGTAGACTAAGAAAGTCTCAGTGCCCATTTTGTTACTGACTGTGAGACCAAAGAGTTCTGTTTTCAGTACTTTCTTTGTTCCTGAACCCACTCCAATTTTTGTGTGCTCTGTTTCACAGAAAAGTCCTTGAAAGCAACTAATGTGGCCCTGGCCATAATCTGCTTAAGGTAATTTATGGTGGTACAATACAGCTGACTTCAGGGAAGTCAATCCTGACACCAGGAAGGTCCCATAAACAGTCTCAGAGCCAAGTTCGTGAACTAGGATTCAAGAGAATTGGATTCGAGCCCTCCTACCCTGCTTCTCGATCCTTAAGAGACCTTGAGGAAGTAATTTTATCACTCTGTCCAGCAGTACACATCTATAAAAAAGGGACCATAAAAATCCCATCCTTGACAGAATGTCTGTTAGCATCAAGCCAGCAGATAGAAAAAAATCCTTGTAACTATGGCAAGGATGGCCATATAGCTAAAATAGATATTTAGGTGCAAGTCCCTTGCTCTGACACTGACTGTGCTTTTACTGCCACATAAATAATTCCCCTTTATTTTGTCATGCTATTATCACTGAACATGTTAAAGTAAAAAGGGGCAAGAGACTGGGGGCAAGTCCCAATTTCTTTCACTCTTCAGCCCTGCAAAGGCTGGAGGCATTTAGCAAAATCCAAAAAAAGGATTGTGGTAATTACCTCACCTGCTTTGCTCCAAAAATTGCCTCTTCACAAAAAACCTCATGCACTGCAGCTGCCCAAACGAGACAACCCCAGACAATAATCCTGAGCTGTGCATTTGGCTTGATTTTTTTCCTCAGGCTATGCAGATTGAGCAAAACTGACCCCATGCAGAAACCCAGGAGATACAGACAACTGCCTCTGAACGCTTACCCTGACATGGCCCCCACTCTGAACCACACAGCAAGGGAACACAGATGCTCCCCCCAGAGGCAAACACAATCCATCTCACTGTTACCTTCTTACCACCTGAAATTGGCTGAAAAATTCCTATTCTTGCTTGACACCAGGCACTGTGATTACCAAGCCTGGCAGAGGTTGGACACTCCTCAAACTTGGAAATTTCAGGAAAGATTTAGGCGCATTTTTTTTTTCCCTTCTTCCCTCATAAAACGAGAATCGGCAATTTTCCAGAAGTGATTTGCATCTTCTCAACCCAGTCATTTTTCATATCAAAGAGGTGTACGTGCCAAAATACACGTGAGCCTAGGCACGTAAGAGGCAATAGGAGTCTCCAACTTGCCTGTAAGAAATGTCAGGCAGTAATAAGCTATTTATTCATAGGGAGAATGCTGCTCCCAGTCAGTGAATAGCTTCAGAAGGACCACGATTTGGTCCTGAAAGAACTGTAAGACCCTGGGAGCAAAGGTCAGACTCCTAGAAGGGATAAATCTAACTCTTCACCTGAGCCACTTGATCAAATGCTATTGTTATCACTTAAAATCAATGTGTTGACCTGAGGTTCCTCCAGGACAACAGAGTCCCAGCATACAATTTGCTCAACAGACTATGTTAGAGATAATCTTGTATCCTAAAGACTCTT
This sequence comes from Oreocharis arfaki, assembly GCA_013398015.1. Classification (NCBI taxonomy): domain Eukaryota; kingdom Metazoa; phylum Chordata; class Aves; order Passeriformes; family Paramythiidae; genus Oreocharis; species Oreocharis arfaki. The sequence continues at coordinate 1,711,841 of VZRR01013906.1, read as the reverse complement.
TCATCAAAGAACAACAGTCAGGCTCTAAGGGAAAGGGTGAGCACCCCTAACCTCACTGCTTCATGACTGGATTAGGTAATATAGGTCCTGAGGTTCAGGACCTGAAGCTGAGCTCCCTCAAATCCACCTGCTCCTGCTGAACCTCCTGAGGCCTGAAATAACCAGCCATATGATGAAGTCCTCCAGCCCTTAGCCTTTGCTCTCCACAAATTCATTACAGTTTGTAAATTCCCTGAAATCAGCACTGCACCATCACAATGCTTGGCCCTTGTTTTTTCCACACTGAATAATGTAACTCCAGTGTTGGGCAACTTGACTTGCAAAAATCCAAACTGTCTGCTCCTCCCACCCTAAGGAATGCTCTTGCCTGCTCTCCATTGTATGGTCTGGATGGCCATGGGTTCTGGAAGGAGGACAAAGCAAAGACAAAGGGACAATACCACGATTTAAGACAGCAGCCTGGTCTCTCACGTTGCCCTATCGCCTCGGCTGGTTATAATCTCCTCCACAATATGAAACAACAAGCGAATGACTAGATGAGTGTGCCTTGCTGAGGCAACACAGCAGGGCAAAGGATCCTTGCCAAGAGCAGTGAGAATCTTATTTCAGTGCTTCCATGAATACAGTTGCCATTTACCTATCTCCCCAGATCCCAGCATGCCTTCAGAAGGCTGCTGTGATGAAAACGAAAAATCCTGTCCTCCTCTTCCACCAATTAATGCCCCCAGATCACCTTAGTTGCTCTGAACCCATTTTCCCTTAATGAGCTAGACCAGCCTGATGCTCATCCCCCACAGCTGTTCACAAGCACCTATTAGAGGTCTCTCAAGCACCCAGAGAAAGCAGCATGAACAGGATCAGCCAGGAAATCCCCAGATGGCCTAAGGGGAGGGAAAAAAGGCTACATGATGCAACCTTGTGCTGAAGTAAACCTGCCCTAACCAGTTCCCATCCAGAGTAGTTTCTTCCCAGGGCAAATTAATTTCTTCCCAAGACAGCTATTTGTTCATGTGCAGATGTCCAGAGGCAGCTACCTCTGTGCCTTGTCTCCACCACTTATGCTACATCATCAATTATATTTAATGTTATTTCACTCCTTGCTTTGAGCAACAGCAGCTCTTGTTTCAGGGAAGGACACACTTCCCTCTCTTTGTTTCCCCATCTCAGACCAAGCCTTCATTGTCTCTTCTGGGAGCAACATTAATTTGTGAGCCTGCCCTTCCTCATGCTCTGATAGAAAAAAAGCAGTAGTTCAAACCCATTCCACCATCAGGATTCCCACCTGGGACCTCTGGGGACTACAGCATTTTCTGTGGCAGCTTAGTCTGAACTTGAGGGTTATGTTGTGCTGTATTATCAAGAAACACTTGGAGAAAGGGAACTAGGCTCAGGGAGCTGAGGAAAGAATCAGGAAAAGTCTGACAGACATCAGCCTGCCATCAGCAGGAGTGTTAGCAGTAGCTTTCAGGAGATTGCAAAGAATAGGAAAGAAAAGGCTTGACAAGCCAGAAAGGAACAATTGCCTTAAAACAGCAAGATTTCGACCAAAATACTCTTGAACTGGGGGAGGATGAGGCCAGTTTTAACATCTCTTCTGTCCAAAATGACAATGGACTGGAGGCTTCTCCAGGAAGCAGAACCAAGGAGGTTGTCTGTTCAGGGGACTGGCACAGATGAATTCTTTCCATTTGGTTTTCCAACACCAAATTCGTAGTATTTTAAGTACAGAAATTAAAAGCATCTCTGACAATTTTCATTTAATGGGTAACAAATAGTTTAAATGGCTCCAGGGATTATTATACCAATTATTATTATACCAGACATGAAATGACTGAAATGTGGGAAATGTCACCGCTCATGTTTAAAAAAACACGCTGGAAAAATCATCCATAGGACCCGACTCCCACAGTCAGTCTAGAGGGACTGGCAAGTGACTACACATTTGATTACCACCAAATCTTGTCCAGCCTAGCATGGAAATATCCAGAGACATAGATGGGCTGGAAAACCTACTGGTGCCAGACAGCATCTGTGTGCCACTGCAGCTGGACAAGGCAGAGGAAGAAAAAGCATTTGGCACATCCAGCTGATGGTGCAAGACAAGCCAGTAAGTCCTCAGCGATCGTCTCCCTTCGAAGAGACCTAAAGCCCATGGGAAACACCAAGGTTCCCCTTCCAGTCCCCTGATTTATCTCTTCACACTCACTGTAGTGTGTGTGACCTTCATGAGGGGAGCAGAGACAATGCTCATCCCAGAATAACATCCAGGGAGGGACAGAATACAGACATCTCTGCAATGGAGCTCAGCAACTCTCATCTCCCAGAACCTGAAACAGTGACTAATTAGAAACGTCTTTAAATCCCCAGCTGGGGAGGTGCCTGAAAAGAGACAAAACATAAGGATGATGATGATATTTGTAAGTGCTGTTACTTGTTATCGTCTCAAAATGTTGACAGCAACTCTTAGCAAGCACGCACCAGTGAATAGCTTACATGCACTAATTCTCTATTAAAACGCACATGTTTAACCCTGATCAGAGGCAGCACTTCTCCATCCCACATGAAACTTCAAGAACTGACAAAATGATTTAAAGCCCTAGCAAACAAGAGCTCTTGGAAGTGATCATCAACCCCCTCTCGCCCACACGTGACTCTCAAGGTCTGTTTCTTATACATTACAGTTTCCAGCTGGGACCCATCAGCAAGCTATCAATTGCCCCTTACATACAGATGAAAAGGTAATTAGTAAAATGACCTAATTAATATTAATACACTTGAGTGATAGCACTAACAAAGCTTGATTTTTACGGAGTTTTATGTCTCTTTCCTGAGAGTGTGCTTGTGAGTAAGTTATTGGTTCTCTGATGTCTAAGAGTGGCTGAGTTTCTGCTTCAACCCCTCAGGACACATGAACAAGGTACAGTCCCTACCACCCAGCAACTATTTCCATAAAAGCCATAGGAAACCAGTATTTTGGAGCTCAATCCCTCCACTGAATTTTCTGGTTCAAAAGTTTTCAGGGTAGCCATAGAGACAAAGATAATCCACACGTGCCCACACACAGGCTCGTTTGGAAGAATGCCAGGCTCAAAATGGGACAGCCAGTGCATTGCTTTAAAACAAGAAAGAGAAGTCTTTACTGAGTGCAAGAGCCAAACAACAACCATGTTTGCACGTTATTGCCCAGATGCCCTCCCAACAGAGTTAATATGGCATGGCACACTGCAGAGGTGATATGTCCCCTGTAAAGGGCAAAGATCTGCACTTTGACTGCAATCAGATGCTCTGGACACATGAAGTGTGCATTCATATGATGAGGATTTAAAAAAGAAGTAAGATTTGGAAATTTTAGCGGGTGGGGGAGAGACAAAGAACGGACACAGTGAACTCAGCCTCATAAAACACATGCACACACTCGCCCGCACCAAGCGGGGACGTGGAGAGCTCTGGCGCCAGGTCCTGGAGCAGCACAGGGGATCCCGCCCTCCCCATCCCCGGGGCTCAGGCGGTGGCACAAACAAGCAGGGACAGACACGTTACGGAGCAGCCCGAAGGGAAGCACAAAGCCAGTTGCTCACCTCGCAAAGCCTGCAGGGCAAGGCTTGCTCATCGCCTGCCTGCAGCTGCTGCACAAGGGGAGCCAGGGGACGTGGCCCCTGTGCGCTCAGCACAGCACCCCACAGCAGCCCCAGACACAGAAATGGGATGTTCTATTCCAGACACCATCCAGGCCTGGAGGTGATCCCATGTCTCCATGACTCCAGAACATCACACATGGAGGAAACCCACGGAGAGGGCTGGATCAAGCAGGAGAAATTAAGTTTGAATTCACTTAAAGCAGTTTTAGGACCCAAATAAAATACAGCGCGCCCAGGAGACCCTTCTGGCTGGGTTGGGCTGGCCTCACCAGAACTGAGGAATTCAGGGGTACCTTCTGCAGCGAAGAGACCTTCCAACTCCAGTGCCTGCCGGGGCAACATTTGCCCCTGTGCCGCATTACCCAGGAGACCGCTGAACTAGTCAGCAATTCAAATATTCCACAAGTTTTCTGCTCTGTTCAGGGTGGGACAGCTTTCAAGGAACATTGTCAAGGCAGATATATCCCTAACAAAACCCCACCACACACATCACACCCCCAGCCTGAACCCTTCAAAAGTGAGAGGAGAGGAAAGGAAAAAGCTGTGTCAGGATGGAGGACACAGCACAAAGGCTGCAAGCACAGGCACGTCAACAGCTCCTGGGAAAGAGGGGGGGAGGTTGAAATGCAGCCCAGACCTGCTGCTTAGCAGCTGGGATTTAACACTTGTTGCAGCAAGAGAAATTAGTAACAGAAATCAGCACAGGGAAAGATGGGGGTGTCAGGTTCAAGGTAGTGCTGCACCAAGGGAGTGTGGCAAAAGGGGTCTTTAGGGAAGTGTTGGTTGGCTTTGTTCTATTTTGTTTTATATTTTTGTGAATAGCTCTTCATACTCCTAAGCACAGTCCCAGGAGTGCATACCCTCCCTTAGATCTTATTCCACCATCTTGGTGCATCTCCACGGCATGAACACCCTGGCAACATGAACAGAAAGTGGATTTTTATTATTTTCTCTGCTGGAGCTCTTAGGGAGTTTAAAGAAAATGCTCCTGTTAACAGCAACAGCTAGCTTTATCAGTTGTAATTCCTTCCACTGATCCCAACAGAGTATTGAATAGGAGGAGTAAAATGAAAATCCACATCCCATGAACATTTGCATCACTAAATGTGCTGGTGCTGCCGAGGCATCACCCACTGCACGGCTCCTTCAGCTCAAGACCAACCCACTGACCCATTCTTCTCTGGGGAGAGGGCAACATGTGAGGGTGGGACCTCAGGACCACACTCACCATTTTTTCAGGACAACCCCATCCCCATACTCCCGTGGCAGATCCTCTGCAAACACCAGGCTCTGCAGGGAGAGTGAGTGGGCAGGAGCAGCCCTCCCTGCCATCCCACCTGGGCGCACGTGCATGAATTCCCTGACCTGAGAGTAGCAGTGGTGCGAGATCACTCCCTACTCTTATCTTGAGCCACGAGCCTTTATTTGTATCTTCTCTCCCCTGTCCCGCTGAGGAGGGGAGCCACAGAGCAGCCAGGGCACCTGGCATCCAGCCAGGACCAACCCACCACAGATATTCAGCACACATAGGCTCCTGTTTAATATTTAACAGGTGCCAGCAGCAGCTCAGGTTCCTATTGCAGGTGGCAGAGCTCCCTACGTCAGGATGAGCAGTGAGCACCTCCATCCCACATGTGAAATTGTTTGAGAAAAACAAAACATTAGCTCAGCTACCACCCATCTGAGCAGATACTCATGAAGTGAAGGCTCCTGAGATTGTCCCCAATACCTGTGCACTTCAGTCACACTTCAGGTTGTGACTGCAAAGGATCACGCACTCCTCTGCTTCAAAGATTTCTTCCTGCAAGGAATGTGAACCACTTGGCTTTCCCACACGGATGAATGGAGGAAAGCCAAGACACCAGGCAACCACAGGCTCTCAGAAAAGAATTCATGATGAAAAATTATGGCTTTTCCTCTCAGAAGGTGTGACCTTAAACTGGGAGAGAATCTAGAACCCCACTGTGCACTGCAGCCCCTCACTCCAAGCAGGGATCTCAGAGCATGGAGGGCTGCTGGATTAGGACTGCACCTACACATTAGAACTCTGGCTAAAGCATGTCAGTCAATGAAGAGACTCAGCAGGAGACTAGTTGGGCTGGTGAACAAAAGGGAGGAGGCAGGGGAAAACTGTGACAAATTGAAAATTCAGCGTGGATTGCGTAACTGCATGAATAATTCCTTTCAAGCCAAAAGAGATTCCTGCAAAAGAGGTAGCTTGCTGCAGTCCCTCAGCTGCATTTAATGAAAGAATTCCCAGACAGTTGGGTGGTTTGGTTTTCTTGTGGGGTGTTTTGGTTTGTTTTAACAAAAAACAAAAAAACCAACAACAACAAAAAAAACCAGCAAAAAATAAAAACCACACCACACCCAAAACCAAACTCAACTGCAAGATGCAACTGATCTTCCATCAGCAGAGAAAAGCTGGTGGAACCAACCAAACAGGTGACACTGGAGATAGATTTCCCCACCCTGGTAGGATAAGAATTTGCTCAAAATGGCAAAGATTCTCATTCCCTTTGGCTAGACACAATTTTTCATTCATGAAAACAATAGAAAAGATGTTCATTGGGGGGAAAAGAAGATATGAAAAATATTTTCTCTAAGCCACTGAGACTTATGAAAGCATCAGGAAAGAGGAATTGGTGAAACAAAGAAAGGAACTGGAAAAGAGTCTCAGCAGTAAGATATACTTAAGTTACTGAGTGTCATGCCCAGAAGCAGGGAAACCCCATATCTAAAATTATAGGATTCAAATCTGGAACCACCCAGCTCAGGAAGAGTCCCATCCCCTGCATCTCCCAGCTGCCATGGCGGGGTTAGGCTTTTTCCTTATGCCAAATCTAACTCTGCAAGAATCTCTTCTGGCCCTTCTTGTAACAAGCAAGAGGACAAGAGGAAATGCCCTTAAAGTTGTAGCAGGGGAAGTTTAGACTGGATACCATGAAAAATTTCTTCATGGAAAGAGTTACCAAATATTGAAACAGACTGCCCAGGGAAGTGGTGGTGTCGCCACTGAAAGTATTTAAAAGACATGTAGATATGGCACTTAGGGACATGGTTTAGTGGTGAACTTGGCAGTGCTGGGTTTAGAGTTGAACTCAATGATCTCAAGGGTCTTTTCCAACCTAAATGATTCCATTATTTTGGTGCAGAAAGTGCACCATTTCCCCAGGCATCTTGGGAACAGTATTGCCAAAGAGTGCATCTTGGCCCTTAAGCACCTGCACAGATGCCCTGATGTCTAATATTCCAGTTGAACCCATGCTGCAGCCTTCCTCTCCAAGTGGACACCAACATGGCCTTTCCTCCTCTATCTGGCCAGTGATTTTCACCAAACCTTGAAGAAGAAAATCATTGGTCAGACCTCTGCACCACCCCACCAGCAGGGAGTTGGTCAATGGATCCAAAAACTAGTGGGAAAGAGAAAACCGTTATATAAAGCAGACTAAAATTCATTCTCTCCTGTGGGATCTCTAGGAGCCAAGCCCACTGGCTTTGGAACTCCCTCCTTGAATTCCACATATTTTACACTATTTGCCTAAAACCAGATCCCCAACTCTCTGCCAAGCCCTCCTAATCCATCAGCTTTGAGGCCAGGACTGCAGCCCACTCCACAAGTTCCTCCTTTCTTCTGGGCAGCCCCAGCTTCTCCTCCTCTTCCGTGAACACCACTCCCCCGACTGCTCATTACCCATTTTTCTCCTTCACCTCAGTTCCCCTCTTCTTGCTTCCCACATTAACATCACGAGCTCTAACTCCCCACCTAGCCAATCCCAGGTCACCTTTTTTACAGGAGAGCCTGGGTATCTACCGTGGGCTCCAGGACCAGGCACAAAGACCAGAGAAAAGGACAGGGTGGCAGGTTGCGTAGTTTGTAGGCTGCTGCTCCTTGTGAGGGTGGGAGAGCACTGATCCTTTTTTCCTTGTTTGGGCATAGGGATGTGTGAAGGGGGTTCAGGACTGCCTCCTTCTCCAGCCCCTTGGCTGGCATAAGCACGTCGGCAGCTCGGTCCTTCACACCCGCTCAGGATGGCTCTGGGCACCCACACTGCTACCAAGAGATGTTACAACACATGCTCCCACACCAGCCCACTCCAGACAGTGCTCACGTGGCAGAGCCAAGCCTCTGCATCCTCCTGTCCAGCTGGGCTGGGGCGTGAGCAGTGAATCCCACGCCTGACCCCCAGCTGGGGAGCAGCTGTGCTGCACAAGTGCTGACTCAGGCGTGAGCAGCACAAGGGCATCGCCTGCCCTCGGCATCCAGGGCCAGACAGCCGGCAGCCTCAGCCCAGAACATGCTCTGCCCTGGTGAATCACACACCAACCCCGGCAAGTCCTTTCAAGACCCATCAGTCACCAGAGGGGAAAAAAAAATTACATGCACACAAAGTAATTAGAGGTGTAACCCTCTCGCCTCCCTCTGTGCAGGCTTAATGCTCCCTTTGTCCAGGCATGTTTGCCTTGCTAAGTCATGCTTCAGGACAACTTTCTTGACAGAAAACAAAGGTTAATTAATATTAAAAAAAAAAACACCAAAGAAACAGAAAACCACACAGATACCCCTCATTAAAATGGCCACCCTCTCAGCACAGCTCTCCACTCACACCGGTCCTTCCTGGCAACAGAGCACTGACCCACGGCAATGACCCCTGCAAAAAGGCCAAACTGCACACAACCAACTCGGGGCTGTCTCCACTGATGCAGGGGTGGGAAACCAGCCAGCAGAGCAGATCAGAGATACAGCAATGTTCGAACCTGATGGCTGTAATCCATCTCACTCACAGAAATCCCAGCCCCACTGACCATTTGCCTCCAGCTAAACTGAAACCTTCTCCTGGCAGCTGGGTGGCACACATGCTGTGTGACCTGCTGTAGCTCTGCCACCCCCTGCACCAGCAGCTCTGAGGAGTACATTACAGAGGAAGGGATACCAACTCCACAGATACAGAGACAGATACTCTGCTCCCATCTCTCCTCATCTAAGCAGCTGAAACCACAGCAAAGTCACTTCCAGTTTATCACCTGCATTATCAAAAGCTTCACCTCCATGGTGGAAGTCCCTCATTACAGCACAGACATGAGAAAAGCAGGTAGAAGTCTGCTTCAAACCTGCACTCTCCAAGTGCAAAAATATCTCTTCCACATACTCCTCCAATTCACCTCGGACACACATAAGCACTTCTGATCCAGTTGGCTCAAGAGAGGTGGTGAAAGCACACATACACACGCATGCTCACCAGCCAGCTCATTAAATCTAATTAGACAGTCTTCCACAGGGAATTTTGAAATGCATATCCAGCAATTACTGTGTACTGTTCTTTCCTCAACCCTCTGGATGTGAGAGCATGATTATTCACCACATGAAAAATAAGAATTAATGTGGAACTTTAGAGAGTTGCCATATGTGCACATTATCAGAGGTGCACTGTAATTTAATCAGTGTTCCTGCTTAGAGACAAATATGGTGGCAGCAACACAGGGAAAGAACACTCAAGCCTCAGCTTTGGATCCAAATGTCTCCAAGAAACTGACAATAGGGACTACCATAAGTTTTCCCCAGTAACTTTTTTTTTTAAATTGTCCTGCTGACATTCTGGTGTGTAAGGTGTGAAGCCACATGTGCACAAGACCACCAGCAACCATGAAGACAACTAAGCCAAAGTACAAGGGAGTGATCTTTGATGGACTCAAGGAAAACGGAACAATCATCTTCATGTGTGTCCAGAACAGGAAGATTGCCATTTCATACCTGATATATCATGTATAGGATAAAAGAGGGCTAAGCACTGAAGTGGAGGGTCTCATGCATTTCCCAAAGTGTTCCCCATCCCCAGCTCTGCCAATGCTGCCAGCTTCAGGGGCATTCCCTCTGCTCACAGCAGATTCCTTTACAGCTTCTGCTTTACTGCATCAATTCATCACACAACAAAACTCCTCACCTGGCTTGTTTACAGGGGGGAAGCTTAATCTGAATTCACTTTCCCAGCAGGGTACCTAAACCATAGTAAACATGCCAACTCAATACAGAGCATCTCTCCTTTAAGTCTGCCTTCTCATTTGCAGGGAGAATTATGCTCATTTTAAACAAGTTTTGCACTTCAACTCCCAGTACATGTCTTGCATTGAAACTTCCATAGATAAAACAAATCCAGACTATATACACATCATTAATTCCAGAGAGTCCCTCAGCTTCCGGACTCAGCAGCCTCTCACCATGCCTAATCCAGCAAATCCCAGATGAGTTCAGTAAACTCCTCGTTATCTTGCTGATGTGAAAGCACCCCAGCATATTTCACCAGGAGATGACAACAGCATTGCTCCACTGCAGCAGCCTGTGGAGGGTATTCAGGAGACAAAATAAGCATCTAATCTGGAACCCACCATTTCGCTGTTATGTTTATTGTTAGGGTAATTGGTCACTTAGAACAGCTCTTCTGAAAGCTAAGAAATGCTGTCCATTTAAACACACATAAAATATTAAAAAATACGTCTTTAGCGCTGAAGGGGTCATAGTCTGGTCTATCCACGGCCAGGTCTGAAAAACCCAACCCAACCCATACAGCACTCAGGACACTACTGCTGCATTCCTTCGATCCCAGCAGCAGTAGGAACTAGCTTCACCTTCAGAACCTACCTTGTTTTAGATGAGCTTCACAAATGTTTGTAACAAACAAGGATCAGAAGCAACTTTAAACACATGTGAGCAACTGAAAGTTGAAGAACATTTGACACTTCAAACCCCAGCATGCAGCATGGGGGCACTCACTTGACCATGCCACACTCCACTCCTGCTACGGGCAATGCTGAGCTTCTCAGAACAAGGTCCTGACCAGAGGCCTCGCATCTCAACTGATGTTTCTCACTGACAGAAGCTGAAACACTCTTCTTTGATGTATCATGAGTGCTCTGCCATCCCCAGACTCATCACCAACAAACTGCATCACAGCATTTGGCTGCACAGTGAGACACACTGGAGAAAAACCTCTTACAACAGCATGCAAGGCAAAGTAAGACTTCAGTCCTTCTCTCCAAAACCCTGCATAGGACCAACCTCACAAGCAGCAACAGTCACAACCTGACCATGCTCAAGGAGCAGCTTTACTTGATGCCACAGAGCCATCAGCCTTGGGAGCCGGAGGAGCCAGCACAGCCCTTCTGCCATGGTGCAATGGGATCATCCCAGATCCAGCCACATCCATGCACAGAGACATTTCAGTGCACACAGGGGCTGCAAGTGGCTGTGTGTCTGTCTGGGCATGCAAACTGGTAATTCCACATCAGCCACTAAAGACACAACACAGATGTGACAGCACAAAAGCCACCAAAACTATGTTCAACCAAGAAACTGCCCTAATCCTTCTCAGATATACTTCGGGTCAAATCCAGCTGCAGTCAAGGATTGTGCAAAGGCTCCCACTGGCCTTCTGGGAGCTGCATATGATGTCCATGTAGATGCACTTGCACAGGGCACAGCTAGTTCAGTGCAAGGTTGGTGCTGTCCAGTGAGTCTGCAAGCTCGGCTAGTGAAGCCAAAGGGTCTGCAATTTCCATAAAGCAAGTTTTTTCACCCTTGCTCTTTCAAAGACACACACAGAAAGAAAAAACAAGCCAACAAACAAGAATCCAACCACAACATTAACAAAAAAAGAAAAAAAACACGAAAAAATACTCCTACATTAAAGCAGGAAAAATTATGGAATACAATGGACTAATACAAGCATCATTTATACAGATGAATGATGAATATTCATAGCATTTGCCTTTGTTTAGCTTGTTGATTAAGTATCTAACTTAGATTCCTATTGACAGAATTGCAAGTCCTAAAATCTACAGGATGACAAGTATCCACTTAAGGTTAGTGCACACAGGTGCACCAAGCTGCTCAGATTTTATGATTACTCCAATGGTAGAATTTTGTCAGAGGAACAATTTTTAAAAAACATAAGAAATTAACTGTGAACTGTAGCATACAAAGCTAGAGAGTAGCTGTCAAAACAAGGAAAAAAAAAAAAAGCACACACCAAAAAAAACTACCACACCCAAAACATTTTCACCAGTAAGATCTTTCAAAAGATCAAGATTTCAGCAAAGTGATACAGCCAGTAAGTGACAGAAGGAAATTGTACTTTTTAAAAAAAAAAAGTTTTCCGTAATTTTTGTGACCTTACATTAGATGACTTTTTGTTGCTCACAATAAGAAAAAGCAGTGACACATTTCCAACTCTTTTCCATTTTGGTCTGAAAATTGTGAATTGTAGTAAAGACTTTTAATAAAAGGAGAACCTATAAAAATTGAGACACAATGCAACTAAGTGCTTAGCTGTATTACAAAATTGGCTTTGCTCTGTAAAAGCTGTTGTTTCAGCTAGAAAAGTAAAAGAAGAGATAATAAGACATTTATTCTGGCTACTGGAAAATACAGATGTTAGTCCTAGATCATATCCTGTTACAAACAAAAGCTATGGGAGGGGAAAAACTTCTAGAAAGTACTGGAGTCACAACAGCTTTTTCACAGAGACAGAGAGAAGCAACTTGAATATAAATAAGTGTCCAAAATAGGTCAGCACTCTTTTCTTGGCCACTGAAGTCTGATACTTTTCACTTGAGGTTATCCTGGACGGTGGTGGCACACACACTGCAGGGACAGAGGCTGAGGCCAGACACGGCTCCGTGCTCGGTGGAAGTCGCAGTGCCCCAGCACAGCCCCGCAGTGAGCACTGCCAGGCATCACCAGTGCCCACACGCTTTGTGGCAGTACCTGCATCCCCCTGACTGTAGTTGTTTCCAACGTGACCTCACTCCCTTCCAGGAGGGTTTTGAAATGCTCCGTGTCCACAGTTTTGACCTCATCAAGCAAGAAGTGTGGTAAGAGACAGGGGGTTTTCCACAGCCTCTACCCACCAGCTCCATGCATTCAGTCTCAAGCATCCCAGCCACTGCCTGGCAGGCAGGATGCAGCTCCCTGTGCCAGGAGAGGATTGGGCCCTGCACCAGCCAGCCAGGGTGTGTGGGCAAAGCTGCTGCCTTCCCACCAGAGGTTACAGTCCCTTAAACCAATGCAGAAAGCAGTTTTAAACCCAAAAATCAGGCCATGAGGTGCGGAGCCTGCACCTCAGCTGCTCTGCCAAAGCTTCCATGGGGGAGGCTGGTAGCAGCATCAGGCTGCTGCTTCTCTCTCCCTCTCGAAGGAAAAAAAACCGAACAAGTTATTTCTACAGCACTGAGAGGCAAGCCTGCCAGTCCAGCCTCGGCAGCATTCCTGTCTAGCTAGGCTTGTTTACCACCAATAAAAAGCCCATTAGTTGCACAATGCGCCTGTTAAAAATAACTCAAAAAAAATCATCACTGGCAAATTAGTAAGACATCAGGACACGCAGACACCTCAGCATGGTGTTATGGAAACCACAGAGGAGTCAGACTTCCCTCAGGAGCTTTTCCCAAGGAAGACAATTCCAAAGATTTCTCTCCCTTCGAGTGGGCCCACCAAACTTCGAAGGGCTCGGGACCAAAACGCAGCAGCCACCCAGTCAACTGACCCAGCGTTTCCAATCGAGTGACTTCCAGAGAAAGCAAATGTACCAGGCTCAAATGCTGCCAGTTTGCACTAATGAGAGCACAAGGTCCCCCTCACACAGGGGCAGCCAGCAGAGAAGGCTGCAATGGCCTGAGGCATCCTCAAAACTTCACACCCCTGACCAGGATCTGATCCAGCAGCAGCAATAGCTGCTGACTCAGCACACTCTCCTCCCCAGCTATCAGGAACCCTGCTTTAAAAGCACTGCTGATGTAAAGGCAAGAGGAGGGGTGGGGTGAATCATAAGCTGCCCTCCTTTAAGGACTGGGCACGTAACTGCTGAATAAAAAATAACCAGCTCCCAGCCCAGTCCCTGACCACTCTGTGCCACAAACATGAAATCTATCCTTGCTACCTGCCACACACAGCACTGCTCTCCAGCTAAGCCCACAGCAGCACAGCTCAGACCTTGCAGACAGCGCTTACAGTGCCTCTTCTGACCACTGCCTCCAAATCTGTGCAATTCAAGGGTCACTCCAAAGCTAACCCCCAGATTCAGGCAGTGCAAAGGGTGGAGGCCTGCCTGGTTTCTCACATGCCTCCTCAAGCACCCAAAACCCAGGACACAAGGGGGAAGGTAGAGAAAGTTCAGGAAGGTACTGCCCCGTGGATTTTAGGCAGAAGAGCTGAGGATTTTTACAATGCCGTCCCTGTCATCAAAAGCCTCTAGATGCTGAGCAACCTCAGGAGCTGCTTTAGACTTGAGAATAACACTGCTTTTCCTCTTGAGTCCAGCCAATTTACATGGAGGCTGCACCAGGGGAACAGCCCAAATCCATAGCATTGCCCCAGCCTAGCATTAACTAGCTAGGGAAAACCTGAAAACCACTTTGCAAGGATGCAACCTCATTTTATTTCCTGTCTCTCCACAAAACAGTGGGGTGTCTGTTACTCCTCTGCAATTTCTGCCTTTCCTCCATGTGAGCACTTGTGTGGGCCCAGCCACCCCTCTCCTCAGCCCCTCAAGAAGCAGCTCCTTTGGGAGCATGCCAAGCAGAGATATGTGTCATGGACACTGCATTTGTGAAACAGGATAAGGATTCCCTTCTGCTCACAAGGGGATAAGAGGGGATTTCAAGAACAGCTGCAAATATCCAAAGTGGTGATTCACCTTTTCACAAGAGAAAACTTTCTCTTCCCATGCACACTAAAGAGAGACTATATTTTTCAGACAATGCACTCAATCCTCCAGATTTGTATGAATAAAAATGGCATCCCACAAGCAGGTGAACAAGCACTGAGCTAAAACCTGGATGAAAGTATAATCTCTGGATATAACAAACAAAAACATCCATCGGCACAGAGGTTCCCCAGTATCTGCATTACCTATGTAACAAACAATTCTCCTACACAGCCCTGAACACTAAAAATTCCCAGGAAAGACCCAAATGCCACATGAGAAACACTCCCCATCTCCAGACTGGAGGACAACAGCTAACTGACTTACATCCAGGAGAAGATGAGCTCCTCTCAGTTCAGGAGGGAGAAACAACCAACCAAATGCCCTCTCACCTAACATACAAATTCAATTGGGACTTGATGAAAACAACAGAGGAGTGAGAACCCAGTGTTTTGGCTGGGATGATAAAGATGCTCAGTGATCAACTGTGATCACCTCCATCTGGAAATGGGTGAGAACCACTCCCTTCTTAGGGTCTCTGTTTCTGAAACCTGCATTATGATTTTAAAGCTGCACTCAGGAACAGCTTTCCTACTGCCAACAAGCCCATCCACAATGGCTAAACCAGTAACGCCAGCAAGGTTACAGCAAGAAAGAGCTTAACCTATTAAGGTTCCTACCAGATACGTTTTTTAACAAGTAACAAAGGAGGGTGCTTAAAATCAGAAACAAACCACAATGGCCAGTGACCCACTCTGTGCTCATCCCTACTGCATCTAATGCATCCAAATCAATTTTGGGGGAAAGGGCAGGAGAGGTGACTCCACTCCAGCAGATCTCACACCAGATAAGAGTATCACGTTATCTGTGCCCTGGTGCTGCCAGGCAGCATGCCAGCACAAACAGCGTCCAGGTGCTCCGGCTGCTTCAACAGCATCACAACCACATCCTTGGGATGGATCCAGGCCATGGCCTGCCAGCCGAGCCACACACGAGCATCTCTGCTGCTCATGGCCATAGAAACTGAGCTTTGGTTTGCCCTTGTTAGGCTGGTTTGGGGTGCAGGGCCGGCACAGGGGAGGTGGGTGGGGGTGCAATCCCCAGGAGTCTGCAATAAAGGAGATCTGTGTGGCTGGCAAGTGTGAGGTCTCCTGGGAACAGCCCTTTTACTGGGCTCCAGATGCTGTGGAGTGATTGCTTATATGAAGGCGGGGGAGGCCTCTTTACTGTTTCTCATTTCCTCTTTTTTTTTGCTCCCCCCCCCCATTTCCTGGTTTTGTTCAGAAGCACAAGAGAGTCA
The DNA here is from genome assembly GCA_013398015.1 of Oreocharis arfaki. Lineage (NCBI taxonomy): Eukaryota > Metazoa > Chordata > Aves > Passeriformes > Paramythiidae > Oreocharis > Oreocharis arfaki. The sequence goes on along the minus strand of VZRR01013906.1, from coordinate 1,696,206 downwards.
TTCATCATTTTTCTTCCAGCACAAGGAGTGCTCTCACCTCCCCCTCACCCCTAAATCCCTCCCCACCAGGAAAGGGCACGCGTTCTCCAGCCAAAAAAGGCTCGCAGCAGGGAAGGCAAAGCTCCCCAGCTCCTGCAAGCAGCTCCGGCACAAAGGGCTACATTCTCAGCTGGGTTTGGTGGGTGCCAGCCCCCAAAAGGGGAAGGCCAGAACAGGGCAGCAGCAGAAATGCTAAGTCAGAGAACGGATATCAGCGGAGGAGGAGAGCGATTTGCACCGGCTGGAATTATGATGCAAAGCAGAGAGGAATTTGCATGCTGAGACGACAGACAGCACCTCAGGTAACTGGAGAAAAAGAGCCAAGACATAAAGGTCCACATACGTCTCAGCCCACATGCCATAATGGTCACTCGACTCACTGAAACCTGGGAAAACCTTCCCGGTGGACTTGCCCCCCCCGACAAGTGGATGGGCACTGATCCAAGTGTAGTCCAGGCATTGGATTTGCACCACTTTACAAGCCACCAGCCCCAGGTTTGAGATGGGTTTCCAGGAAAGCCCTGTTCAGTTTGCAGGAGGGGAGAAAAGGGGTGGCTGTAGATGCAAACATTTAACCCATCCAGAGGGTCAACACCACCCCCAGGAAAACCTCATTGGAGAGCTTTGCTCCAAAGTCCACTTTGGTTCTCAGTCACACTGCTCTTTCCACAGCTTCCTGATGACTTCTCCTCGCCTTGCCTTGGAGAGAGAGTGCCAGCATGAAAATTTCTCAGAACAGCTATAACAGAGAAGAGGATCTCTCTCCGAATGGCCTTGAGAAAGAGAACGAGTAGGAAAACCCCAAGTTCTTGCACACATTTTTATAACGCAACTGTGCATTTTCATGAAAAGCAAGACAGTGCAAACACCTGGGGTCTGTTTGGGGCTGTTTGATTTGGCTGATGACCTGGAAAAAAAGGAACTAAAACTGGACATATAGAAAACATTCCAGGTTTTGGTTTTGTTTGGGTTTAAAGGCAGCAGTAACAGCAATCAAGTCAAAAAGGCTGGCTTATGGTCAAACCCAAGGCATCTTTTCGGTCCTTTTAGAAGGAAAAGAAATAGAAGATTGCGGTCAGTTCTGGGGCCAGTTGGGTGGAGGGAGCCTGTGTGCCAGCAGCTCCACCAAGGAGGTACATTTATGGCTCAATTTCAGCAAGAACTGCAAGGGCAAGGACAACACAAGCCACCAAGAGCCTGGCCACTTGGACTAAAGTCTTCCCCACCCACTGAGCCAGAGATCCCGCTGGCTCCTGCAGTTGCTGTTCAGGAGGTCCATCGAGACCAGAGGGATCACTGTGCTCCTCCAGGCTCTCCCCCAAACACCACCAGCTGCTTATGCCAACTGGAATGTCAGCATTTTGCAAAACCCATGTGTTAGACTGTGGGAGCCCAGACAGCCTGGGTTCATCTCTCAGGCAAAGGAAGAGCTTGGGGTGACTTTTCACACATCCTGGGTCACTGGTGTCATGGTTCTTTGGCATTGCTTTGGAGAGTGTGAACATTAATTCCCCTTTTCTTCCTTCAAAGATGCTCAAGTGGTGAACTTCTTTAGTTGCTGGTCTCCCTAAATATCTTCGCAAACTTGTTTTGAGGTTCCTTTGTGCTCTCAGGTGAAATACCAATATTTCAAAGTTACCAGAATAAAACCTTAGATTTTACCTGTCTTTTTTTTTTTTTTTTTTTAAATGGGTTTGGCAGCCAAACCAAAAGGATCAGTCCCAAGCAGGAACCAACATGTGGATTCCATCATACTCCAAACCCAGAGTGTGTCACCTCCCCAGCTCCCAGACATGCTTGCGCAGAGCTCTGCCCTGACCCTCCTGCCCTGGCAAGAGGGCTCCTGAGGCTCCTTCCGCTGGATCAATGAATGGCAGGTTTCAGCAGGTCTTCAATGAGCCAGACAGGTCACAATAATCCTACTAGCACCCTGCTGAAAATATGCAAAGTAAATATTGAGACCAAGCATGGGGAGAAAAGATGAGGTTGGCAGAAAACGCAGCAAGAACACAAGAGGAAGAAAGAAAGCATAGCACCTTTTACCATGAAAAAATAAACTTGTTGACAAAAAAAAAAAAAGCAATGGGAAAAAAGTAGAGGGCTCTAGAGAAAAAAAAAAGCAGCAAGGAAGAAGGCTGGTCTGAGTGCACATGGTCAGCATGGGTATAATGATGCACATTTTCTTCTTGGCACTAAGGAGGTCCCAGAGGGCCCACAAAAGCCTTTTGCAAGTCAAAGGACCGAGCTCTTGACTTTTCCCTTGTGGAGCAGCTGCTGAGTCATTTCTTACCCATCAGGCTCTCATCCCACAAAAATCCACACTTCTGCTATTGCAAAGAGTATTAAAAGAAATTTTTAAAAATTCCAGGGAATTTTGCATTGGAGCCTTTTCAGTGTTTTCCCCACCATGGCATCTTCAAACTAGGCAACACGTGGCACCATCATCGTTTCTGTAGTGCTCCTCTCTGGAGCAACTAGCAAGCTCTTCAGTCTAAGAAACTTACTCTCCTAAGGCACAGTCCCATTACTGAGTCTTCCGGGACCAAAGGATAAGCACGCCCAAGAACAACACACTCAGCTGTACCTGCCTTAGTTTCTGTGACTTCCAGGTGGAGCTTTTACTGTGCAGCAGAGGCCAAACAGCCAGTCTGTGCCTGGGGGCTGCAGAGCCACAGTCGGGGAGGAATGAGATTAATTACATGAATAACAAAAAGCCGGATGCCAGCCACCAGCCCCCACCCCACACAGCTCAGCGGGATGCAGAAGGGAAGCAAGCAGCTCAAAACCCAGAAGAGCTCCCAAATGAGGCCAGTCTTATCCTATTCCAGCTACAGACCTGCATCTTGGCCTTCACAAGGGCCAAGAAAAGCCCTGCACATTTTCTTTAGAAAGGAGCACAACAGTGAAAAGCCCCCAGTAGGAGAGTTTTCTTTTCAGTCTGACCTGGACCGTCCTGTGCATCCGCCACGAGGGCACGGCCACCGGGAGCCAGCTCGCCTACTTGGGCAGGAGAAAAGGGAAGTTAATTTTCGCAGCCAAAAGAAAATAGGGAGTTCTTTTCAGATGGCAGGAATGTAACCGTGACATTTAGTCACTCGCTATTTCTGCTTCCCGGCTATGTCTCTCCACAGGAAAGCCCCTGGACAGAAGCACCCTCCAGGCAGCATTGCAGCATATGTGTGCTAAAACTCTGCTGTCTAATCCCCCTCCTGCAGTCCCCGCTTCAGGATCTTGGGAAACAGGGGCAGCTTGGGGGAGATTCAGTGTTGCTCGCTCTATGCCTTGGCTGCCTTAAACTGATGCGTGTGTCTGTCTGGGAAAAGGGCAGACTGCAACCCTGGCCCAAGGCCAGTCAGGGTCTGACCCCAGCTGAAAGCAGCAGAGTCTCACTCTCTCCAGGACATGCCAGCCAGGACAGGATGGCAGCACTGCCCTGCATCGGCCCCTGCGCTGGGTTCAGAGCCGAGGGCAACCAACACCAGCTCTCCAGCTCTGAAATGCACCCACTGTCACTGTGGGGAAATCACATCTGCTCTGGGTTGAGCTGCGATGATGGGTCACCCTACCTGATGGCTTTCAAGCGTCCCCAGCCTAACACCACAGGAGCAATGTCTGATCTGCGCTGTCCTAGTCCCTGCCAGGCTGTGGCTACGTGTCCTCCAGGCACTGTGCACGCTTCCACAGTTGGAGAAAGGAGAGCAGCCCAGCCAGGGTGACTCCAGCACAGGGCAGGCTGCACAGCCTGCACAAGCCCCAGGTACCAGTGTCAGGCAGTCAGCCCGGCTCAGGTCACGCTGCCGACACCGCTCAGCCTGCCATTTCAGGGATTTCCAAAGCTCAGCCCAGTGTGCTGGCTCTCACACAGATACCTTTGTCGCTGTCTGACTGCACTAACTTCAGTCTTGCATTGCAGGCTCTTTCTGCCACACAACCTGAGGTCCCATCCATCCACAGCTATTTCTTGGGCAAAATTTTGGTAACTTCCCTCATCTGATGGGAGTCCACCGATTCAGCAGCAGAGCTGCAAAATCCTAATGCAGACTGCAAAGGTTTTCAGGATGTGGTTTGCATGGCAGTGGGCAGCCCGTAGTGGGGCGTAAACACTCCCACAGGAGCATGCACACACTCAGCACTAAGCTTGATGTCAGTCTTAAACATGAGGATCATGGAAGACAAGCAAGATGCAAAACTTAACTGCCAAAAATGCCATTACACCACAGGATGGCATGGAGGGAGGGGATGTGCGTTCAGTTGACTATCCACACCGAGGCAGGAAAAAGCAGAAGAGAAGAACTGGAAAAAAATGCACAGCAAAACACAGACTCAGTTAAATATTTATGGGGGCCACTGCATTTCAATTACAAGCAGTTTTTTAGGTCAGCTGAGACGTTTTACTTCTGCTAGGGCAGATCAGCTCTGGGAGACAGGATACTGCTGACAAGCCAGAGGCTCAATCCTCCTAGCACACCCCGTAACTAAGGATAAAAACAGATCTGGGCAGGGCTGTGCTTCCACTGGGCACAGCCCAAGTGACAGGACCTCCCTTCTAGCCACAGCTGAAGCCTCCAGACACAGCACTGATGGACACACATCACTGTGGGTTTGTTTGCCTCTCCCAGCACTTGAAGCCCCACTGCTGGAAGTCAGGAGGGCAGCTCAACTAATAAAGAAGGTACCTCTGGGAGCAGCCAGCAGACCAGGCTGTGCTTTGGAAATCCCTGAAATCATGGGCTGAGCAGTATCAGCAGCATGATGGTCTTCTGTAGCACTGTGACCACCTCACAAGGCTCACTCCATACTCTTTTCATAAGTTCCTAATTTGTGCACTGTTGCCCATCACCTAAGGCAGGATTATGAATGTGACAGGCATTTGGCCAGGTTCACCTACTGCCCCATCAGATCTGCAGTGCCCAAGCACTTTCAGTGTGGTCTGAATTTGCAAAGGTCAGTTTCAGCATGTGCAGGACCAGCCTAATTGCCAGGAGTAAGGTAACATATCCTTGCAACCAGCCTGATAAAAAGAATAAACAGAAAAATGGAGGAAAGCAGCAACTGAAATCCACAACAAACATTACTGGAACAATGGATGCTTTCCAACCATCAGAGATTAAAGAATCTATGTCTGCATCTGCATTTTTTACTCCTCGTACAGGATACATTTCGTTAAAGCTGGAAATTCTGCGTTTCAGTCCTTGTTAGCTCATCTGGCCATTGTCCAGGATGAGGGTCACAATTCTCAAGAGAGCTGAGCAGCAACCAAACCACTCTGTGCCATGGGACCTGCAGGAACTTTACCACCTCACTGGTCAGCGTTCTCACGTCGAACTCACTTCATCCAAACAAAACAAGTCAAGCCTGGGTCACAAAGGTGGGGCTGAGCAGAAAGGAGGGGTCAGACTCAAATGAGAACCCCTGTCCAACCACGAATATCTGAAGCAATGTTCATAAAGCAAACACTGGAATGACCAGCAAGCAGTACACCTGCCCTTACCAGCAGGGCAAATCTCAAGACAACAACAGCAATTCTGAAGAGGGTTTAAAATAAAAGGACACTGAGTGCATGGACAACATTTGTTTAAAAGCCATGTGAGAGGTGGTAAGTTTCTGCAGGCTGACCCCCCCACAAACGCAAGCAAGGGAAAGTTACCAGCTCTGGGCTCCCAAAATATTTACTGAGTCTAACATTACTCTGACTACACTCAATCAAACATTTCCAAAGTCCCATGCTACCGTAACTCAAGTGCAGAGCACCCTTTCACAGGGGTATTTCCAAGCATTTCACTATCGTAAAAGCAAACAGTGTCCTTGCAAGGTGGGAAACCCATTTTAATGGGAAGGGGAGGCTGAAGGTTGCACAGCCTTCACTTTGCAACATCCAAGGGTCAGATGTGAACACTGCATCAAACTGAAATTGTGTGAGTAATTACAAAGCCTAGATGAACAGCCTAAACTAAGCACAGAATAAGAGGCTAAGACTGCCTTGTGGAGCAGGCTGGGGTGTTTAAGTGGCTGCAACTGATCAAAAACTCGGGTTTAGATCTCATCTGGCCAAAAGCCACAGCTTGGGAAGCACATCTGGTGGAGGATGTCAGAATACTCTGTGTGTTTCCCCACAAAGGCTTGGAATACCAGTTCTTATTTTTAGTACTATTTCCATTTCTTCATGTAATGAGTTCAGTGTTCCAGGCAGCCCTGGAGGAGCAGGAAGGACAAGTCCTGTAATAAAACTAATTAATTCATGTGGAATTTCTAGCCATTATTGTGAAAGTGGACAAATTCCTCACTTCTGAAAAGCTGCCCAAGTGGCCATTAATCTGGCTGTGGTCACAAGCAAGATTCCTGTGGCCTCCTGCAACACCCAACCAAGCCCCCAGGACAGAGCCTGCAGAAACCAAAGTGGATGTTGTTATTTCCTCACACCAACTCCCACAGCCCGAGTTTTACTAGACTAGATAGTTGCTTCAGAGGGCTCCATGCCAAATTCCTCCCAGTGCCCACAAACCAACCATGCCTCAGTTATGTGCAGAGAGGTCTAGACCTTCCTAGACCTCCACAGTCAGCCCAAAACCGGCATTTTGGCTTTATTCAAAGCTCTATAGACCAGTTGCTTTCCACCTGCCCAGTCTTGGCCATGCTCTCAGCAACAGGTGCCCTGAAAGGAACAGGGTACTGGGTTTGTCCTGAAGACATCAGAAGTTGTATTCCCACCACCCAGCTGGGTGTGTGAGGAAGTTGAGCTTTACAGGCCCCATCTGCAGGCAGCAGGAAGCCGGACCCCTCTGCCGAGAAATTCCAGGCAAGAATCTAATCAACCAAAATCCCTCAATAATGCACAAGAATTAATGGAATCTGAAATCTTGGGGTGACAGGGTGTGTGGGTCTGGCAAGGAAGAAAAGGAGAGAATACACTGATTTTACTAAAATCAACAACAAAATGAGTCACAATTCCCACAGGGAGCTGACCTGTAAGAAGGCACCATTTTGCCATAGTCCCACTTTTCTCTCCCAGTTCCAGAGTGCTCTTTAAATTCAGTGATGGATTGGTGGGCTGGCCTCTAAATACTACCTGTACTGCTGATCCAGCATCCTGTCCCAGGAATGGCAATATTCCCTAAACACCACTGGATGAAATGGGAGAGGAGTGTTCCCCCCTGGCTCAGCCCGTGGCCAAATGGCATGCTGAGCACTGGAGACAAAACCCCCTGGGCTCAAAGAGAAAATGACCCCCCGCAACTTTCCACATACAAAAAAAAGTCAGATTCTGTCCAGTTTCACTGGAGCAAAATGCAGGAATTCTTAAATACAGGGCACTCCCTACTCTACAAGAGCCTGCTCACACTAAGGACACACACCTAATCTTTGGAGGTACCAAAAAGATCTTCAAGGACACCCAAAACCACAGAAACTCTTTCAACAACTCACCTGTCACCTCAGACCAAGCAGCAAGTACTCTTGAAGACATGGATATCAGATGCTCACCCTTTTCTAGTTAGAAAACAGCAAGGAGAAAACAAGAGAAGGCTTCAATCTCCTCACCAAGCCAAGAGAAATTCATCAGCTTGGACTAAGTTTTCTACAACTAGCCAGGAGAGCTGAGAACAGACTTCTGGCTGAAGTCTGAACGGCAAGATCATACCAGGAAATCTTGCTGTAGTCTGGAGCAAAAATACTGGGCAAAGCTTTATGAATTTTCATGATATTACAGGATTACAGGACTCTCCCACACACGTTGTCATGCAAGTGAGTGCAGTGCACTGTGTGTCAATGTTGTAGACATCCTGCATCACCTGCCTGCAAGGAGGCACAAAAACACCTCTCTAAAATTGCCTCCAGACAGTAAGGTGTTGAAAATATTATAAATTTCAAGGGCAGAGCATTAGAAATACCCTCATCCCACCTGAGCTGGTTTATCTGCAGGAAACTGTTAAAAAAAAAAAGGGATTTCAACACAGTCCAATTCCCACCAGTGCTTTGTGTCACTCTCAATTACAGTCCAGAATGAAATACCAAGAAATCGTTCCTTGCAGCCGGCAGAATTAATGGGATCTTTGACTACAGAGAGCACCAGGCAGTGAACTTGTTCCCTTACCAGCCAAGAGGCACAGTGCAGCTTTCTTCAGAATAAAAGCTGCAATGTCAAAGGATAGTTCAAGGCTTATAAAAGTGACCTGATGTCTCCCAGTATTTCAGTCCATAAAAAGGGCACGTGATTACTGATCCTTTCCTTTCTTAAACAATTTATTTCCACCCTAAGCTGATGCAGCAAGAGACTTCATCTTCCCACTGCTATCTCACTAAATGACATGTCTGGCAAAACACTGAGCATAAATCAATCAATAATGCAATTACAAAGAGCTGTCAAATGCTGGGCTGCAGCAAAGCTCCAGTAACTGAGCACTAACCCCTTTCTCCTCAGCCTTTGCCTAGGATAGCCATCATATCACGTGTTCTTGTAATTAGATGTCAGCTCAACATTTAATGAAGTCACACTTGGCCAGTTTGTGAATGAGAAACACCTTCCAGCTTGCTGGCAGTGACTGCTGAAAGGAGGCAGAGATGTTTCAGTCAGACTTGGTCTGCTGAAGGTAGCTTGTCTTTGTGGAAATAATAATAATAAGACTAGATTTGAAATTTGATAAATTGGCATAAACTCATCCTTCCAGAAGAGTGAAGATTTGGTTGGGTAAACTCCTTGTCGTGGTTCTGGGGGTCCAGACAAAGACCAAGACGTGTATGACAGAGCACGAGAATGTGCACCAGGAAGAAAGTGGCACACAGCTGCCACGACATCAGCTCAGCAGAATAATCTGCACAGTATGTTAGGACCACCAGCAAGGATTTTTCTTTCTCTCACAAGCCCACAGCAGGCCCATGCACCATGGTCAGCCTCCCAATCCCACAGCACACCCAGCACCCACGAGGCACCACGCTGTCGTGCTGGTGCACACCCGGACTGCAGCTCCCTCCCCTGGGAAGACACGGGGCACTAACGCAGGCCTCAGCACAAACCTGCCCCTTTTGGCAGATGCAAACAGCCAGAGAGCACAAGTTGGAAAGCCAAGCACAATGTGTTCAGGACATGCTGCTAAAGGACACCGTCATAGGGGCGCTGATTCCAGCAGCACCTTCCCAAGGGAGAGCCAGGGTGAAGATGGGTGGGAGCGATAGTGGAAGTGTAAGCAATAGCAATGGATTTGCACCTCTCTAATACAAAAAGGGTCTGCTAAGCAGACACTTGATCACAGTTACATATCTCACCCCAATTCAAGGAAAGAAAACAGGAATTCTTATACCTGAAAACTCAGTACACCACCAAGCTCAGCCTTCCTTCTGTAAAAAAAATGCTTTATAAAGCATCTTTACATCCTACCTTGGCCTTCCTCTTACTCTGTCTGCTTAGAGCAAAAGATCCTCCCTGAAGGAGTCCCAGCAGGAAAGGCAGATGTTACCATGCTCAAAAAGCTAGAATTGTCCAATCCAAATAGAAATGCAAATAATCCACAGGGCAAACTACTGTTTCTCCTAGCTCCTTAGCTCAGAACACAACCAGGAAAAGCAGGTACAGGAATGCTGCTGGCTGCTGGGATGAAACTCTGCCTTCAAAAATCCAGTTGTGTTTGTGGGTAACCGCAACAGCTGCCCATCGGGCAGATAAATTAGACCCAGATGATACTGCAGCCAGGTCTAGTACAGAGCCATACACAAAGACACCTCTCACATTCCAGTTTTCACTGTTTTGCCTCCTGAATTGTTTATCTCAGCTCAATTCCTGGATGTGGATAAAACAAACGACATGGACTTTCTCACAGACGGGGCTTCTTGCTGTTCCCTTGACAAATACCATACTCAGTGAGTATAAGCCTGAAATCCAGAGGAAAGGAAACAACTGCAAAGGGCAAGAAGGAAACAGATCATTTGCCAAGGGACAGCATGAAAACACATTTCTGCTTTGGGTCGGAGCCTTGAAATCTTCCCAGCCTTCCCTCTCCCTCCAAACCACCATTTTCACACAAGCATCACTCCCACCATGGCAAACTCCAGTGGGACTGTGGCAGGGGATAGCATTATTTTCAAGAAACTGCTTCACAAAGGTGTTATTGTCTTAATATTTAAAAGATGACCAGGTTAGCTCTTGACACAGATGCTGCAGAGGAGCGTGAAGACTTGGTCCACCTACTGGCAAAGCCTCAGAGGCAATGAGGACAGATGAGCTGTGTGGTTTTCTCATTCACCTATCATCCCTACAGCTGTTACTAATTGCATTTCACTTTTAATAATTTCTTCCAAGGCAAGGAGCTGTGCAGACGCTCGGCTTATCCTGAGCAGAGCTGCTGTAGTGGCTATGGACATATTAACACACTCCTGTGGATTTGGTTCTCGTGGTTGGCTTCCCTGGCGTGCGGCAATGCCCAAGCTTGCATAAGCCAGGCTGAACGCCTGGTTGCTGCACTCCTAACTAACCTCCCTCTTGCTCATGTGCTTCCAGCACAGGATGAGGGGGAAACTCACAGCCTGGCTCTCCTCTACTCCTCACCCACGTTTTAGCAACACAGAACTTTCAGGACATCCACTGCTGCGTTGGATCTGCCAGCTTGACTGACAGGGTCAGAAGCTGTGGGGGCAGAAGGACAGATACACAGATGCACATGCAGATCATGACGGATGCTTCATTTCCTTTTAAAAGCAGGAGAAAAGCAGAAGTCTTCCTGGCAATTCAGTAGACGTGAAAAATGCATTCATAGCATTACTGGCATGATTTTCAAGTTGCTGTTAAAATTCCAATTACATTATGCTACCTCCAACTTCAGAGTCTTCTGTGTTTTGGAGTAATACATTAAACTGTCTTTTAGCAGCTGCCTGCCAAGGGGAAATGAAGGTTTTGACATCTGACCTGTAAGGAAGGATGTGTGGCATTTGGAGCTACCCAAATAAGGATTTTAGCTGGATTCTAAAACAAGCTGTGTTTTTAACAGTTAACTATTTTGACGCTGTTTTTGTATCATGGGAGTTCTAAGTGGAGATCCTGGTCAGGTGAGTAAGGCCACCCCATCCCTCCAAGTTCAAGTTTGCTTGGAGCCACATTCTTTGCACAGCTCTCTTTCCCTTTGGAAAGGTTACTTTGCATGGACTAAAAAAACCACATTTGTTTTAATAAGTAAGTGAGATCCAAAGCAGGACTCATTAGCTAGCAGTGGGTTCTGAGACAGATCCCACTAAATTCGTACAAGTATCCCAGCTACAAAATAACACTACAAACACAATTGAACTGCACTGGCAAAGGGGAAAAAAATCTCTTAACTGGTCAGCTTTGAACAGTGGCTCAAGAACCTTTTTTCCAGAGTGCAACAAGCCTTATTCCTTGGATCTTGTCTCCATTAGGAGAAAATATGTTCTTCAGCTATTCTCATAGCTTGAGCAAAACAATCTAGGGCATTTGCTGACATCATTGAGATCTGCCCTGCTCTGCCTCTTAGCATTAAGTTTCCACCTGGGAGCAGCACTTGGCACCCTGCTGGGCCCCCTGCTGCACCCTGAGCCAGTTCAGGTCATTGATCTGACAATTGTTTTCGGGGGCTGGCTTGCTGCAGGACTATCTCCTGAACCAGCCTACTCTGACATAAGGTGAGAACTGAACCCAGCAGAAGGAAGGGGAAAGGACATGGGAGCTGAGAGCTGGACACCACCACACAAGCCCCTGATTCCAGTTCATCATGGCTAAAACAGAAGGCAGGATCCCCACCCTCTGGCTGAGATTGGAGGGGTTGAAAGACCCCAGTGGTACCTAAAATGCCTCTCAAATCATACTGTATCTACAAGACCCATATGGCTACCTGAGGCCTGTTTGAATAGAAGGTGGCTGTAGGGACTAGGACATTCTCTGCCAGGACACAGACTAACACAATGAAAAGACAGTCCTCACTCTGCTCCCTGTGTCCTGGAGGACCCTGGGCACATCATTTATTCCATCTGCAAAACAGTGTGATAATCTTGCCGAGGTGCTGAGAGAATAAATACACTCAAGAGCAGCACGAGCTCTGCGAGCCCTGCGCACACAGTAACAACCCTGTCCCCAGGTCAGGCGGTTCCGGTCAAAAGTATCAACATTTGTTACATCATGACCTGAAACAATCTGCAAAAGAATGTGGTCCAGAGGCACCAAAACTACCTAAAAGGCCCTGATCCCTGGAGATGCTGAATCTCCACCTCGCTCCCACCACTGGTGGGAGTTGATGCACTCGCCTCCCCAGGGAGGGCAGAAGTTCTCAGACTGATTTCCACAGACTGCTGCTATTTCGTTCCAACATTCCCAACATCTCCAAAATACCCAAAGCCTCTTGTGCAATGAGCAACATCCCCTGCTTCTCAGCTACATGGTGGTTTATGTTACTTTCCGCCTACAACCATTTCAGGACTGGCTTTACAGACCTTAGTGGAAGACTAAACAATGCTGGAGCCATAGCAGGAGAATTTGCAGAGTTTTATTCCTTGTTTCATTTGGGCAATCCTTCTGCCTCTCATCAGGGACAAAAAAACTTGCCAACCTCTTAATTTAGGAATAGCACGAGCTCTGCATTCCAGTCCTGAATCAGCCAAAGGAGCCTTTTCAAGCTGGAAAAGGAAAAAAGGGTAAATACCTTTAAGCACATTTTAAAAGAAAAAAAAGCACCACAAAACCAACCACACCAAAAAACCCTCAACACCTGCTTTTTGCAGGCAAAAACTTGCTCTTGGGGCACTCTTGAAACTGGCTTAACATCAGCATTTGAAAGCAAATTCCAGTTCCTGCTCTTTTGGGTGCCAGAGTGCTTTCCCTGTCACTGCTTAAAACAAAAAGCAAACTCAGCTCCCTCATATATGTTTAGCAAGCACAGTGCAGATGGGATCAAAGATGAGAATCTGAAGAGAAGAATATCAAGTGAAGCTGGCAGATTTGGGTTTTGTTTTTGTTGTGGGTTTGGTTGTTTTGGTTTGGTTGGGATTTTTTTTCCTAATGGCTACAAAAACCTGTTAAAAGTTTTGTAATCTGAAGAGCGCAAACCCTTTTCTGGATGTCCAAGCTCCTCTGCCAAGACATGCTCAACTGTGAATATTCCAGCAGCATGTTTCACATCACGCTGGTTAAGGATGTGCCAGTATTTTTATTATTCACCCCCTATGGATATTACAGAGCACCACATACATTATAGAGTTCTTAAACTGTGCTATTTATGTCTGTGTGTATTACGCACAGAGATACAATCAAATAAATCACACCCATTGTAAAGGAATAAAGATAATAAAATCAAGCAAAATACTGAGTGAGGTTAACGTAATTCTGAATTGCAGTGCATAAAAGAAAAAAAAGAAGCACTAACTCAGAAAATCACCTCTCAGCCCATCACTGCAATGCCCTCCACCCACCCCAGCTTTTTGTAAAAGCATAAGCCTGGAAGTCAGCGCCAAATTCCTTAAATCTAAATGCCCTTGGCTTCTTCTGGAGAGTCTTAAAATTCATTCCCTTGACACTCATATTCTGTAGTCAAGGAAGATTTTGCATCAACATGTCCTCCCGAGTCCTGGCTCTCCACAGCCCTTCACAGCTGGACAAAGGCGCAGGGACAGGAGAGGAGACAGGAGTGGGGACAAAAGCAGTCACAGCCTGGCTGTGCGAAGCAGCAGCTTGAAACGTGCAAAGTTCTCCTTGCTGCTGTTTTTTCTTTACTCCTCTCTCTCCATCTCTCCTCCTCCAGCAGAGCAGCGTGCACAGGTACCCGAAGCAGCGTGCACAGGTACCTGGCTGCATTCCCATCCTCACAGAGAGGGAAGCCAAGAGGTACAGCCTGGTTCAGAGCGCTTTTAAATAAAGCCTCTAAAGGGAAGGGACGGTATTCAAAGTCGTGCTGCTGAACTAGTTATGCAAACAGGGTCAGAGCCCCAGTCACAGCCAGGGGAGCATAACCAGCAAGGCGGCGGAAGTCAAGGAGGGATGATTACAAAGAAGAAAGCACTGGTTTCTACTTCCAGAGCTGATTTGTCAATTCTCAACATCCCACGGAAAAGGAAAGAGCTTGCAGTTGATCGCAGGGGAGAGGAGGCATTAATAAAACCCAGCACTGCTGTATCGGCAACCCCAAGAGCGCTCCCTCCCACGGCAAATCACAGCAACAGGTCAGAAGCCTGTTGGCATCCCTGTGCCCGGGGCTGTGCCCTGGGAGACGCTCCTCTTGTGTCTGCACCCAGTGCCCGGAGCAGGGGTGCCTGAGGGGGCCAGGACCCACACGGGAGCTGGCAAAGATCACCTCATCTCCAAAGTGGGCTCTGCTGGAAAGGTGGCCATAGGGAACAGGTTCCTCACGTAGCAGTGCCCCCGCAGTCCCTCAGTCTCCCCCTTCCCACCAGGCAGCACATGGTCCTCCCACACCTCCTCTCCCCAGATCTTTTGGGCATCCATCACCCTTCAGGGTGGTTTTACTCCTCCACCAAACACAAATCTGAACGTTCATTTCTCTCTGCTCCCCAAAGGACCCTCCTCGCCCCTCAGCTGCATCTTCCCGAAGTTCACCCTTATCTGTCCCCATATGGTGGGGGTTTTTTTCCCTAAAAGACCCCAGCCTCCAGCCTGTCCCCTGGAACCGTCCCTGCATTCCCTCCTACATACACACACCTCATTACACTCCATCCCTGGGGTTCCTGTCCCATGCCAAGGAAATCTCTCTAACCCCGAAGTAACTGCACCCCCAAATATCTCATTTTGCCCACCTCAGGGATGCGCTCATGCTTTGTCCCCCCTCCAGCGCCCCTCTCATTCCTTCCCTCTTTGTGCTTCCCTGGACTTACTCTCGCTCCTCTCCCGCACGGATTCCCCTTGTCTGCCCTCCCGCGGGATCCCTCTGCCCCAGGAGGACCCCCTTGAGGTCACCCTTAAGGATTCCTTTTTCCCCTGGACGTTCCGGCTCCCCAGCGCTGCCCTGGCACACGTTCCGGAGTGCGCGGTGCCCAGCGCCCACCTGTCCCCAGTGCCGGGTGTGCGAGGCACGGCGCAGTGTCCCCAGCGCCCGGTACCGGGTGAGCGATGCACGGCGCAGTGTCCCCAGCGCCCGGTACCGGGTGAGCGATGCACGGCGCACTGTCCCCAGCGCCCGAAGCCCGGAGGGCGGTCCCCAGCGCCCGGTCCCTGGCGCGCCGCGCAGGGCGCTCGGTGCCCCGTCCCCGGTGCGCGGCTCTCGGCGCGCCGTGCCGGACCCGCGGAGGCCGGGGCCGGGCGCTGCTCACCTGCGGGGCGCTCGGCGCTGGCGCCNGGAGCGGGCGTGGAAGCAGCCTGCCTCTGTCGGGGAAGGACAGAGTTTGATCCCCGAGGCTGAGCGGACTCCCAGCGCCTCTCTGCTGCTCCAGCACCCGGGGCAGTGCCAGCTCCGGGGGATATTTTGCAACAGAAGCTTTCTCTTCCTCTCTGGTCCTTTTCGCAGGCCGCAAAAGTCCTTTGAAGCCCTGACCGGGCTCGGAAGGTGGCAGAGCCCTGGGCGCCGGCAGCGCTCCCCGGCGGCACGGCACGGCACGGCACGGCACGGCGCGGCGCGGCACGGCACGGCACGGCACTGCACTGCACGGCACAGGTCGGCTCGGCTCGGCTCGGAGTCGGGTTGAGCGGAGCTGAGCGGGGCCGGGCGCGCCGCGCCGCCGCTGGGTCCTAGAGCCGCCCCCGCGCCCGCCCCCGTTCCCCCGCGGGGGTCGGGGCTGTCTCTCCCGTTGGGGAGCAGGGATCAGACCCGGAGTGGGATGGGGGCAGCTGCACACAAGAGTGGGGATGACCCAAAGAGGAAATGGGGAGTCTGACCGACACGGGGCGAGGGCCTACTGCAGCGGGGGACAAGGTGTCCCTCCGGGATGGGGTCTGCCCCGGTGAATAGGGCCAGGCCAGACACGGAGGGGATCAAGACCCGCCGCACGGAGACGCCTAGAACAGGGAGGGATGAAGATCCCACTGCACGAGGGGGCTAGGGTCGTGCCCCACAGCAGCACCCAGTGCTGGGAGAGGGCGAACTGGGTGATCTCCACAGCCCCAGAAAGGAGGGGAGCTGAGGGCGTAAGCGAGGGCCCGCTCTCACCCCGCTGCCCCAAAAGTGCCAGGCCTGGCACGAGCAGCCACATTTCAGTCCAGGTGCCCCCATGGGGGTGGGGGCCAAAACCTGGACTTAGGGACAGTCCCGACACCCAGTTGCTCCCCAGGTGCTGGGCCTGGGAGCCACCCTGTCTCCATGGGAACAGGACGCTGCGGTTGGGTGAGACCTCTTGGAGACCCAGGGCTCCATGCCCATAGGGATGTCCCATGTCTCCAGCCTGGCTCCCCACAGGTCATTTTACCCACTGATCGAAGCCATCGGCATATGACTCAGCACCTCTTTTGTGGCACTGCCTCACAGGGGTGACCAAAAGTGGGGTACAACCAGAGGCACAGAGATAGAGGGCTCTGAGCTTTGGGGGTTTGGTGTGAAATGCCCAATTCAAACCCTATCACACTCCTTTTCCTGCTGCCTGACTGTCACAGACTACACAGAGGATTTTAGGTACAAGAGGTATTACATAGAAGTGACTTTTTTTCGTAATAAAAAAATAGTAACACCAAAGCCAAGAGAATGCAACTGAATTAATGAAGCTGGAAAACTCAGTTAATACCTTTGTGGGGTGTATGGTTAAAGTCAGGCACTGAGGCAGCCTGAGTTGCCTCAGTCACGGGAAAAATGTCAGCTCTGGAGCATTTAAAATTTGGTGGTGCAATTTTTTGTTGTTCTGGTTTTGGTTTTTTTTTCAATTTAAGAAAAATGCGAAGTGCTGCTGTTGACAACTCGCACAACACAACTTTTGGCACAGGATTACTCACGGCTCTGGAGTTATACAACAACATGTTTGTTTGTGAGATTGATGACCGCAGGGTCGGTTGATGGACTGCAGCGTTCAGCATGCTCTGTGAAATCTGTGATACGTCCTGGGACTGAGTATGCAGTCCCATCCCAGTCCCTGGGTCTTCCCAAACAATAACTCAGATTTTACAAGAGTTTAATCAAGCATGGTCCCTTTCTCTGTCTGCCCATCATGCTGCAGATACCTTGTCATAGAAGAGCTACCCATTTGCTTTAATTTTGAAAACACACCATTGCTTGTTTGCGTCTTCCTTAAGCTGGACACTGATTTTAATCAATCCCATTTCACTTTGGAAAATATCCAGTTCATTTTGGGGCCCCTGTGGCAGCAGCATTCATTGCTCTGAGTGTAGGGGACTCTGAAATTCCAAGCCAACAAACATGTTCCCCAGAAATTACAAGCAAATAACGAAGAGATTTTTATTCTACTCCATGCTACAAAATCTCTTTTTATATTACAGAATCCAAATTTTAGCCTGGGTGACTTGAGAAAGTCTCTTCAAGAAGACAAAAAAAAAAAAACCCCAACATTAAAAATGTCCAGCACAGAATTTGCAATTGTTATTCCCACAAATCTCTAAGTGGGAAAATGGGATACACAGCCCTGCATACCAGCAGCCCTTCAAAAGCCTCCCTTTTAAACAGATTTCCCAGCAGATGTTCAATAGAAAATGGAGCAAATTATTTTCACTGCACACTTACAACTTCTCAGGGATAGCGGGAAGGAGGCTCTCAGTACCTTTTTTATGATCTGCTGTTGACTTCGCTAATGACTCACATTTGGTTCCAATGAGATATTTTCATATGACTAATGAATCTATATTTGGAGACGTAAGAGCGTTTGGCTAATTATCTCTTGCAGTCAGTTAAATATTCCAAGTATTCAGAGTAGGTTTTCTTCCAGTGGCAAATGTTGTGCCCTCACGGTCTGTCTTCTGGTGCTTTAAAAGAGCCCAGAACTTTGACTTGCACCAAGCTGACATCTGGGTTTCTGCATGTGTAAGCACAAGAGATGGCCTGAACTTAATTATACAGCAAACCAATCCTGCGTTTTTAGGTGGCCAATAGGTCATTCCCCAAGGGACGATTTAAACCCGATTTTTCAACACGCACTTGATGCTTGCAGCGGCCCGTTTTGCTGGGGGCATTTACTGGGGTGCCATTAATAACTCCTGGCAGAGGCAGATTCCTTCTAAGCACCGTTGTGTAGGCTGCTTGTGCACAAATCATTTTTCCACAGGGAGGGCTCGAAATCTGATGAGAGGAGGGAAGGTAGAGAGGAGGGGGAGGGAAGGGGCTCCGCTGGCTCAGCTGCTTGAATTGCAGGAGGACATTAAACATAATGATCCTGTAGGGAAAGAAACCGTACGCAGCTCAGATGTGGGAACGAGCCAGGATTTGCTGTTCATACGCCTCTTTAGTGGATGCTCGGGCTGTTCTCCTTCTTTTATCGCCGTCGTTTTCTTTGTCTGCCACTGAAGCAATAACACCGGTGCAGATACAATGGATCAGATGTTCCCCCTGCCCCTGCTGCTGCAGCCCTGGGCTGGGAGACCTCTCTGTGCTGCTCTCCAACTCCAGCAGAACAATAAAGAAGATTTTACAGCTGTTGTGGGGATGGGGGGAGGCGGGGAGGCAGAGGGAAACAGCTTGAGTGCCCGTGGCCAGCTATAATTTCTCCAGTGGGTCTTTGCTGACAGTTTTAGGATTAACAAGTGAGCTCTGTTCCCAGGCATTTACCCCTCTGGATAAGCTGGCCTGTTTGTTCTCAAGGGTTTATTTTACCCTACAAAATATGGCATTGCCAAACAGATGTAGGCTTGTTCCTAGAAAGGCAAGTTATAGTTGAAGCTGCATCTCACACAGGCTTTAGCCCTTGGAATTGTTTGGAAATGCTACAGTATTCCTCCAACCCTTTTCAGGGCAGTTTTTTCCCACAGACGTGCTGGTTGATTCTTTTATGGCTCTGTCCTTTGTCAAGGATGAATTAGGAAAAATAAACTCACAAACAAAAAGTGGAGGCCCAGCACAGAGATCCTCTTGCTCCCAATGATTAAGAAGTATTTTACAGCTCTGAGTGTGTGGGGGGAGAAAACAAAGTGCCCTTCTGCCTTTTTCTTTCCCTCATTTTTTCTTCATGGGTAATGGGGGGCAGGAGAGGGGGAAGAAAGAAAAAAAAGTCAAGAAGATTAAAACAGTGTTATTATTTTTAAAGTCCTGCTTTTTAGTAGACTGACACAAAGTGCTTTGTGATGTGCTGAAGAAACTCTCGAGTCCCAGAGCTGGCATGGTGAGGGGCAGGTGATGATGAAGGGGAGGCTGTGAAGAGGAAGGTTAGGATTGGTGTATTTCGTCACCAGTATTTTGCTTTCTCCCTGAAGATTCAGCAAAGTTTGGCCATGAGTGAAAGGGACTGGGAGGTGGGAATTGCCTCTGGCTCACAGTGAAGCACATCAGAGTGGGATGACAGGGGGTCTTCCCTCCCTCGTCCCCATCCCTTCCCAGGGGGTGCCAGGGCAACATGACCAAGGCCCGGGTGAGTCGGCAGCAGGGGCAGAAGGAGCTCTGCCCTGTCCTCTCCCCCTGCAGGGGGGACCCTTACTCCCCCTCGAAAGGAACATTAAGCCTTAAAATCCAGGCTATTGGATGCCAGGGTATTGGCTCTCTGCCCCTCCCTACGCACTCCCCAGGACTGTAGGTCCCAGTGCTCCAGCCCCATGCTGCCCCAGCACATGAAACTTAACCTGCCTTCAGCCACCCCAGTGCAGGAGCTTTGCTCATTGAACTGGGGTGGTGGCAGTGAGCTGAGCAGAGCTCTGCAGGGAGGAGGGAGGCACTGGCAAGACCCACTTGTTCCATCCTGCCCACAGCTGCTCCCCAAGGCAATCACACTGTAAAAAGCAAGCTTTCAAGGAAATAAACAAATGGCCCAGAAATGAGTTCCCAGCATCACGTCTTCCTCCTTGTCAGGGTTAGGTGCCCAGAGGTTCGCTGCAAACCTTACCTGCACTGCCAGAGTTACACCTGTGGCTGCACATCAGCCTGCTGTACTTCCACTCCCCCAAAACTCATCAGCATGTTTCACACTTCCATCAGCACTAGTTCTCTGGAGCCTGGTTAGCTCGTGTGCAAGGGGCTCAGGTACCCCACAAGCTCCTGTGGCTCTGATCCACGCCCTTAGCTCTGCTGCTCCACAGGTCACGCTCAGAGGTAGGTCTGGACCTGCCTGATGCCCCAGGCACCCCTTTTCATCCTCTTATTGTTTTGCCCAGGTGCATCAGCACAGCCAGAGTTCAGATGTCAGCAGAAGGGGCAATTATAGGCCACTTTATTTACATTCACCCTATCTGAAATGTTTTTAGAGCAGCCCTAAATGCATTATCTTTGAGCCTGATCCAGTAATTTTGAATGCTTTGGAATGGTCCAGGCTAGTTTGTTTAGGTTTCTCCAGCATTGATTAGAGATTAGCAGAGCTAAAACCACCCATTAGCTGGAAGGCATAAAGCAATGGTGATTCTCGTGCTAAGGGGCCAGGTGCTCTGTACTTTTCCTTCTCCCAGGCACGACCACTCTCCAGCAGGGGTGCATGGAGGGGAGGCAGGGTGTCACAAGTTTGTCTGGTCTGCAGTTGCCTACATAGCAGAGGCTTGTGCATTTAAACACACCAATAGTCACTCCTCGCTCGTCCCTACGCCTCCCTCAAAGATGCCTTCATTAGTCTCAGGTGTACAAAACAGTTTGAAACCAAGAAGCTGACCAGGAGGAGGTAAGAAAAAAAGGTTCAGTATTGACCTAGGCAGATCAGGCGCAGTGACTTGGCTTATAGGGACGATAAAACAAAAGCAGAGAGGATTTGTGTGGAGACTGTCCTTGATTTCTGCAGGTACCAGGACTAATTGCTCTTGGAAGGGGACCTGGCAAGGAGATGTAGCTGAGGGAGGGGAAGGAAGAGCAAAGGTAGCAGTGCATCTTTGCAGAGGTATTCCTACTTCAAACAAATCTCTGTTTGAAGTGGGCCTTAGGTGGCTAAAGGACTTGCTACTGTCCACAGATTCTTTATTACAGTTTCCCAGTGGCAGTTCTCAAGACATCAGCAGAAGGTGACTTGTTTGCAAAGACCCTAAATTCTCAGCAGCTTTACAGACATCACAAAATCCCAGCTGTAACTTAGAGGGAATAGGGACTAGTACTGTTCATATTTGGTGACAAACAGCTCTTGCTTCTTACCTGAGGACCTGTTCTTTTGGCCTCTGAGACCTTCCCTCCCCAGACCACTCAACCATGATTTCCCTTCGGTAGAAGGAGTGCTCCCAAAAACTCAGGTGCCTGGGCGTTAGAGCCACCACAGTGTGTACACCTACCAAGTCTTCCAGTATGGTCCTTGGTTTCCATGAGGATTTAGATCCCAAGATAAAAGTTAGATTAAAAATCCCTTTTTTTCAGTGAGTCGAGATGCTAAAGGGCCCAGCATCATGGAGAGGGCTGGGAAAGCCTCCCAGCCCCTGGAATAGCAAATGGACAGGATCCCCCTGACAGATATGAGAACCCAAAGGTTCTTTTGACATTTACATTGACAGGCTTCCCTTGGTGCCTGGTACCCCTTCATCAGGGCAGCAGGGTGAAAGCATTTCTAAGCACACATAGGTGCTTAAGAATTTTGTTAGCAGCATCAGCCAACATTTCCACTTGCTTTGTATTTGCTGTTGGAAAAGTAATAACAGCTTTGGAGAACCTACTCAGGAGAGAAAACAGCTCTTTTCCAGGCACCATGCTGGGATCTGCTTTGAGTAACAACATTGCATGCAGGAATGGAGTGGAAAGGGGCTGCAGCCCCAGGGAGAGCAGGGATTGCTTACTCAAGTCCACAGAAAGTGCTTGGATGGAACAGGATGAGGGAAAGGAAAGTGTAGTACGACTACATATTAAGAAAGGACTCCAGCTGCTGGTCTCTAGCTGCCTGTGTCAAAGCCTCCTCGGGGAAGTAACTTTATTCGTCCCATGGGACAAATAAAACAAGTTCTGGAAGAAACACAGGGAACAGTCGTGTTTTGGCTGGGGCAAGACAGGCCATTCAGATCTTGACTCAGAGCACAGAGCTCTCCTCGGGCAAGAGAAGTGCTTGAAGGTACACTGACATTTATGTCTAGCACAAAGGAAACCCCAGTACTCAAAGTCTCCTGGCTGTTGAAGAACAGGAGCTACTCCAGGACGAGGGAGCACACATTTCTGGGTATGTGGCCAAGGCAGAGGAAGATGGAGCCAAGAGCTGAGGGGACAGAGCATCTTGCAGAAACAGGTCCTCATCCTACAGCTCCCCAGGCCCCAGATAAGCTCTATCCCACCTCTGACCCTGCTCAGTAGCAAAGGCAGAGACCACTTGTAGGGCACCTTGGGGGAGCACCACCAACCAAGGGGAGAACCCCTTGCCCTCTTCAGCAACAGCACAGGAGAAAGACTGAGGAACCAGCCCTGTATAAAGGTGTCCTTTCCTGCTCTCGGGTTCAGAGGAACATCCCTGATGAGCATCATGGCCACTCAGCTGATAGCAGTTCTAAACCCAGGGGCCAGCAGAAAAGCACAGGGCCTCAACTCACAGTATTTAATCATATGCTTTATTGCACACTACCTGTCAAGACAGGTGTGGGAGGGGATGATCTGGATGATCTCACCCCGAGGTAGCGCAATGAGCCCTCCTGCAGTGGTGCAGCCCTGCTGAGACAGCCAGGCAGCCTAAGACACTCCTACAGCAGTGAGTCTTTGCACTTCTTCAGTACGTTTGTATGTACCAGCCTATGAACACAAGCACTGACATGCAGCCCACAAGCAAGACCCCTTCTGCAACAAACTCTCCAAGCATCACTGCTGGTTTCTGGCTTGCTTCTCTGGATCCTCCCTGAGACAGAGGAGCTGGACTAACAAACTCTTCACTTCCTTGCTGATGTGGACACCGTGCCAAAGAAAAGGCATGACTAAAGTAAGAAGTTGGGCCACCACTGCCCAAGGCTGTATGTTCCTTCCACCCCAAGAAAGGTCCCCTGGTAACCCCACAAACCAATACCTCCTGGAGTCTCCCACCTAAAGCAAACAGACGCTGTCCAGAGGAGAGGGTTCAGCTAGAGACCTACAGAGTTCCCCCTTCGGAGCCGGAAAAGGTTGCTCAGGGTCTGTTCTGATCCAGCTTTGAGTATTTCCAGGGATGGAGATCCACAGCCACTCTGGGCTAAACCACCCTCCCTGTGAAATTATTTTCTTTTTATTGAGACAGAACTTCCCTCACGGCAGCTTGCCCCTGTTGCTTCTTGTCCGTTTGTGGTGCCTCTCTGAGAAAAGACCTGCTCCATCCTCTCTGAACCCTCCCTTTGGAGAGTCAAATACAGCAATTCGCTCTTGCCCTCTCTTCTCCAGGTTGAACAAACACAGCCCACAGCCTCTCTTCATCACTTGCCATCACATGCTAGTAATTAATGAGACCTTTTATTAAAGATTCTTGTATCTCACTCAGCAGTAGAGCATGATTTTAGGTTTATAGCTCTGTGTCTATTTCCAAGAGTATTTTACTGGCCTGATGTACAAAGATGCTTAAACCTTAAAATGAAGTCATCTCTGCTGCAGAGCACAGCTTGCTAATTAACCCTTCACAAAATCATTACAGCTAACATCTCAAAGCATGAGCACCAGCATAACTCAATGGAAGGGCAGGGGGCTTTTAGGAAGATAGCAGGAGGGATCCAGATCATGGGTTTTCCCGGACATCAGAGCTGCATGAGCCAAGCTCTATCATGTTGCTTTGAAAGCAAGCAGACATTAAAGCTGAGGACGCTCCCACTCAAATAAACTAAATTTGGATTTTAAGCACAGCCTCACTCTGCAAAGCAGCTCTATAAAAATGTCATTTTGGGACATCCTGTTTATTGTCTCTCACAGATTCCAGATGAAACCCACCCCACAAGAGAGAGCTGCTTTCTAATGAGCCTTCTGCAAGCACAGGTTCTCCTCCCTCCCCCACAAGCTCTAAGGTGGAGGGTCCAAATCTACCTCCTCCCAGACCCTATGCAATACCCTGACTTTTGGGATATCCACCCAACCAGAACTTGATCCATTTTCTGGATCCATGCTGGACCCATCCTTCTACAGCATCCAGCTCTCCCTCCTGTCACTGTCTGCTGGTGTGGCTGCAAGAGGAAAATGGGGAACAGTCAGGAGCAAACACACCCTTGTCTAAGGCAATAAACCAGTTACTGACTCTTTTACCTACCAGAACAGCTGTGAGCTGGAGTAAGCCTACTTACCTTCATTACTGGGATTTTCCAGAAGAACCTAAGAGAACCGGGAGCATGTGCACTGCAAGCATTCAAGGGGAAATGAGTATATGATTTCCTGCAGCATTTTTAACTCTCCCAGCAAGTACAGCCCAGTGCTGACCTTTTACAGGAAGCAAATGCACAGCAACTGGTGCTGGTTTCCCGCAGTGTCTTTTGAGAGTTGAACCACATTTTAATTCCCTTTGATGATGCACACACACTAACTTGTGCTGAGAACAAAGAGAGAGCATCCCAAAATAAAGGACAGGGATATCTGCTTCTCTTCAAACTTGCTTTGTTTATTTTTTAATTTGCTGATTAAATCTTAAATCTTATCCTTGGCCAGGTGTAAGGGTGAACAGTGCACGTTCCCAGAAGGGAGGGGACTTGATTAGAAAGATTCTATCCTGCAGCACATGGGACTGTGAAGCTGCCAGCTGGAACAGTAACAGGTAACAACGTGAATGTGGATGGATGTACTATAGCTGTAAAGGAGCAGCAGGAACCATTTGAGTAATGCTTGTGCACACGTTGGACAGAACTGCTCCTTGCTTTTAGCAGGCTGGGGAAACAGCAGCTTCTCCAGGGAATCAGCTTTCAAGACCCCAGGGCCTGTGATCCAAAACGGACCCAAAAAAGAGGAAGATGTCATCCAAAACTGCAGGAAATAAACACAGGAAACAAAAAACTTACAAAAAAATACTTCCTTTATCTAGTCAGACTGAAAAATAGCTAAAAGTTTTGAATAGAAGATCATGCCGGTACCAATCAGGACACCAATGTAGAAGAAAATAAAATATGGTGTTACTGGCCAGGAGAAATTCAAAGATGCAGGCAGGTGAAGAGGGGAAAAAAGGGGTTGGATAATGTGATCTCGTCTGCTGAGAGCCCAGAACAATCCCAAAAGATCTTCCCTGAGCAGTAAGCGTTGCAGGGGGGATTGCAGGGACAGGATCGCTGTCTTAGCGCGCTTGCCCTCTGCCGGATGCCAGGAGCTCCTGGGTAGAGTCAGTTCTTTACAGTCCAGTGCTGCGTTTCTGTGGGGCTGCAGGCACTGGGAATGGCAGGGGGGGCAGGCAGGGAAAAGCTGAACACAGAGCTAGAAATTGCAATGGATACAGAAAGTGATGGGCGAGTTAAAAAAACCCAAAAAAAACGAAAAAAAAGGAAACATCACAGAGGGACATAACTCTTGCCACTTGTGTTTCTTTGAATTGCCCAATGTCTCAATGAAACAAGATTTTTCTAGCTCAGGTTCTCAAGGTTTGTGCATCTGTCTCCTCGAAGGACATTACCGCTGCTTTCTAGTGCTGCATTAAGGTGCCTGAGCCTAGAAGTGGTTGTCAGGAGGATACTGCCATCCTTCTGTCCAAGCAGGACTACCCTGCCCCATGGAGAGGAGAAGGGGGCACAGCTGGTATTATAAAAAGATGTCCAGCTTTCAAACTCCTCCAGCCACTGAGCCAATATGGAAACAACCCCAGCCCGATGGCTTTTGTGGGCCAGCCTGACCCAGCAGAGCATAAACACAAAAGATCTCCTAGGAAATAGCTTTTGCATCTCTTAATTTCATGGGACAGGTCAGGGCAGGTAGCTGCATGGAAGCCAGCCAGGATTCCTGTATACCCACACCACCAGCAGCCTGCACATGAGCTCCCACGAGGTTTAAGTCACGGTCTGTGGGAAAATGTCAGCCTCTCTACATAAACTATTTACATCCAAAAAAATCAACGGCAGTGATAAGCACCTGGAGAGGTTTGATAGCAAGTTCAGCATGATCCACATGCCACTGAGATATTGCCTGCATCCTCCCAGGCAAATCGGGTCTTTCTTAGGACAGGAAGATCCCCCACTGCTGGGAATTCACTGGAAAACCCACTCTGGTAAGGCAGAAACAGGACTCAACCATGCGGCTTCCTATACTCAACACTGCTGCTTGTAAAATCACCACGTTGCCTCTATACCCGCTTTTCTCCCACAAAAGCAAGTAGATGCTTCCACTCCAGCATGACAGTAACCTTTCACATAAAGACAAGGGGTGTCACTTGATGCATGTTGACATTTTGCCAATAAACACAGTCATTACTCAAAGAAGGGCAAAAGCACAGTGAACAGTATGAAGTGTTTGGTAAACCAGTTCACCACATTGGTCTGAACTGGGTAGAACTGTGAGAGATCAGCCTGCCAAATCCTCCACTGGAGTCCTTCCAAATTACCCAAGCCAGCCAGGAGAGCACTGCTTGGCTGGGAAGCTGATGGGATGGGGTGTTTGCAGGCAGCTGGACTTCCCTGTGTCTAGACTGACTGGGGGGCAGGGGGGGGTTGTGCTCCGTGACTCACCCAGGCACCTGGCAGCATGGCAGTGGCCTCCACGCTCCCCAGCAGCTGGGGTGGAGGAAGTTGTGCATGTGATCCCAAGGAGAACCACTCTGGAGCTGGGCCTGGGTGCTGCAGTGCTCTGGCTGGGGACCAGGCAGTCTGGCTGCAACTCCACGGCTGGAGCAGACAAACCTGTTCCGTCACTGCTTCAGTCCATGCCCTGCTCTATGCCTAACTCATGGGATCACAGGGGATACGACACTTCTACCTGAGCTTGTCCCCAGAACGGGACTCCTCTGCTAGCCACATTACTTACACACCCACACATGTCCCACACAAGGCCTGGAGCCTGGCAGCCAAGATCCAAGCTCACATGCTCTGGGTTATCAGAGACACAGCTCCAAGATGCCCAGAGCCCTTTGGCAGGTCCCCTGAATGTGAGCAGGTCAGAGCTTTGGGTACCTGCTTTCAAACCCACTCTGGAACTGACAGCGTGGATGTCACAGCGAGCTTGTGGCTGCCACAGCCGAGTGTGAGCCCAGGAAGACTCTCAGGGCTGTACTTCACACTGGGGCAACAAAGCCACCATTCCCTGGGATGACAGTAAGCTGTCCCCAGAAGAGAACAGTTGTGCTGGTGTAGCTGCACTGGGGACTCCAGCAAGCTTTGCTAGAGTCACTCACATGTCACATCACCTCCCACCCCTGACCCACATAGCTCTGTGGGTACAAGTCTGTACCAGTGCTCTGGCCAGAAGCATTAGACATAACAAATGTATTTTTAAAGCAAGGGGGAGGGACATTTTTCAGGCCTGGGGGGTAGAGGATGTTGGCCTGAACTGCAGGAGAAAGTTCAAGGTCAAATCCTTCTGCATGCAAACCAGCTCCTCCAGCAATGCTTTGCAGCACTTCCAAGCATCAGCCCCTGTTCTAACATCGTCCATACAAGCACCTCTCTGATTCAGGCACTCTCTTATTTCTGAAGAGTGTCAGGCTGTAAATCAGTTCTGCTCCTAGCTGGTAAAGTCCTCCAGGTAAGGGCAATGCCCAGGTAATACCTGAAAACCATGTGACAGAAAGCCAGGTGATGCCGCCCTTCTCACACCAAGATGCAGGTGCATCAGTCCATGCTTCTCGTTCAGGATCTAAGTGGAAGGCTTGGGCTTCATAGTTCTTGTTCTCACCTCTCTTCCAAGACTGGGACAGACAGGTGGACGAGCTCCTAACAGAAAGACCCTGGACTGCTCTCAAGGGACACCTGTCCAAAACCCCCTTCCCAACAGAGATTGCCCAAAGCCTTAATATATGTAGTAAATGTCCCAGCCAACCAAAAGGCTCATTTGTGGATTGACCTTCAGTCAGATGACAAAGGCAAGAGCTAAAACCCAACTGAAATCCTGTCTTGGGCCTCACTGCCAACAGATCAAGTTTTATGAGCTGGTTTTTGTGTTTTGTTTTGGGTTTTTTAAACTATTTCACTCTTCTCATTGGAAGAGGCAAGTGGTTGACTGTAGGGAAGGAAGTGATGAAGGCCACGCCACTCACAGTGTTTGTTGATCTCACTCATCTCTCCCAGACTCAGCCACAGCAGAAACTGCACAGGTTAGGTCTGCAAAACAAAGTTATCTCTTCAATTATGCTAAAGTCAGCAATTTGGTGAGCAGTATTTGCTGCAATTGAACCTCCTCTCGTAGGTATGCTTCCTTCCCCAAAGAAATGTCCTAGTGTACTGCAGATTAATCTCTGTCCAATGGTATGGGGATTGTATTCCTTCATTTTATTTATAGCAAATTATTTTCAGGTAAAATACTGTATAAGGAAATTAACTGTGCTACAGATGCTAAAAAATGCATCCTGTACGCCTCAAAGCAATCAGCATGGTCATTTTTCTGCTCTACCCCTTTTCATTTCCTTGCCACCCTTAAAATGATTGAAGAAGTTGTATAATAGAGGTGAGGCAATTTTGCCTTGAGGTCTTTACCTGTTCTTTAATTCAGTTAAATCCTCCACAGAATATTTTTTCAGTGCCCGTGACTTCAAAGTGCTCTTGTTAAGTGCATTCTTTATAGTGTTCCTCACCACATAGGTGTCCCATGGACTTCACAAAGGTTTTGGGGAGCACTTGGCAGCCCCTCTGCAGGGTTTGGCAGAGCCCCACAGCTGGAGGGGCAGCTCTGGCCATCTTACAGGAAAAAGCCATCAGCACAGCAGTGTGCCAAAGACTCATGCTTCAGTTCCAAGCAAGAAAATCCCGTAACAGAGACCGTGCCACAAACCTCTGTGCTCTTGCCTTGGCCAGGTGAAATGGGCTTCTAATTGGCCTCTCCCTGAAAACGGTCCAGGGGCAGCAGTCCTGAGGATTGTGCAGTACAGATGGAGCAGTGGTTGCATTCTCCAAAGTGCCCCCATCCAGGCAGTCCTGCTCCTGAGGTCTATGTGTTCACCAGCTGGGCTTGCAATGGGCCGCCTTCAGGCCTCCCAGATCAGCCAGGGCCACCCTATCTCCACTGAGCTCTGTCAGCGCAGGACTCTGTTTGGAGGAGATTTGATGGGCTGAGCCACTTACCTTCCAGGCTGCCCACAGAGACCCACCTGGGGCTGGCTGGAGCACAGGGAACAGATCCTTCCTGTGATGGCTCACCTTGTCCTGCAGACACAGATCTCCTTTTGCTGGGGCCTGGTGATTAGAGAACTGCTCCCAGTGCCAGCTTCTCCTCTGTTTCCTGGCTGTATGCTGGGACACGCTGGCTTCGTGTTCAGATTTTTCAAATATTTTGCATTGTGGTTTTCCATGCAGTGCTCAAGATATTTTGCAAAAGGCACCTTATAAATTGACTCAATAAATACACATAAAACACCATGTTTAATCCTTCCTTTCACATTCTTTTCTTCATTATTAAAATGTACCAAACCTACTGACTCCCTCTCCACCCTGTGTTTAGGCCAGTCCAGTCCAACTTAAAATACTTTTGGCTTCTACAGGAAGACTGGAAAATGACTATTTTGTTTCAAGAAAGCTTGTTTTGGACTAAAATCAGGCCTTGTTAATGGTCAAAGCAAAGAATGGCTGTACGGACTCTCACATCAGGTGCACAAAATAATCACAGCACTGGTGGTGTTTTCATGCCAAGGGACATGCCAGGACCATACAGCAAGGCCTCCACTCAGCAGCCCTTCCTCATTGGGGCACTCTGAATGGGAAACCGTATGTACAAAAGAAGAAGAATTATGAAGGATGGAGAGACACACAGACATAGGGTGAGCAGTGTGGGTACAGCTTTGGGGATGGTCAGGGCCTGCCCACCCCAATAGGTGGGACTGTCTCCTTTGGAAGGGTCGAAAAGGTGCCTGACTGTAGTGCATGAGTGCTAAAAAGAGGGTTCAGCCTCTCCAAAAAGCAAGTCAGATGGGCACTGGTTTGGAATTGACTTTAGAGGAAGATCTATCAAACCTGCTTTTGTTTCCTCGTTTCTGTGGTGTTTGCACTATATCCAGGGATGCTCAGCCATCCAACTCTGCTTTCATCAGCCTCCAGGTCCCATCTTCTCCTTGCAACCCGGCTCTGTTCAGCACCAAGAGACCATTTCCAGGCTCTCCATGCATTAAAGAAGGAATGGGCCAAGGCAACAAGAAGTGAAGGTCAGATTGTGATAATGGCAGTTCAGCCTGTGCTGACCTGTGCTCTGCACCTCAGAGGTTTCCTTCAGCAGCTGAGAGATGGAGAGAGAGCTAAGCATCAGAAGAGCATTTTGTATATCATGGGCAGTACCTGAGCATTCAGGATTTCCCCTCTCACTAGGGGACAGAATCCCATCTGAAAATATGCAAACTAAGCTTTGCTATCTGCAGCTCAGCCACAGGGCACAGTGAGAGACTCACACCACCCATAGGGGCAGGAGGGCACCCTCACCCGACAGGGCTCTGGATGACAAGTCACAGAGGATAATATCCATGCTCTAAAAAGCACAAAACTGCAAATAGGGTCTCATCAGACAAGAGGTCAGAACAGCTGAGGGACCACACTAGCCCAGATTTTGTCCTGGAGCTCTAACCCTGTGGTTTAACTTTCTTAAGAGATTTCTCTAAGGATCACAATGTTCCGGACAAAAAACCTTTGGGACCTCTTGGGTAAATGTGGGCATTTCTTGTATTCATTACCAGCCTTTGGCTGCATTAATACCTTAGCTATTTCATCACAGGCCTCTCATGCCTGTTAATATGTCTTTTGGACTCATTTCAGCCCGCAAGCCTTCCAGTTCCACAGTTCTGCTGTACAGCCATGTCCTTTTTCAGAAGCAGCTGAGCACTGTGGTCTGGAGGGTAAGGCCCTGGAGACTCGTGCATGGGACAGCTGGCCTCCGTGCCTGGCTTCCTGCAGCCTGGGCACCCCTTTTACCCTTTCCATCCCTCTGAGCCCAGTGGAGGAACTGTGGTGGAAG
Source organism: Oreocharis arfaki (assembly GCA_013398015.1). Lineage (NCBI taxonomy): Eukaryota > Metazoa > Chordata > Aves > Passeriformes > Paramythiidae > Oreocharis > Oreocharis arfaki. Next base: position 1,665,211 of record VZRR01013906.1, on the reverse strand, counting down.
CAGGGGGCCTCGGCCTGTGGTGTTTGCGGGAATGGGAATTACCTGTGCGTGAGCGCATCCATCTGCATCCAAGTGTTCTCACTTCTTCAGGGATAACCCCAAAACATCATGGCAGCAGTGAGGCCAGGCAGAACACTGTCTCAGCCAGCCACATCCAACACTTGCAGAGCTTTAGGGCAAGACCTGAATGCATGACAGAGAGATCAGGCTGTTTTGTTCAAAAAAGTGAAGGGACAGACTCATCTTTTGACACAACTCTGTTTAAAGAAGTCCATAGGTCCAGATGGAGCTTGTCTTCAAGGTCTAAAAGGGGAAAGTCCTTTCCACAGTATTTTTCTGGATTTTTCTTTGCAGAAGTATCTTGCTCCAGGAGTCAGGAAGAGCCTGCGTGTAGAGCCAGAGACAGCAAACCCAAACCGATGCACTTAATGAAAACCAAGCCCTGAGGAGTGGGCATGACAATGACCTTCAATGTCTTCTGTGGGAGGAAGATGCACAGAGCAACAAAGAACCTGCTCCCTGTCCAGTACAGTCCCTGCTCCATGAGATCCTGGTGGTTTCCCTGCCCATCTCCCAGGACAGATGGAGATGATGCATGGAGGTTTTGTTCCTCTTCAAGGTTTTTAAGAGTATTTTAATGAACAATTAGCCAAGCTGGTCAGGAAGAAAGGTTGTTAAAATGTTGCTTTTTGCTGCTGGTCATTATCCTTGACCTCTTTTTAACATGCTTCTCAGGTTTAAGATGAAGAAATAAAACCTAGAAGGTTTTTAGCATAGGCCCATAAATTTGATTGAAAAGAAAATAACCTCAGAGTTGGGTTATTTGGTTAGTTTCCCATGAAAAATCTAGGGGAAAAGTCCTCAGAGAGAGATGTACCCTGTTGAAATGCTTAGCTTCACAAAAAGGACTGGTTTTCATAACAGAAAAACAATTTATAAGAAAATAAGAAGCATGTCTGATGAGAGAGTTCATATGAATTTGGTGCAATAGGAGCTACTGGATCTGGTATTCTTATATCCTTACCCTGTCACACTCTTTCTGAAACTGTCAGTAAAGGATCTTGAATCCTATAACCAGGTAACTAAACAAGATTGACATGTCTTTGCTCTTTCCATTATAGGCATGGATTTGTTGCTGTTCTTGAAGGCCTTAATTTGCAGTATTCAACAATTTAACAATTGCCCCATGCCTTCTGCTCATTAATTACATCAATGAAAGGTATGTATTTGATTTAATGCAGATTATATCCATCTACGTCAAAAACCAACATGAGTGACACTTTTTAACATGAACAATGTATTCAGCAATAAGAGAAATGTCACAGTCCTTTCCAGGATGACAATAAACTGATAGGTCTTGGAGTTTTTAAAGCAGAGATAAGGTAAATTAATTCAGATTGTTCCTCCCGGTGCCAAGTCTGAAGCTGATGCCTTGCCAAATCTACTATAGAAGTGCAAATTGGTGAGGAAAAGCAATGAAAGATATGAACTTGTCACTTACTTTCCTGTTGCTCCAGACAGTATCTCAAACCACCGACTCCAAAACAGCTGCCTCTGTGGCACACACATCCTACCCAAAGAGAAATCCTTGAAGGAAGTCTTCCACCATGGTCCACCCAAGCACTCCTTTTTTCCTCATCTTCCACCAAGGGAGCAAGTACAGGTCTCTCCTGAGTGTGAGCTGAAGGTGATGACTCCAAGGACCTTACCTATGGGTAGTTGCACAAGGAGGGAGGAACTGGAAAGGATATAGAGGTGCCTGGAGATCCAATGAAACCTCTTACAAGGCCAGGGTTGCAGATAAACTGACTTACTGCTATCCAAAATGTACAGCACTCCTCCTGCCCTCACTTTTAAGGGAAGAACCAGAGGTAGCATTAGGCAGACAATGTCTGGTTCAAAAAAACTACTGGACCATGTGTTTACCTATCAGCAAGCCCACAAGATACCCCATCTGCTTGCCTTTCTTCCCATAAATGTTGTTGTGCAGGTCCAATCACTGCAAATAGTTTCTCAGTGGTGGCTCTGGAAACTTAATCCATTTTTGCCTAGAGGAAAAGCCATCCAGCTAAGCCAGCAGAAGTTTCAGTCCAGCCAGGAAGAGAGAAAGAGGAACCTGTCTTTTTCCAGTGCCCTCTGCAGACACATCTGTTGGGCTGAGTTTTGCAGCTGGAGCTGAAGTATATGGGAAAGAAGGTGACCAAGGACAAAAGACGGAGGGGGAGGAGAGATTCCTTATGGGATCTACTCCTGCGGTCCTGAAAACTTCTAGCTCTGGAAATGTTCAGAAGACTGGGTAGCCAATGTCCCCTTCATCTTACCTGAGCCACTGCTCAGCCAACTGCTGTGGACCACTTGAGATGACCAAGACAATCAGTCCATTGAAAAGAAATGGTCATCTATATTTTGGTGAGGGGCTCTGATTCAGCACCAGGCTCCTGAACAATGCAGCTTGCTGTCCAGATATTACTCTCCCTCTGCCTAACCCATAAGCTCAGAAACCAGCCAGAAGAGACCAGAACAATCACTCAGTCTGAACTCTTACACAAAACAGACCACAGAGCCCGCCCCAGTAATTCCTGCATGAATACAGTGCAGTCCTCTGGAGCCACTGGGAATACAGGGATGGAAACAATAGCTTCGAAAGAACAAATCAAACTTATAAAACAAAACAAAAAAAGGGGGGGTGGGGGCAATAAAAGTCACGATGAGTCAAGGAGGTAATTATGTGTGATAGCAGGGTTCCTTTGGCTGAGGATCAGCAAGAAACACTGTCTGCATCCAACCCCCGGGATGAGCATGACAGAGCAGTTTGTGCTGCAGAGAATTAAGTCTCCAGACAGGAGAAAGGCAGCCATCCGAGACTGGGCCAGGCCTAACTCAGACACGCACAAGTCATTAAGCTAATGTCTCTTAGCTAATTGCACACACAGAGACATATCCTGCAAGGAAAACAGCCTGAGAAACAGCCTCACGGAATGGGCATTAAACAAACGCATTAAGCAGGGGAACAGTAATCCTTTCTCGATGCCAGCAGGGTGTGAGGCATTTCTCATCCACAGGACCACAGCCATTCAGTCATGCTCAGCCCACAGGAATCCCACAGAAGCAAGAAACTGCAAGAAGCTACAAGCCCCCCATCACTGCTTTGTGTACAAAGGCTGAGGGCAAAGAGGAGGAGATGTGGCTGACGATATGTGCGTGCTGTTAAACACACCTCCCTGGAAAGGACTGTGAGTCCCAGGTTTAGATTTAGTAATGAAATCATGAAATGCGAGCAGCAGAACGAGGCCAAGACTTCCGGGCATTTGCAGCTCTGCCTGTGTTTGCTTGGTGATTCAACCTAGCATTACTGGGCTTCTTAGAAAAGGGCCATGAGTCATCCACAGCATTGGTTCCTTCCCTCTCCAGAAAACCCCCCAACCAAGAGGGTGAACATGGGAGAACAGCAGTTTTCTTCATGGAACCAGTTGGCCTCCCAGATTCCCCCATGTTGTCTCATGCCGGGTATCCGTAAGCCTCAATATCCTCCAAGCAGAAGTGGAGGATGCATAGCCTGATGCCCTCGGATGTCAATGCTTGAGAGTTAAGACCTGATTGTTTTAAAGTCAAAGACAGAAGAGACATCAGGAGGACATTCTGCTCTCTCTCCTCTAAACACTGACAGCTCTCCCCAAGCCACTTCTGGCAAATGTCTGCGTAATCTCTAGCTTGGAACTTCCAGACATGACATTACTATCACCTCACTTCATCACTGTGTGGCCATCCTTGTTGCAGGGAAGTTGTTCCAGTCACAGAATTTTAGAATTTTATTGCTGGAAAGGACCTCTGGAAGTCTGTGCTCCAACCCCAATTCAAAGTAAGGCCAACCAGATCTACTTGGCCAGGTGTCCAACCAACACTTAACCCGCTGCTGAAGTTTCAGTCATCACTGCTTGTCAGGTCTGCAATGAATACGGAGAACTCATGAGGCCATTTCACCTTACAGCAAAATATTTTGTGTATTTTAAAACAAACATTTTCAAAAAGGCTTTCCTTCTTCAGATCCTTTAGTCTTTCCTCATAGGTCATGTTTTTGAGACTGATGATCTTTTATGCCTACTTCCCACAGACATTTACCAGTCTCCAGGCACACAGATCCCGGAGCTGCCAACCTCATGAAGACTACTGTGACTGTAGATGGGAAGAGTCAGATGCCTCCACAGCTTCCTCCATGGAGAGGAGAAAACAGAAGAAACACTGGCAAAGCAGAAACAGCTCATCAGATGCTCTGAATGCCAGCCTTCTCTCAGCTCCCTTCTCCTCACATCTCCGACAACCCCAAGCATGAAGATGTATGAAAACTCCAAGTGCTCAGTTCAGCTGTTGCACTTCTTGCTGTGCCAACGTTTCATGCCCCAGCTCTTCCCCAGGGCTAACAGGATAAAAGAGTGGAAAACCTAACTCATGAGACAATACTGTTACTGTTATCTAACTGGACCATGCTAAAAAACCCTCCATCCAGAGGAAAGCCCTTTTGTGTCATGAGCAGGCCGAACACAGTCCAGTGGCTGACCAGCACGCTGGGAGGAGAGACTCCTGGCAAGATGTGTTCCACAGGATGGAAAAACTAGAAAAACTAGGACCAGGTTTTCCTTGGCTGTAATACTCTTGGGTGTCTGCTGATCTGCAAATTCCTTCATGGCATCACTCCCATCCTCTTCTCAGTCCTGTCCTGGATACTTCACCATCCCTCCTTGCCTGTTCCCATTCCCCAGAGCACTTGTTGCCTTCCAGACCATGAGAAAAACCCTCACTTGACTTCTCTCCAACCTGCCCTAATCCTGTGTACTCCCCACATCCTCCCCCTCCCCAAACCCATGCAATTTAGGACCGAGAAATTCCTCTCAAACAGGAGGTGCTTGAGGGCAACAGGCCTTTGAAAAGAAAGGGCCGTGCCATGTTAACTAGAGGTGCCTGCCAGCCAACAGCCCAGCCCCTGAACACACAAGGAATTTTGACCTCACATAGTGAAATTTCCTAGAACTTTAGACCTTTGTTGTTGTTGTTGTTGTTGTTGTTGTTGTTGTCCTCTCTCTGGCTCTCTCATGCTTTTCAATTTTCCACTTGGCAACCGCGTTGAAATGATGCAAGGGAGCAGCCGCCGCTTAACTGCAAATTATTAATTAGCTGCCAAGGAGTCTGTGCATGGCTGCACGCAGGGCAAGGGGGGCTCTGTCCTACATTACAAAATCAACCGACTGGCTTGGCATTGCTTTTCTGCCCAGAGATATAATTTAGTGGCGAGTCTCCATTTGTTCCAGAACTGATTCCTAAAAGAGAAGGCACTTGCACGGTCTACTGGGGGGGAGCGGGGGAGGAGAAAACCAAAACAACACCCCGCCCTTGGTGACCAAGAACTGATCCTTTAGCTGTTGAAACTTTCCAAAGAGCCTCAGTTGCCGTTAAAACAAATGCTAATTGTTCTCGGCTAGGGGCTGGCTATATATAGCCTGAACAGGCCATTCTGCTGTGAAATATCAATCTGATAAAACTGGGAAAGACATCAGGTGCTCAGGGATACTCAGGTCTCTGAATTTTCTAAAGACTTATTGCCACCCCAGCAGGAGCAGACACCCCTCTGCTGAAACAGCGTGTCTGGCCACATGTGCCCTCCTGAACTGCTGCAACACAACTGAGAGTGGGTTTGCACAGGCCGTGGCTGAAGGCACTGAGGTTTTCGGTGCTGTACGTACACTTTGCCCTAGACACGTCTCTGCTCACAGGACCTCATAGTTTAAATACTCGAGACCAACAAACATCCCAGGGGGGATCTGTTCCAGTGGGTAATTGCCCTTATTGTTAAAAATTAACAACAAAACAATAATCGTAGACAGCTGGGTCATTCGTGACTTTTATAGCAACATTCCCACAGCTCCACAAGAGACATTGTTTGGGATTCACAAATAAATTTTCACCCCAAATCAGGATAAATCCTTAGTCGACTGTTTCAAATACTTTCCCAAGAGGGAATGGTCACTTCCCATGTGGCTCACTATGGCATATCTTCCTGGCATGCACATCTCAGGCAGAGGGGCTGGGGGGCTTCAATGCTTGTAGGAGCAGAGCTCCAGACAATTCTTGTGCCCCCAGAGCTGCTGCATCTCTCATTTTCTTTGTGTTTTAGCTCCCAGCATATCCTGGCCTTGACATTGACAGAGACTTGCGAGCCTTTGGTCAACCCCTCCTTCCAAAAGTTCATCTGGTGGCAGATGGCCCAAGGCAAAGAGAGGCTCAAGGGAAGTGTAAACATACAAAAAGCTGCAGTCAATTAATCTTCCAGGAGGTAGGCAGAGGTGACCAGGAGATGGACTTAAACTGAGTAGAGAAACGACCCCAGCTCCTGCAAGCCAAACTGATACCAAGGAGAAGACTGATGGGAAGGGTGGAGGGAGGTTGATCAGCTGTGATGATGTGCATCCTACAAAGCCAAAAAAGCATCTTTGGCTTGGAATGCTGCGAGTGCCAAACCTGAAGTGGTCTTGAGACTGTTATTTGAAGGCAGACTTCAGCTGCACCCTGCTTGTCTCAGGCTTGGGTGTCTCCTTCTACCACTCAACAATTTGTATTTGTGTATGCCAGGAAGTGCTAGAAGACCAAGGGTGCGGGCTTGCAAAAGGCAAGCAAAGTCTCCTGCAGCTCCCTGAGATGCTGTGGCTGATGTCTGACACTCCACAGCCTGAAACCACAGCAGGGTGATGCAAACCATCACATAGACCCTGTCAGGATCAGCAGGAACAGCCAGTGCTCAATTCCTGCCCTGAGAATCAGAAACTCGGTAGTCCAGACCAAGAAACATCTCTGGGGAATCTGCTCCACTGATTAATCAACATCACACTTAAAAATTAATAACAAAACAATAATAGTAGGCAGCTGTGCTTTCCCTGCCTTTTATAGCAACGTTCCCACAGCACAGTGAGAGACATTGTTTTGGGTTCACAAACAGCTTCTGGGACAAGTACACACTGTTATCTCTTTTTCCATGGCTTACCTCTTACCTGCTTGGACCCCACTGACCAGAAGGCAGCCAGCCTGAAATAAATCCAGCCATCTGGCAGAAAAGTACATGGGCTGTACTGGGCTTGCATGGTAAGGTTTTGATAGCAGGGGAGCTACAGAGCTGGCTTCTGTGAGAAGCTGCCAGAAGCTTCCCCTGTGTCCAACAGAGCCAATGTCACCCAGCTCCAAGATGGACCCACCACTGGCCAAGGCTGGGCCCATCAACAACACTGGCAGCACCTCTGGGATAATGGATTTAAGAAGAGAAAGAAGTTATTGCACCACAGCAATTGCTGCCGGAGAGCAGAATGAGAGCATGTGAGAGGAACAGATGCCCAGCTCGGTGCAGAAGGAGGGGCAGGAGGTGCTCCAGGTGCTGGAGCTGAGATTCCCCTGCAGCCCATGGGGAAGGCCATGGTGAGGCAGCTGTGCCTCTGAGGCCATGGAGGAGGAAGAGAAAATCAGGAGTGAAGCTGTGCCTGGGAAAGAAGTGAGGGGTGGGAGGAAGGTGTTTTAAGAGTTTGGTTTTCATTTTCTCATTACCCTGCATTGATTTGATTGGGAATAAATTAAACTAATTTCCCCAAGTAAAGTCAAGCAGCTTTGGTGGGCACCTGGCAGCCAGCCAGGGTTGGACCTCCACACAGACACACGCAGCAAGCTTGGTCCTAGCTTGGGTGAAGCTTAGCATTCCTTCACATTCTGGCTTGTGGAAAGAGTTGTTCAAACTAGGCTCATAGCAACCTTTTAGACGTCGCATTCAGAGTTATGTAAAATATTTTTCCTGCTTTGGTAGCTGGCAAGCTTTGTTTTATAAGACAAATGGAATTTATTAATGCAAAATATTTATCAAGTCTTTTTACTTTTTTCCCCAAGGGAGTAGAGAGGTTGACCAGGAGTCTTTCATCTTTGTTGGCTTCTGAATGTTAAAAATGCAGCTGATTTAGAGCAAAACCACAAGTCAGAGTCTGCCTCATTTCTATGCAACCCCTTTTTCTGCAAGTGATGGCAAGTTTTGCCTTTGACAAAGGTACCATCTTCCTGCTGTGATGGCAGGGAATGTTCCTGAAATGTGTTCTCAAAGGCTTGGGTGATCTCCGTGGTCCAGATGAGCAACAGAGGTAACAGGCAGCGTGCAGGATCCTCTGTGCTCAGCTCGCCCCAGTGGGCAAAACAAGATACTCCATGCCTCAAGGGCCTCACAACATCGAGGAGGACCCGTGTCAGGTGAGAACACACCAAAAAAAGAAGGGAAGTAGTGGGAAAGGCAGGACAGTACACTGACCAAATGAAGTAGCCTGCTTACCATGTACAATCACTCTCTACACTTTGAGAGCAAAAAAGTAACACAACCAGCAGCTCTCCCACCATTTCTAATGCCTCAGATTCTCCGAGTGAGCAATATGAAATGACTTATCAGTGATTAAGGTATATGTTGTAAAAATCATCACTGTCTTCAGCTCCTAAGCACTGGTGCAGTAATAATAGTCCAAACCAAAGCAATGGCTGGGCTGCTGATGGGTTCAGATCACAAGCCTGTTTTTAGGGCTGTGAATCTTCCATGTCTGTCTGATTGTTTTTCATCCTCTATCTTTTCTGTGGACTGTTTTGTTCTTTTTTTCTGACAGGTACCAGCATAGTCTTCACCTGAGGTCCCCAAGGAGCACCACAGCATACACAACATTTCTGTCAGAGGCGGACTTACTTTGGAAAAAGCACCTCTCGCTTGCTACAGGAACTTGCATTTCTTTGTTTCATATTCCTCATGCCACAAGAAAAATACATCTTCAGCTGACTAAGGTTAAAAAGTAATTGTTTAATGCCTAGATTATTTATTTGTTCCTCTTCTTTCCTTGTATTACTTGGGTCTAGTCTTCATTTAAGGATTTTTTTTTTTTAATGTTCCCTTTACAGATTTGACTTTTAATCTCAAATCGAATCCATCACAGTAACAACAGTTTCAAATACAACCACTTGAATTGAAACAGACATGGCTGATAGAGCCCAAGATCCTATCTTCAAGCAATCAACTTGGTGGGATATCAAGCAATCACAGGTGGGATATTAGAGACAATGCATCAAAACTTCTTCCTTCTAAGGTGAGGCCCAGTAGTAGGTGGCAACTTAGAAGAAGCCTATTCAGCAAAAAAGTCAAGTGCCCTCTTGGTCCATCACTTAGCATCGAGTATATTTACTTGGAGGAATCAGGTTCTCTCTCCACACTTTCAGAGAGCTGAAGCTGTTCCAGAATAGCCTGGAGGGGAAAGCAAAGCTGTGACTTGCAGGACATTTGTCTCAGGGTGGGGAAGGACTGCAAAATAAAATGTTCCTTTTACAATAGGAGGTTTAATCAAAGAAATGGAGAAGGGTCACGGAGCAAATTCCTGAAACCAAACTCATGAGTTATAAATAAATATTCCTCGGTGTGAGCAGAGGTCCCTTCAAAAACACCCACTGCTCATTCCAGGCTGCAGTGTGATGCACTCAGGCTCTCCGGCCCCACAGCTCAATTCCTCTGCAGCACCTTCCCTGCATCCTACACCAAGCTCTTTCCATGAAAAGGAGGTAGGACTCTGAGCCCAGGGAGGGGAATCTAACATCCCAGCCTGAACACGAATGTTTGCTCCCAAGGTGTGTCCATCAGATGACTGAAGGCCAGGAGAGCAAGTCAGAGGCAAAGCTCTCCAGATGCTTATGCGAGATTGTCTCCAGTGAAGCTCAAGGGAGGTGTGTAACCTGACATATTGATGAATGCCAAAGTCCTAGGATAAGGTTTCCTTTAGGGAGACGAGGTTTTCAGGGGTGCTGCACTGGCTTCTCACTGCTTTCTTTGCTTTGTAAATTCCAGATGCCAGAGCAGCGCTGCTCTTTGCCTGGGGCAGAGGGAGAGAAACAGCCCAGCCTGAAGCTCCAATCTAAGGGGCCCTGCCGGCTGCAGGCACCACCTCCAGGGCTGCTTCTGCGCCCGGATAAGCACTGGGGAGGAAACAAAAGGGGAGCATGACAGCCTCATTCACTTGCTAATACTCTACTGGAAGAAAGACATCAAATTTACAATTGCCATGCAAAGACACAGTCCAGCTTGCTAAGAACAGAGGAAAAAGCAAGAATGGCAAAGGAGGAGAGGAAATGGATTAGCTTTTCCACAAGCACCCCAAAATCCACGCTTCTCAGTCAACAGGAGACCCGGGAGGTTGAGCAGGGCTGTGACACTAAACTGTTGAACACGAAACAAGAACTTTTTTTGGCTCTGGTTAGAAAAATCCTTTCTTGCAGAGCTGCCATAGTTCATATGCTTAGAGCAACAGTGTACAAAAAGAAGGGTTGGGATTTTTTTGGGAAGGAAGGTGGAAAAAAAAAGAGCACAAACCCTGCACTGGGAAAGCCACACCGATGAGCTTGTTAACATTTGAAGAGACTGCTTGGCATGATTCCTTACACAGATTCCTGCCAAGAATTTGCAAGAGGAAAGTATATTTAGCAATCCAAGGCATGCCAAAGCCTTGACAAGAGAAAAAAAACCCCCTTTTTGAATATGTGGAATAGCAATTAGACATTTTCTAAGCAGCCATTTTCAAAATGCATCCAGGCATCTAATAAGGGCACCTGAGGCATACCCACAACTCTGCCACACTCCATGCCTCAAAAGACATCCGCTAAGATCAAATACTCGGAGGAAGGATGTGTTACCGATGGCAACTGCCCACTTCCAGAGCACTTGGGCCACTTTCAAGCAGGCACCTCGAGCCATTGGAAATACATAATCTCATGCCACTGTAAATCATTTTGTAGCATCCTTTAAGGAACTGTTTCTCCAAGGAAAGCTGTGAGCCCCGCTGCATAGCTGGGTAGCACAGAGATGTTACCAGCCTGCTTCATCCACAGGAGCTGGGCCAGCTCTGTGAGGCAATTTTTCTCCAAGTGGAGCTGCTGAAAATCCAGGTGGGATGAGTGGCAGGTGGAAGCTAGGATAATACATAAAGTCAGATGGTGACTTTCAGCCTGTTAAAGTGGTGTCCACATCATTCCCCAAATCTGGTTGCTTCTCTTGTTGCCCCATGTTCTGAGCTGCATGCGAAGCCAGCAATAAACTTCACCACTAAATCTCCTTCCTTTTTAAGGAGAGACCTAGAATATAGTCCCAAGACAGGGTTAGTCTGCACCAGGAAGGTGACTCACTTGCATCAGTCACTCTTGTTTCTGAAGTGCCATTGAAATCTCCTTGTAATGCCTCATGGAGGAGGGGGCATGAAGGAGCTCAGAAAAGCCATGAGCAGCCCTTGGTTGTGCTCAAGGAGGAAAGCAGCTGACCATACAGTTAGGGCAAAACATTTGACGGTCATGAAAGTTAGAAATCACACTGGAATGTGCTCCTTAAAACATGGTACCCATTGCTTATAACCACCAGGCTGTGCCACAGTCAAGTCCCTCAGAGACCAAGCCAAAAGGGAGCACCTGCACATGGCTTGAGTTCACACCACCTTTAGGTCAGGACGTGCAGAAGGAGCAGCTAATGCCTGTGTCTGAGGTTTCTCATTCCTGTAGGCCCTAAACCCCCCCAGTCTTTAATCTGTGGCATAACACCACAGTGGTGCCCCCAAGGCTTAGCATCATGATCCCCTACAGACCAAAGAGGGGACAGGAAGCACAAATGGGGAAAAAACAAAACAATTATTTTGTTTTGGAAACAAAGAAATGCCTAACAGAAATCAGAATGAGGAGAGCCGCCCTGAGCTTGTTCAGTTTTTTATTTCCCAGTTCGTTTGGGCTCCTGAAACACCTTTGGGTACCTGAAATGCCACCCTGATTACAGCTACCATTCCCTTAGGTTATATCCTCCATCCTGAAAGAAAAATCCCTTGTGACTGACAGATTGCTCTGAGAAAGAGGTCTCCTTCTCTTCAAAGGCAACCAAGATCAACTAACCTTCACAGCCACATCTACAGAACATTCAGTCAGAATTAAAGTCTCTGTTTCCATCAAACCCTTCTCCCATTCCCAGAGCTGTGGTAATCCAAAGGGGTCAGACATTGCCATAAGCTCACACGCTCCAGGACAGGTATCAGCTCTCTGCTTCTACAGCCTCTAAGACAGCTCTATCCAAGTTCCTGACTGAGGCTTAACAGCAAATATACTGAAAGCAGTAAGCAAAATTGGTTAGCATTCCTGTTTTCACCCTAGATTCCCACATGAAACAAGAAATTTGGCAGATCACCTGATAGAATCACATAGTTGTTAATACAAATTTCTCCTAGGGTATCCACAGCATTTGGACTGAACACTGACACAAATTGAGCTTTGCTAGAGGTGACAAATGACTACAAATTCCTCATGTCCAACCTCCCCATTCCTATTTTGAACCTCCTGATGTCTTTTGTCACAGACTCTTGCTTCAGTCTAAAGTGACTGCCATGGTGTGTTTTAGGGGGGCAGCACGAACCGCTGAGCTGAGCAGCTGTAGCAGGCGCCCAGGTGCGCAGAGCCGCTCCCGGGCGAGAGGGAAGCCGGGAGGATGCAGCAGCCTCGCAGCGCCGCGCAGCAGAGCGGCAGTGGCGCCCGCTGGCCGCTCGCAGCATTGCCAGCGCATCCTTCCTCCTCCCTGCCCTCGCTTCGGGGCAACGGGTAGAACTGGCAGCCTCGAAGATTCACCATCACGGGTCCCTCTGCCGAGGAGCACGCCAGGGTACGACGGCACAAGAAGCCCAGGGGATCTGCGGGCACAGCCCATCCCACAGGGATGCGGGTAGGACCGCACAATCCAGGTGAAAAAGATCGTCTCACATCTTTATCTTCGTGTTTCTACCCTGCCCAGCTTCCACCCTCTGCAAACATAAATCCAAAGGGTAATTAATAACCTCCTCAGCAGGAATAGAAGTCACCTCAGATAACATAGCTGTGCAACCATCCCGGGATATCAGCGCAGCGAAACATATCCTCTGCACCTGTTAATGAATGGCTACTTCAGAGCAGTTGAGAAGGCTTTATCAGAAACCTGCACTTCAATTACAACCTCTGAATTAATAAAGAAAGCACGGAGGTGTGCAGAGTCCTCTCTCAGCACACAGAAATGTGACCCGAGCACACTGCAGCGAGAATGAAAAGCAATATGCAGAACCACACTGTCCTGCCCATGAGAGGAAGCAGAGGGGCAGGTGGCTGATCTCTGGTGACCAGTAACAGGACTCAAAGGAACGTGATGAAGTTGTGTCAGGGGACGTTTAAGCTGGATATTAGGAAAAGGTTCTTCACCCAGAGAGTGGCTGGGCAAGCAACTGGCTTCCCAGGGAAGCAGTTACATCACCAAGCCAGTTGGGATGTGAGGAAATGCAGGTTGGTGTGATACCTGTGTACATGAGTGGACTTTAATGAGGGAAGTTTGAAGCACTGAATTAAAAGGGAAAAAGAAAAGTTTGTAAAACAAGTTCAGGGTCACTGCAGTCAAACTTGTGAGCCACAGACTTTTTGCAGCTTGGGAAGAAGTTCCTGCTTAGGTCCAGGTTTGAATTAATCTTTTGAAGATGTCAGACTCATTAATGAATTATTACTGCCGTGGCTTATCACTACCCAAATCCGTGTAAAACTTAATTTGGAGCAAGAACAAGCAACCCCTCTGCTACTTCCTTACTACTTTTTCCTCCAGCAGGAAAATTTGTTTATAAATTTTGGTAATAATCACAGTTATTAACAAGACTGGTGTTTGCTGACCTGTACTGTTAGGGATGGGAGATGCAGTCACCAAAAAATCCCGGACCAAATTGAAAACTCATGAGTCAGACCATGAAAGATATTCCAGTATCTGGACAGTCTAAATGGATTACCTGGGGGCAAAAAACTCAAACAACAGCTTTTTCTCCAAGACGGAATGTCCCAAGAATTGAGTCAACATGAAAATTCATTGTTGCAGCTCAGTATGGATTAGGTAACTCAAACATACAGACAGGAGAGCCTGCTACCAGACCAAGAGGGAGTGAGCCACAGGGAGCAAAGTGTTCAGGTGGACTAACCCCAAGTCTGCAGACAACAGAACATGCCACAGGCTGTAGTACACAATTATCTGTGGGTGGTGCTGAAGAATTAGCAGCAGAGCACGAGCCAGCAGCAGAGCACGAGCTGCTTTTACCGTTCCAGCCTCCACCAAGCCAGCCAAGATGCTCTTTTTCTCTTCATCTTGCAGCACAAGCCCCAGTCCCTTGAGGAAATGGGAAGGGGCAGAGAGATGTTTTATGCGTTCTCTCTTCCCCCCCCTACATCTGCCCATTCCTCCACTCATGGAGCTCTATGCTATTCCTCAAGGCACAGATGTGAAGGACATACCAAGATGAGCCAAGCTTCTTCAAGTTACTTAAGCTTTCCTGAGATTCACCTCAGCGCTTTCAAGCAACAAAGTGTGCAATCAGCTAGAAAGGAAAGCGGTTTTTAATGGCTTCACCAGTAACAAGAGCCACTCAAACTACTGGATAGCACTTGCAGTGTCTCCATAGTTACATCTATAAACACAGAACAGTGCACTGGGCTTGCATGGCAAGATTTGGGTAGAGGGGGGGCTACAGGGGCAGTCTCTGTGAGAAGCTGCCAGAAGTTTCCCGTGTTTGACAGAGCCAATGTCAGCCCACTCCAGCATGGGCCCACCACCCGCCAAGGACGAGCCCACTGGCGATGATGGTAGAGTGTCTGGGCTAACAGATTTAAGGAGAAAAAAGCCCACACAACAGCAATTGCAGCCAGAGAGGGGAGTGAGAGTATGTGAGAGGAACAGGTCTGCAGGTATCCAGGTCAGTGCAGCAGAAACAGGAGATGCTCCAGGCGCCTGCCTTTGAGAGACTGAAATTTTAAAGGTTAATGACTCAAACCATTGGCCTTTTCAAAAGCACCTGGTGAGGTGGACGACTTCAAAGCAACTTTTGTTTAGCAACAAACTGTTTTTGAGCCAGATGAAGGGGAAGGCCAGTAAGAAGCAGATCCTGTGTGGTGGGGTAACGCTTTTTATCATGCCAGTGTCCTCCCTTACACAACTGGCTGAGATGTAACACTCCTCCTCCTCCCTCTTCCCCTCCCCAGGAGGTATTGGGACATTCACATGCACATGTAGGTCTGACAGCATTCATCCCTGGCTCAGCTACACTAACGTGAGGCAGCTGCCTTAGGCCATAAACCATCAAAGACCCCCAAAGCGCCCCCAGACCCATTTCTGGGCCCAGACAGTGCATGATCCACTGTTAGATCACACAGTGGAAACCCCGCCCCCTTCAGGGGAGGTACCTGGGCATTCCCACCACACCTAAAGGTATTAACCCAGTGAACTTTGTGTTTCAGGGGCNCCCCAGGAGGTATTGGGACATTCACATGCACATGTAGGTCTGACAGCATTCATCCCTGGCTCAGCTACACTAACGTGAGGCAGCTGCCTTAGGCCATAAACCATCAAAGACCCCCAAAGCACCCCCAGACCCATTTCTGGGCCCAGACAGTGCATGATCCACTGTTAGATCACACAGTGGAAACCCCGCCCCCTNATTTTCTTTTATCTTTTTCTCATTCTTTCCTTATGTATGTATAAAGTATTTTTATACTTTTGTGTTACCTCTATGCATAACCAAAACAGCTACATACCTCCACTCCACTGCAACCAAATTGTTCTAAAACAAACCTGCCATTCCAGTCCTGCAGCCTGTGGAGGACTCTCTGCTGAAGCAGGGCTATGTCCAAAGGAGGCTTTGACACTGTAGGAGGTCTACAGTGGAGCAGGCCCCTGGCGGGACCTGTGCCCTCTGGAGAGGGGAGCCCATGCTGGAAGAGGTTTGCTGGCAGGACTTGTGATGCCACGGGGAACCCACGCCGGAGCAGAGGAAGTGAGAGAAGCCCTCCCCCTGAGGAAGATGGAGCAGCAGAGTCAGCACGTGATAGCCTCAGCCCCCATTCCTCATCCCCCTGTGCAGCTGCTGGGGGAGGGAGAGAAAATCAAGAGTAAAGCTGAGCCTGGGAAGGGAGGGGTGACTGGAATTAACATTTGGTTTTATATCTCATTATCCTACTCTGAAACAACTGGTAATAAATGAAACTGGTTTCCCCAAGTCAGGTCTGTTTCACCCATGACAGTAACTGGTGAGGGATCTGTCCCTGCCCTTATCTCAACCCACAAACCTTTCATTGTATTTTCTCTCCCTTGTCCAGCAGAGAAAGGCAGTGATGGGGCAGCTTGGGTGGGCACCTGGCACCCACCACACATAACACAACAGACAGGACTTTTAGCAGAAAGACAAACATGATTCCACTCCATCATCACCCTTTTATTGATAAAAGGACAGATCTTGACACAGTGGAGAAAAAAGGATGTTTCACAAGGAGAACCGGAAGTAGCTTCTACTGGTCTTTCAATTCCTTCAGTCTTCTGATAGCAGATTTGACTGTCACTGCAGAGGTGGTACTGGAGGAAGAAGCAGAGTCATTTGCATGTGGCACAACAACTGTGCTGGTGTTATTTTTTTTTGAGAAAGCACTAATCATTTCAAATTGTCATCATCTGATTGCACTGTCAAACAGGGTCCAACTCCACTTTTATTTTCCTGACAACAAAGTGTAGGCCTCAGTCCACAAAGCACATGGAACTTCACAGGCTACATCCCAAACCCAATTTCCCAGTCAGGCACCCACCACGTGCACAAATGTGTGGGCTCAGATCCCTAAGGACTGCTACGCGTGGGGCAAGAGTGTCTTCAGCAGAATTGTGGGGGAAGGAGAGCAAACAAAGGCAGTAAGCAACAGCACCCTCACAATAAAGGTTATTAGGATTTAATTTTTTTGCTTTTACAACAAGAGGAAAACATGAAAACAGTTTTTCTTGGGGTAAATCTGGTTTTGCCTATTGCAAAGAATAGCAATCAAATGGACTCTGATCCATAGCAATCAAATTTCAATAGAACAGGCAACTCTCCCCATCACTAACTCAAGACAGATCTACTTAATGGTTAGCAGGTCAAAATTTTAAAAAAATAGGTAAGAAGTAAAAAACTGTATTATGCCTCAGCTCTATGAGAATAAATGCTTATGGGAGCTTCTTCATTTCCTTACTTGTAAGTCCAGGCACCACCAGCAACTGTCTTCATGCAGGATCCACAGTGCCAGATACCCACAGCCTTCCTCTTCATTTTGGTCTGGAATAGAAGGAAAGAAAAAATCACTCTCCATCAGCTGAAAAAGCCAAACAACAAACTTCAGGCAAGGACTTCAGCATCACACCACAGCACTCCTACAAGGCAAGTTAAGACAAGAATGGGTCAGGAAAACCTTTTACTCAAATTCTGCAGAACAGGGAAAGTCCTTCTGAAACACCTTCTATTCAAATATACACTGGGACATTTCTGAAGGCATCATCAATAATTCAGCTTATTTTGAAGAAGAAAAAGGAGTTAAGGAGTAACTTGGTCCTTACAACTGGTAACTCAGCTCATTTGGTGACTCAGGTAACACCACTGTTCCCAGGACTCCCTGGGCAACCCCAGATTGCTAACCCAGACCCACTGCATGCAGCATCTAAAGAGTGACTGGTGAGTACTGACCTCCCTCCCCCATGCAAGCATCCATCACCTTGCAGAGGTGACAAGAGGTCTGCCCACACCTACACCTGATTTAGGCAAATCTGCAGACGATATTATGAACATTCTCAATTCCTATGTGAAAGGCAGTAAGTTAAAAACGAACAAAAAAACCAACAACAAATCAAAGCAAGAAAAAAACCCCATGAAGAAAATATTTTTACATTTCCAGCCACGATAAAGATTCCTATTCTACAGCTATCAATAAAAAATATCTGTGCAAAGCATAAGCTGATGGGCCTTTCAAACTGTCAAACACTAGATTTAACAGTGAATTCAAATCATGTACACACAAAGGTAAGATTACTTCCTATCAAAAGTTCTTCTCCGTCCAGAGTTACACAGCATACAAAAGTAAGCAACTGCCATAAAAAGTTCAAAGTGGGAAAAGCAAGCTCTGTTCCTCCTCCAGGTATGGTGTAAAAAGGTATTGAAGTGAAAAAAAAAAGCCCAAGTCAACCTTAATTACCAAGATAACAAGTGCGATGCTGTAATTCTGTCCGGTCTATTTTATTAATTATGTAAAACATATAATATGGCAACACTGCTCACTCTTGTAAAACAAAATGTAATTTATGTTTGTTTTCATTTAATTTGTTTGTTTTCATTTAACTACCACTAAAATGCAAGTGAAATATCTACTCTTTTTCAAGGGACTCTGACAGTAGCCCAAAGCTCACCATACACGAGTCCCTGTCTCAGAACTAGGCATGTTTCTCTTCAGTACAAAAATTATCGAAGCATCAAATCACCTTTCTAGCATCAATAACAATGTGACTTTTAAAGATTTTTGGAGGGGCAAGGAGATCTCTCACCTTGCCACAGAAAGAGCAGGTATACTTGGCATGCTGGCTGATTTCAATCTTCTTCACCATTTTCCTAAGGGACGCACCGTAGCGGGTCCCATATTTACCCACGATCCCGACCTTCTTGGTGCGCTTGGCCTGTTGGGAGGCAAACCAGAATGAGCTTCAGCCCTACAGAGACAGCCTTCGCCTCGCTGCTCCCCTCTCCCGACACGGCAGCTGAGTGCTGAGCACCCTAAAGCCGGGCTGCACCCTCCCCCTGCCGCTGGGAAAAGTGAATTTTTAAAGAGTCATGGAATGGGTCAGGTTGGAAGGGACCTACTGGTCACCTGGTCCAACCTCCCTGCTCAAGTAGGACAGTCCCAGAGCACACGGCACAGGACTGCATCCAGACGGTTCCTGAGTATCTCCAGTGAGGGAGTCTCCACACCCTCTCTGGGCAGCGTACTCCAGTGCTCTTGGTCACTGCACAGTAAAGGAGTTCTTCGTGTTCAAGGTGGACCTTCCTGTGCGTCAGTTTCTGCCCCTCTGTCCTACTGCTTGGCACCACCGAGAAGAGCCTGGCTCAAGCCTCTCGACAGCCCCCTTGACATATCCGTACACTATTTCAATTATTTAATTATTACATATTTATATAATAAAATCCCCTCCTAACCGCCTCTTTAGAAGCTGAACAGGCTCAACTCCCTCGGTCTGTACTCATGAGAGTTGTTCCAGTCCTCCACGCCTCCCCTGGATCATCAGCGATGAATGGCCGCCGGGCTGGAGCTGCTGCAGCCTCCCAGCTCCTGCCGAGGCACTTCGGGCAGCGGGGCGGCCGCCAAGCCCCAGCAGATCCCCGTCCCTCCCGGGGCCAGCCGGCTGTGGCACGGAGCGCTGCACCCCTCTCTCCCCG
>VZRR01013906.1:1586938-1645527 GCA_013398015.1 Oreocharis arfaki | reverse complement strand
GCCGTGTGCTCTGCCATGGCCCTGCTTGAGCAGGGGGGTTGGGCCAGGTGAGCACCGTGGTCCCTTCCAGCCTGACCGATCCTGTGGAACCCAGCGTGAGACCCAGGCGGTACATGAGCGCCAGCACCGCCGGAGCTCAGGTTCCTGCGTTTCCACCGAGGGAGGTCACAGAAGGAAAGGAGAAGGGGTAGTTCCATTCACTCATCTCGTTTTTAAAGAGAATAAGCAGCAGGTAGATGTCAAACAGGGACAGAAAACATGACCAGAACTGCAGAAAAAGTTAATAATAAATAAATATAAAAATCAATGAGGATGAATTCTTACCATGAACTATACCAACCCTAAACCATGAGATTTCAAGAGTTTTGGCATCAGGTCAGGTTAAGGCAATTTACTAATTTCTTTGGGGTTACGCAATGCTGAAACAACCAGCCCGGAAAGCCCTCGTGTGCTGCTGCAGAGGTGATTTCCCAGCACCAAAACGCAGAGACAAAAATACACCCGTGGCACCGAGCTGTAACGCTTGTAAGGGGATTAGCAACCTATTAACCTCTATTAAGAAATGTAATCCAGTTAACCTGAGAGCGTTTTGATGTGCAGAGCCAGCTACAGTTCTTCCCCTCCTGCCAGGAAAGGGCCGGAGCTTCCCAGTCCACCTAGAGAAACCGTCCCCAGGTACTTGTTGCAGGTAATTTTCGTCCACAGGCACCGTGGCTGCCTCAACCCATGACAGCTCTTTTCACTTACAGTCGGTTTAGTTAAGAGGGAATCAAGGAGTCGAGTGTACCCTGCTACTGTGTTACTTTCCCTGGCTGGGGTCTGTACTTTAAAAGATGCTCATGGACAGATGTCACATCCCCTCTTGGCTCTTACTTTGAGGGTTTGAACACTGACATTTTTAATTCCCTCTGTCATGCCAGGCTCCTCATTCCCTGATCATCCTTGCAAGCTCTTCTGGGAGCTGGTGGGCCAGAGCAGTATTTGAGATGAGGGCTCAGCAAGGCTTTAGGCAATGGTATTTATATCTCCCTCAGTTGAATCAAAATCTCATTTGATATATCCTACGAATATATTTGCCCTTTTCAGATCCTCGTCATAATGATGACTCACAGGATAGAGCTTTGATACCAACATATTAGAAAACAGAAAAGAAAAAGTAAGTTCCTTTGGCTGCTTAGTGATGATATGGTTAAAAAAATATATAAATTGTCAGCCAACACATCCAGAGAATCCACTGCTATTCTCTGGTCTGTATCTACAGAGTTCAGGTTTGCTGTGACAGTACAGCACATGGTCATATCTATCATCTACCAGTGTCACAGACAGCTCTGGCAACAACCAAACCCAGGCACCCGGGGTGACAGCCGTTCCCAGCACTACCAAGGTAAACACACATTTCCAGGTGACAGAGAAAATGAAGGACACAAGCCAGCACAGCCTTACCTTGACAATCCACCCCCTTGAACTCTTCAGCACAGGAAGCTGGCCAGCCTGGGGAACGCAGAACACTTAGTTGGAACTCCTCCAGCTTATTGTTCACATATTTTAACCTGCTGTTGCTGTTTTGGCATCCTTCTTGAAAACACACCTTTCTCCAGCACAGGCAGGAGCACTGATGCAGGTGTACAAGCAGTTATCCAGCCACAGTAAGATGTTCCAAGATCCAGTAAGATGGGTTCTTCCCTTTCCTCTACTGGCTTTAGATAATGCCAAAAAGATACAGCTCTATCATCTTCAGTGGGCAGGTGCAACAGTCCCCAGGAGTGCTGCATGTTCCTGAGCCTGCCTGTGGGTCTCACTGGCACCCTGCACACTGCCTCGTACAGGCTCTCATCAGCAAGCCTTGGAGATCCTCTCTGAGCCTGTTGCCAGCTGCCCAGCCACCTCCTCACCATATTAATGATGGACAAGTGGTGCCATCAGGATAAGGCCTACAGCCTCTCCAATCCCTTGAAGTAATCACTAACAGCACTCTCCTGCAAGGTTCTTGTCCCCCTTTTCATCTACGAAGGATAAAGTGAATCTCAAGTGTATTTGAAAAACCTCTGTACCTGTGCAGCAAACCAACTGAGATTTTATGGGTCCTAACAAAGGAAAGGTACACCTAGCATTCAACTACCAGGGCTGGGATTCACCAACATAAGGACAAGATTAATTGAGTTCATAAGAAGCAGAATTCTCCAAGGGTATTTTCAGCGTATCTCAGCTTTGAAATAGCTGCAGCTTTACAAAGAAGAGAACTACTTCTACAGGAGACAAAAATATGGGTATACAAATAATGTCTTTTGCATTTTTTTTTCAGTCAGCAGACAGCAACATTTCTCACCCCTTACTCAGAACAACCCACTTTGCAAGTAGAAAGATCACTCGTCCTACAGACAGATTAAATACTCTGTGTTCAAGATGACAGACATTTAAAAATGTCAAAAAGTGTGTCTTCATCACCTGGCCAGCTGCTGAAGCAAGAGCAGTGCTCATTAACTCTCAGACTCAGACCCAGACCCAGAGATAAACCATTTCCTCCAGTTGCCCAGTCACAACACCCCTCGCTTCTGCTAACACCCCAAAGGACCAGCTGCAGTCATGAATGAAAAGCAATTCTCCACCCAGCACAACTGTACACGCAGCCTGTGGGGCATTTCCATGACGACACCAGCTGAAAATGGAACAATCAAACCCTTCAATGCAGGAAAAAATACCTAATATTATCAGGTTGATCTTTCAGCACAAACATTTTTCTCCTCTGCCTTGCAAGAGAGGTATTTTTGTCAGTGTCTGGTATCTGCACAGAGCCAAGCATGTCACCTCCACAGCACATTAGCTGCTAGCCTCCAGGAGCTAAATGTAAGCCTTCAGTTTGCCTCCTTTTCCACAGATTATGGCTGTAAAACACAGCTAACTGGGAGATGGAATGCTAACATAGAAAAAGTACCAAAAGCTGGGGAATCACAACTTAAAATGACTTTTCATTTATATGGTTCAGTTCAGAATCAGTTTCTTGCAAAACAAGAGCAAAAGTCTGCCTGTGCCCCCCTCTCCTCATTCATCAGTAGGAATCAGTCAAGTCTTGAAGAAAACACACACACACACACACACACACACACACATACCCCGCCCCTTCCTGAGACACCAGGGTTAATCCCTGGCAGTCAGCACAAGCTTCACCCTCCACTGACAGCAGAAGCACATGCCATGGAGCAGGTCCTAATATTCAGCACAAGACCAGAGATGAGTGTGCTGAGGCAGACATGTGCCTAAAACAGGCAATGCACACTTACTAGCACACAGTAACATTACTTAGTTTCAAGGTGGAAACTTGCTCTTTTCCCTCTTCTTCCCCACCTCCACAAAACATCAAGATCTGTCTGGATCTTTTTTCCTCATGGCCAAATTGAATACCCAAGAGCCAGTTTGTGAGCGATCCAAGTAATGGCCCAATTTGCCAGTGAACTCCTAGAAATACAGACAAGAACCTTTGGAAATGGAAAACTGATTGTTTGAAGCACTCTACAGCTGCTGAGGAGTTGGTTTTCTCAACAGTTCTGCCTTGGAGACAGACAACTATTATCCGCTTTTTAAACAGAACAGCTGTGGAAGCTGACATGCTGAAACACAGCAGAATGATACTTGCCCATGTCCATTCAGTCATTGGCAAAACCAGGACTGCAAACCCTGCAGGCTGCCAGGTGTGCGCTGCACATCTGTCACACTGTCAGACCGCCTTCTGATCCTTTGAGATGAAACATGCCAGAGATACAGAAAACTGCAAGTCTTTTATTTTCAAAAAATCAAAAAATAATACGTGATTGCTTTTGGTTTTTCTTTTTTAATTAAAAAAAAATTTCTTAGCTGCCGTCTCTTTTGCTGTCACCATTTACTCTTTGAAAACCTCCTCAATACGCCGCTTTTTTTTGGGACTCACTGGACATGTCTCTGCTTCTCCGTCTTGCAAAGCACTGCCAGAGTCAAACTCACACCCAGTATCAGCTGCCTCCAAAAACAAAACATCATCAGCATCATCTCTGCTCTCAGCGAAGGTCTTCTGGAAAAGGTCATAGATCGTCTTCTGCTTTGGATCTGGCTGAGGAAACAGAACAGAACAGGATCTGCATCCACACTGTCATGTAAATCACAGTGAGCAAAGTCAGAGGACACTCCCATTACACAGTGCACATGTGTGTAAGGATCATACCATATATGATACACACACACATGTATCTCATACAGACATACTCAAAGACATATATGTGACATGGAGGCTAAGAGGCCTCCTTCCAAGTGGCAGGCTTGGAACCTCTGTGGAGAGTCCAAGCCAAGGCGAAGATCCTGGGAGGAGCTGAACAGTCCAGTCTGCGGCATTAAAGGCAGAACAGGTGTAAGGTCACCTGTGCCAGTCTAGATGTACACAAGCCAAAGCCCATTCAGCCTCTCCCAGGGACCACCAATATTCTTTCAGGTCAATTACCTTAGGATAGTAATTAGTTGACTCAGCTGTTTCGGAGAAATTGGTTTCTGAAAGACCAGCTTCGCCCAGCACTTTGATTTTCTCCTGAATCATTGGCCTAGGGGTGATAAATGGATATTACTGAAAGGAAAAAAGTATCATAAAGGACACTGCTTCACTTACAATGTGTGGGTTAAAAAAAGATACACCTGGGTATAAAGATGGCTTTTCTACCAAACTTTGTTGGCTCCTTAACCTGTCCTGTTCTTGTTTATCATCACTGTATGCTGTCTTGGGATATGAATCAATTAAACTGGTAACAATTAGAGGATTTTGGGCTGTAAACAATTGGAGAACACACACATCCAACAGAGAAACTAGGTGACTGAGGCAACACCAATGGTATGAAGTCAGAACAAGAAGATGCAGCTAAAAGGGACTCCTGGTAGCCTGTGCGCTCAGTCCCCAAGGCAAGCAATGGTAAACCCCAACAACAGATGAATCAGCATTTCAAGGATATCTCCCAATGTAAAGCAGGAGGAAGAATCCATCACTGGTCCAGGGAGCTGAGAGGTCCCAGCCACACCTGTAGCCTGGACACTGAAGGATCCAAGGCCACAGCACAATTAATGCATTTACCAAATAGCCTCATCCTCTTGCTCTTTTTCTTGTCTTTAAAAAGATGCCACTGTCCTTTCGAGAGCCGTATTTCTTCCCCATTAAGCACTAATGACTGCACAGACAGCATTTCACAAATAAAGGCAGAATTACTGTCATTAACTTTCCATGAAATTTGGGTGATGCATCAGTTTCCAGATCCTTGCATTGTAGGGTTATAATTACTTGCCATCATGATATTCTGGGAACTGCACAAGTTCACTTAGTTCATTCATTCCTTTAAACAAGGTAATAAAGATGTAATTTTGGACTTTAAATGAACCAGCTGGTAGATAATTTCTTCCCATCATTTGCAGGTCAGTTCCCTTGCAGCACTAAAGATTCCTCAGATTCTCCCCACCCCCAGATGTCAGATTCCCCAGCCCTAAGGACTAATGTCCACTGACAACTCTCACTGCAGCCGAAAAGGTTCATACCACAACTACCCAGAGGTGGGTCAATAGCACCTTTTTAATCCATCTGAAGGGCTTACTGAAGAGCAAGAGGAAGGCAACAGTGCAGTCCTCCTCCACAGCTCCCTATCCAAGCACTCAGCAGCCAGATTGCTCCTCAGACCTGATCTACAATACACTGAACCATCTCCACTGTCTGCTGACTTTGTTTGAAAGTCTCAGCACTTTACAGTACCCTAGCACAGGAATGTTCTGGGCTGTGTCTAAGACAATTCCTCCTCCTTACAACGATGACTGTGAAGGTTTTAGATGCATGAGCTCTCCCAGAATTTCTCTTAAGAGCCCTTTCTTTGTTAGGTAACTACTTTTATTCCTCTTGCTTGTCAGCCATTTAGTCATGTCCACTGAAGCCAGACCATGTCACCAGCTTGCAGCAGCCCTGACTGGCCTCCCCTCACAGGCTGTGGAAATCAGCACTAGCCTTAACCCCTCACATCACATATGTGACAAACAGTGGAAACAGGTGGCAGGAGAACCAAATTGTCTGTCTCCCTTCTTACCATAAGTAGTCATCTGCTGTGCCTTTAGCCACCAGGTAGTGAACATTAACAGAGCTGGTCTGTCCAATTCGATGTGCCCGATCTTCTGCTTGGATCAAAATCTTAACGTAAAAACATGACAAATAAAAAGTGAGAACTGCAACATCTAAGAAATAACGTAAGCACCAGAGAACGGGAATATCTCGTTTCTTCTGCTTAGCAACTCTTTCTTATCTGGATCCTGTTAAGACCTGTATTCTCAAACAGACTAAGCCAAGAAGTAATCTGGTATACCAGGCTCCCAGAAGGCACTGAGCAATTTTCCAAAGTAGAGGTCAGCACTGCTGATGGACCCTTTCAGGTCTTGGCTGGGCAAACCCTTAAGAGCTCTGTCAAATTAAGACAGAAGCATGTTTCCCTTTTGTGCCACCTTCCCCTGCCAGCAAGCTGTGTAAACCAGCCTCACAGGTTCAAGCCCAGGCACCCGTGGTTGCAGAGCCAGCAGACATCAGAGAAAGAAAGAGAAAAACCCTAGAGAAAGTCACCTGCCACATTTCCTAATCACCAACATTTCTGCTCTCTGGCGAACACCCAACCCCTGTCCCCTCCAGGACACTTACCCCTGGGTTCCAGAAGAGCTCTGCAAACACCACCAGATCTGCAGCAGACAATGTCAGGCCCATGTTTGCAGCAGTGAGGGAAAGGACAGCCACAGCCTGCTTCTCTGAGAACTGGAACTTCTGGCACAGAGCCTGCCGCTCAGCTGAAGATGTGGAGCCATCGATGCGAATGTGCTCAATGTGCTGTGAAAAGGTAGAAGATGCTGTTTAGAGACCTGGTGTCCCCTTTCTCATATACTCCTTCCATGTTTCAGTGGAGTCCATGTCCAATGCTGCCACTGAGCAAAGTCACCAGTGTCACTGTGGGTTATAGTCTGGAATGTTATCTTAAACCATTCTTCACACTGCCCCAGCATGACCCAGAACACTTTAGGAGCATCCATGGAAATCTGACATGAAAAGTTAGACAAACAATTTTGAAGTCAAGAGTAACCATTGGCAGCTCTATCAAGTCTCCCCACAATATCTTAGTTCAAAAATGTAAGAGCACCACAGAGGTAAAGGCAGGCAGGGATGGTGGGCTTAGGTAGTCGCATTCTCCCACTGAGGAAAGCCTGGAGAACAACAGCCACAAAGGGTAACACTCCTCCAAGAATTCACAAGCTGCAGGGCAGACAGTGGAATTTAAGGACATTAAATACAATAAAAGCCATTCAGCTAATACCAAGTACATCCTGTGAGGTATTCACTCTGACAGCTCAGCTCCCTCGGTGAAGGGCACACTCAGAAGCACAGCAAGTAGAAATTCTCTTTGTCACTAACTGTCCTAAACTATCTGACCAGCCATAAATCCAAGGGGCTCTTCAACAGCTTTGAAGCTGGAACAGTGATAAAGTTAAGACAAATCAGTCAGTCACTTACTTTCTTCTTCAGCTCTGCAACTACTGCATCCAGCATTATCTTGTGATGAGCAAACACCAGGAATTTATTATTCCCACTTTCCAGTAACTCCAAGATGTATTCTCTACATGAAGAAGGAAAAACACCAAAACACTATAAAATTATGTGCTGAGAGAATACAGACTTTGCTCATAACAAATTTTGAAGATACTGCCCATCTATACACAGACACCAGGAAACAGGCTAGGATAAAAAGCTACAGTAAAGTAAAAGTATCAAGTCAAGTCTTCTACAGATTAAAATACAGAAGGGAAAATTCCCTCATTTTCTCTTCACCACAGGCAGACAGCTGCCTACATTATACTTGGGTATCAAAGAGAATCAGTTTATTATATCCTACTTGGAACATGACATCCCAGGCCAATCAACTGAAGGCCATCTATACTTAATTACACTCACCCATCTGCATTTCTAACTTCTGCACAATACACTAAAATAATCTGTATGCAGTTAAACTTCTTGGGTTTACTTGGGATTGTTTTTATATCAAAAGAAAAGCTCTATAAACACATTGATCAGAAAAAAATACCTTTTCTTGCAAGGGTTCCCACTGACAATTTACTCCAGCTAAAGAATCTAAATTCATCAGCTATTTCTAGGAGTTATCCACATGCATAGAGGCTGGTGGCCGATGAAAGGCAACAAGACTCCTTTTAAATGAACTTAAATGAAAACATCCAGCTTTTCCCATGGACTAGCAGCACAGCTACAGAACCCATTTCTATGTAGTAACTTGTGTTACATTCAAGTCAGCTTGAGCCTGAGGAACACCTGTAAGCCCATACAGATGATACAAATGTCATCTTTTCTTTGGAACAGCAAAGTTGTTGTGAAGATCAGAAATACCAAGACTTTTGCTAAATACAACACATCTTAAGTCAGCAGCAACTGTCACAAAAGACCAAGAAGGATTTCCAGCACTGTATTAAGATGGCATACAACTCTGCAGGGTTCATAATGTTCAGATCCCCATTACATGACAGTATCATTCAACAGAGAAATCTGGGAGAGAAGTGGGACTGCTGGATTTTAAAACAAATATCAAAGCAAACATTCAGAGTAGTAAGCAGATGCCAATCAACACATCACAATTATTTTATATCTCATTCCCACATTCTGTTTAGCAAATGGCATGTCATTTCAACGGATGCAATGGAAGATGTGTCATCAGGGCTAAGACATGGGAAGTGCTGATGATCACAGGACAGTACCATTAGTTAGATGGTACTGTACCTTAGCAGCTTGTACTAACTGATATTTTAAATGCTATTAAACCCCAGAAAAAAATGGACTACTTCCTACCAGAGAGTCAACTAAACAGCACTTCACAGTTTTATATTCAGTTCACACTTGCAACTGAAACAAAAAGAAGAAAGTCTTCTAACTGTTCACTAACATAAAAGGAAGAAACTCTCCTACAGAAATGAATGCTGGGACTATGAAGTGCAGTTCTGTGCCAAACAGGCAAATTTTGCAGCAAGATCTGCGACTGAAATCACACAGTGCACATCAGTTGGTCCTTACATTTGGAGAGCTGTGGAAAGTAAACCATTTTCATATTATTAGCATACTACTTATTAGAAAGTTATGCTATGACCTAAAGCAACTCTTTTGCAGTCCCAGCAAAAAGGCTAAGGATGAAAGGGCACAGAAAAAGAATTATTTCTAGGGAAGAGAGAGTTAAAACCACACCTGTGGTACAAAAATTTTGCTACTGAGGTCCCATGTGAGCCCTGTGGAAGGGCCAAGAACTTCAGTAGGAGCTGTGAGATTCCTAAAGCACACTACAACTAAAGCTTAGCCCATCTCATAAGCTTTTTGGTTCAGGATTCCTGCTGCAGCAGAACTGCAGCATTTGTTTTCTCAAATTCTGTTGATGCTTTTAGTTTCATTATTCCCCTGCTCCTCAAATTGAAATAGGGTCCACACCAGGGAATTTGATCCAAGTCCCGAACACAAAGTCAAATGACAGTTTAGATCTGTATCTGGAATGAAATCAGAAGACTTATTCAGCCAAAGAACTCCAAGAGAAGAAAATGTTTAGTGCATTGTAATTACAATCAAGTTTTTCTAGGCTGATTTGAGGCTATGCTTCACTGTTATCTCTAGGGCACTGTCTCCTTGTTCTCGGTAAAAAAACACATTTTACTGGGCAAGAATGAGGCAATGACACAGCACTTACACGACTGAACGGATTTTAGCTTCTGCTGTTCTGCTGAAGAAGACAAGAAGAGCTTCCTTCTCCTGTTGTTTCTGTAGAAGGAAAAGATAAACAAATTTAAGTCTCAAAAATGCCTTTTCTCCTTCTTGCTTACAGATCTGGGATGTCTGCTGCTGCCAATAAGCACTTTGCTATGAAAAAAATCAGCCTAAAAAAGCACAACAATAGAGGCCTGGCAGGGGAAATCTCCTACTCACCACTAGGTATGGCAGATACAGAGTCCTGACACCTCCCTTCCTACCTCCCACTCAACTCCTACAGGCTGGATGACAAGTGTATCACAAATACAATTTTAGTTGAGAAAGCGTGTCCCAACTAAAATGGCAAGGAAAAACCCCAAAGTTCTTAGAGAACTGTATCAGCAACCTAGGAGCCCAGAACATGCATTTTCCACCCATACAGGGAAAACAAACAAGAAAAGCAAAAAAAAACCTCTTCATATTTTTGGCTACTGCTCTGTTCACAGCTCGAACAAGGCTGTTTTTGTAGGCTGGAAGAGATTACAAGGCTAGACAGGAGAGTAAGTAGAGAGGCAGAAGACAAGAAAGACAATTAGAAATTACTAACAAGAGAGGAGAAAAAGAGAGGAAATGGTATGTCACTCAAAGGGACAAAGCAGACCACTCAGATCAAAAGCAAATCAAGCTGAGCTAGTTTTGATTGCGCTGTATGCTCATTTAAAACTGTGCCTTCTCATAAGGTGTGGCTCTGACCTTTTTGGAACTCAGGGTACTGTTTTTCCACTGATATTTTTCAATAAAAGTACCTGAAATAGCAATGGCTCATTGCAAAAATAGTTTGTGACTTACACTCTGATATCCTTTGGCCATCTTCTTTGCTTCAGCTGCCAAGAAAGCTTTGGTCTTTGCACTAATGCCTTCAGGAGCCACCACAACCATTTTGCGTTGCTTTGCTGGAAGCTGGGAAAGCACATCTGATTTCAGACGTCGGATCATGATGGACTCTTCCAGCAAAATCTTCAGTTCAGTTAAGTTGGATGATCCAGAGTAGTCCCAACCCCATGGCATCTGGGAAAGATCAAAGCAGTTATCAGTGTCAAACCTGTAAGAGACTGCTCTGCAGGCAATCCAAAAGCAGAATAAATTTCCAGGGAAACTGGACAAGGCGAGAACTTGACAGTCAGCAGGAGATTTGACAAAAATGGCAATGAGGTAGAAACAGACAAACTAATCCACCCAACATGAAAAGGTTACTTACAAGCTTCTCTTTTTCTCATCTACAAGAGCTCAGGGAGGTGCAGGGAAGAAGACTGGTGGCAAAAAGGTGCAGAAAGGTACAGAAAGGTGGCAGGGATTCCTGCTGCAACCCTGTGCCCTGGTATTCACTCTCTCACAGCAAGGTGCTGCTGCTCTCCCCCTGCAGCTTTGAGCAGGCCAAAAGAACTCACTGCAGTTCTGTGCATGCACATTTACCTCAGCTTTAAGCAGAGAGACACACAAAAATATTCTCTAACAGCATGAGGACAAACATCCTTAACCCAGATGGCTTCACAGAGTTGTTACACTTGTCTGACATGTTAGGTCAGAACTGCCTGTTCTCCACTGTGACCTGACTCCTGCTCTGCTTCCTGACATACTCTATTTCTGCCATTACCATGTTTGGCTCAGACTCAAGCAAACCATAAATAAAACTGTGGCCCAAAAGACATCACTCCAAACATTGGCTCTTCAAAGCATCATCACTTCAAAGCTCCTCTGAACAAGCCATTAATTTGCTCCTCCTTGAAGCACTCCCCTCCAAACCTGGCCTATCCTCCAAGATCCTGTGTGCAGGCAATATACACCTGTTCAATTAATCTCAGCTCATCACTTCTCCTACCAGTAACCCCACAGCCTATCATTTGTTCTCTGAGGAAGAACAACAGTGGCATCAAAATTGGTACATTCCCCGAAAGAAGCATCTTTCAAACAACTCTCTTTTGGAGAAGACATCAGTACAGTTTTAATGCTGAAGCAAGGGAAAAAAAAGAAACCTTTCTGCTTAAATTTCACAGATAAGTACAGGGAATAAAGCTACAGGAATACTGAAAACCAAGGTGGGCAGGGAGGTGAAATCTTCCTCATAGCTCTAGTTCTGAGTAATATTGGCAGTGTCCAAAAATACAACTTCTGCTCTTGGAATAACAATCCAAAGTAAACCACTACATATTCCCTCCTGAAATGCACATAATGGAGATGTGAGGAGTCTCAGCACCAACACCTTTGATCAGCTGCTCCACTCTTAGTGTGCTACATTAATTAACAAAATAGACTTAACCTTAAAGATCTATATTGCTTTTGTCAACCCCAAGAGAAAACTGCTACAACACATAAATGCAAGTAAAAGAGAAAGAAGCTCCAAAGTTTTCACTGCATCCTCCATCCTCTCCTAGAATGCATGAGACAAAAAATAAATCACACTAGCCATGAGGTTAGTCATGCTACTGACTGTATTAAGGGGTGGTGTTTTGATGGGACAGGGATGAGAACATGCTGTGAGACAGGAAGAGGAGGAATCAAAGAGCTTAGAGGCAAGTAAGACCCCTCTGGTATCTGAAAGTGAATGTTCCTACTTCAGGTTGAGATAAAACAATCTGCAGTTCTACTGCCATGTTGTACTGATGTGAACCATTAACTGACTTCAGATTCTGGTACTTATGGCCATCATTAAACTCATTTGACTTAATCTATTCCTACATAATTATGGCACCATCTGATTAGCTACAGTTGGTTCATTAAAGCAGGAAGCAATTCAAACCCTAAACACAAAGCCAGTTTGAATCCTGTAGAACTAAAACTTTGGCTCTGACAACAGCCCAGTGGGTATAGGGCTAGAGCTAATAAGCCCACCTGGATCTTAGCCAACTCCTCAAAAAAACCAACATGAGTATCACTGCTCTGCTTCCCTGAAACCAAGAGTGCAACACAGATGCATCCCTCAGGTCCATGAAAAGCTAGCTCAAGTCTAGCTGGGTTTATTAGCTTTGGGCACTCTGCATGAAAGCTGACATTGCTGAGCCACAGTCTTCACGCTCCCCATCTGCATTTCTCAGGCTCCGTGGGCCCAGCAGAGTAGATGTACAGAACCAAGAACTCCCCAGGTGCTGTGCCCAGCCTCCAAAGCCCACTACCCACACTGCTCAGTGCACTGGTAGCTGAGTAGGAGGGATCAACATGATTAGGCTGCTCGGCACCACCTGCCGTGGGGCCCGGATACTCCTTGGGCTCCCTCGCTCCACTCAGAAGCCCATGTTTTCCCACTTTCCACTTCCATAACAAGCAAATCATACATATGCTTTGTGTCCACATAGCCAAATTGACTTCAGAAGAGCAGCATCCTCATAAGGGAAAGAAAAAGGCACACACAGAGCCAAGATACCATCTACAGCCATATTAAAAAGCACATACAGGCAGAGTCCCCACAGTATGTTTAGGTTATGTATTTCTTATGGTGCTGGAACAATTTGCAAACAAGGACACATCCTAGCTTTGTGCTGCACCTAGATAGTTATAAAGAGATAATTAATTTTGGAATTCTTAAAATTTAGCTTAGTATACCCTAATGTGGAAAAGAAAAGAGAGAAAAAAGAGGGGTATTTATTTTGCCAAAATACACATCTGGCTTTGATCCATACCATTCCAGAACACATGCTCCCAACTGTGATTTTCTTACCAAAGTGTTACAGCATCTTACATGAGTCAGTAAACTTATTACAGTGTTAGCAGAAGCTGCCAAACTCTTACAAATTCAGAGCATGTGCTGAGATCGAAATTACTTAATATTTGCCAACATCAGCCAGTTTGAAAAACGAATTCACAGCATGTATTTTGGGGAACAGTCTTGGGATAGCTTGTAAATAACAGGTGACTTTTCACTTGCTGCATTTTTAAAAGCAGAGATACTGGGAGGCTGAATTAATAAAAAATTATAAACTTTTATAACTTTTCTAATCAGATCTGCCAGATATTTGCAATTTTCTGTCATACAATCTTGAAACAAAAACGAGTCAGACTTTAGTTTTAAACTGAATGGATCAGGTTTACCAATTTTTCTTTAATCCTCTAATGTAATCAGATTTATTATTAATATAATATACCAATATTATTGCTATAAATTATTATTAATTTTTACATAACACCTTTCATCCTTACACATCTTCCAAAGCCTTGCAAAGCCTCTCTGGTTCTGTGCAATTCTACCCCCACTCATAATGCTGCCAGTTTCAGGACAGAAAGAAGAACTTAATTGAGCATTGGCAGCAAAAGTACCACAACAGTTCTTCAGAGAGGATGCAACTCCTAACACCATCTCCACTGTCTGCTGAATGTAATCAGATTTATTATTAATATAATTTTTGTTTGTTTGTTGTTGTTGCAACAACAAACGTGAGGGACACTCTACAGTCATGAGGAAACCAATGGCAATCATCCAACCACCTTTTAAATTTATTCACTGCCAAGTGGCAACCCAGTATTCAGCAGTCCCATTTTTTTCTCTAATACTATCTACATCTCTTCATTTCCAGCAGCCCCACTTCTCCAAATAACCAAATTCTTCCTAGGTTCACGTTATAATTTACTGACATTAACTGTAACAAAATGTCCCAGGTGAGCATGGAGAAGACCAACAATGTTCAACAGTCTAGGAGAGGCAGGTCAAACATAGGAACAAAACATTACTAGAAACTGTGCCGAGGTTTTGAAGGGAAGCTGATATAGATTGTGACCTCCCTGCTGAGTTTCACTGCAGGCTGAAAAGTCATTTACACTGAACATGCTATTACAACCTGGATCCAGTAGAACAATTTTATTTCTTTTACCCAAGGTCCATGTGCCTCATAATTGAAATGACAGCAACTTGTGCAGAACTTTACCCTTAACACAGCTTATCAAACTCCAAACCTCCTTAGACTCACATGCTGCAAATCAACTTTCCTTTTTACTGCAGAAAACCAAGATTAAACTGTATCTCATTTCCCTCTAGGAAGCATTCTGAAAGGAATGCTCAGAAAGCAATCTTTCAGTTTTAAAGATAATGAAGCTTAGCAGAAGATGTGGCCTCTCCCTCCATATGGATGGAGACCCAGGACTGATGCTCTGTGATTCTACAGGCTAATGGCCTTACTCTAATCAATGGCATCAGCACATGACTGCCAAAGCCAATTAAGTGCTCCTCTGACTTGCACATTTGGACATACATAGAACAGCACTACACTGGCTGTGAAAGCAAAAGCAGGCATTCAGATCTAGGAGAAAGAGGATTCAAGAATTTCATGTGAGAGTGCAGTTAAGAATCTTCTTGGTGGAAACTTGGTATATGTCAGCTACCCCAAACAGAAAAGAAAACAAACACAAAAGCCCTACAAATAGCTGTAACTACTTTTATGGCATATACTGATGATGTTCCAATTCTTTGGTAAATATTTCTGAACACTGAGATAGTCATTTGGTGTTTCCAACCACTTTGCTAAACACTCCAAATCTGAACCGTAGGGAGATTTGAGTACTTCTTTTGTGTCTATACATCCAGCACAGGAGATCCTAGAGCCTCCATGTACAAGAAGCAGCAGCAAAAGCTCTTCTCTTAGCAGTGTGTGTGCCAACACAAACAGCAGTCCTAGGGATGGCAAATCCAAGTACAGGTGAGTTGCCCATACCTTGGCAGCAAGGCAGACATTTGCTATTGTGGCTGCAAATGCTGGCTGTGCAGTGCTGGGTGTTGCTTAGCTGCTGCAGCTTTCCCTGGGAGCGCAGCGGGGGCTTCTTGGGACAAGGCAGGGATTCTCTGCCCTCCTGCAGTCCATCTCGGACGCCCCGCACCGCTGCTCCAGCTGCCAGCCTGCAACTTCAGTGATGGCAAAGGAGGCGAGAAGGCTCTCCTCATGGCACTGCAAAGGTCTTTATTCCATGCTGCCTCCCCAAACCCTGGGGCCAGCACACGGGCTGGCCCCCAAAGGCAGAGGAGAGGAGCTGTTGGCAGGCTGCTCCCAGGGGCACAGAGAGAGAGCGAGAGCGAAGGTCACATGGCCTGGAGCCTCAGTTTACCCGGGTAGGAGTAGGGCGGGGAGAGCACATGGGCAAATGGTTTCAGGGCACAGGGGTGGTACATGGGCGGAGTTGGGAGACAGGAACCAATAGGGAGAACTCGAGGAGTGGCCAGGACAGGGGGCAGGGGAAGGAGGGAGACCCCATGGAGAGGGCAGGAAGCCATCAGTAAGGGGGAATACAGTGCCACAGTGGGCTTCCTGCAAAGTCAAATTCTTGCAGTGGTTGGACTCAGTAACTATGTGGAAACAACTGCCGAGCAGGTGGCAGAGGGGTTATTTTCAAAATATGCTGAGGATTGCATCCATTACCTAAATTAGAAGAGGGAGGAATACAAAGATATAGTTGGCAAGTCTTTTTTTTACTTACCCAGAGGTATAAAATCCAAAATCCCAAGCAACAAAGGCCTTTATCAAACAGTGACTAAGACTAGAAACTGGGTTTTTTTTGGTTTGTTGTTTTTTGGTTTTGGTTGGGTTTTTTTTGTTTGTTGGTTGGGTTTGGTTTTTTTTTAAATCAACCAGCCCAAACCTGCAGCTGCTTAAAGGCTCCATCGTTTACCCTGCCCATTTAAAAAACTCGGGGGGTGGGGGGGCAAGATCTGATAAAAATAGGTTCCTTTCACCAGTTATGGCTGCATTTGTTTGGGGATTTTTTTTTTCCCCAAGCTTTTTATTTCCATGGTTTTCAAGGCAAGAAGCACTACTGCCTTCATGTCTCAGGCCCATCACTGCAGCATCCAGACCTCCTCAGCTTATGAGCTTTCAAAATGTTATTCTGCAGAGAGACTTTCTCAAAAATAGATGTAGTATCAGGCAGAAAGAAGAAGGAAGAAAAGAAAAAGCCTCTGTTTTGCACAGTCCCAGTCTGCCACCTTCCCACTGAAGTACCTTCTTGGCATCACAGTAGCGCAGCCCAAAGGAGTGGAACTGTGGGAAGAAGGTTGGCTGGACAGCGGCGATCTGCGTGTAGAGCTCCGCAGGCCGGGACATGGCTGGCGTTCCTGAAAGCAGGATCACTCTCTTGGCAGCCTGGGAAAGCCAAGAAGGACATCATTATCATACAGCTTGCAGCAGAGCAGAACTTAACAAGTCACCCCAGTCCTGAAAGAAAATCCCAGACCCCCCTGTTCAAGTACCCTAAATGGAAGAGTGCTTCACCTTCACAGGTACTTTCCGCTGTCACTGCCTGAAGACAATTAAGGACAGTGCTACAAACTTGTAGGGAGTAGGACAAACCACACAGTTGCTTCATAACCATCCACATGCTCTAAGGGAAGGGGACATCCGTTTTTACTACAGTACTTTCTGAATCAGCATTTACCCGCTAGACACATTAATACCTTACGCCTGGCTCAACTCTTCATTTGGCATCAGCTGTCACAGGAAAATGACACACCCTCTCAGGTACATCCCCATCTCCAAAATAAATTCTCTCATAATAAACCTGCCACAGCAAGTCACAAGCACACTGTCTTTCTCACAAAAGCAGAAGAGGTACAAAGAAGGATTTTTTTCTTATTTCTTTGTTCATTTTTTA
Organism: Oreocharis arfaki; assembly: GCA_013398015.1. Classification (NCBI taxonomy): domain Eukaryota; kingdom Metazoa; phylum Chordata; class Aves; order Passeriformes; family Paramythiidae; genus Oreocharis; species Oreocharis arfaki. The sequence continues at coordinate 1,628,150 of VZRR01013906.1, read as the reverse complement.
AAAAAAATTATACTAGCAAGGAAAAAAAAAATGAAGCTCTCTGAAGCAGGGCCAGAAGAAGATCTGACAGCAAATGGTGAGTGTAGGCACAGCTGGCTGGATGCTAGAACATGAGAGAATAAATACAAATCATGTAAGAAGACTGTAAAACGTGTTTTTGGGGAGACAGGAAGAGGGCGGAAAACCTGCATCTAAAGTAGGTGCTCCCAAGAAGTGGGAGAAAAATTACACTATAGACATTAAAGTCTCCAAGATGCACTTCTACCTTCATACCTCCACTATTACCTAATTCTATTTTTAGATAAAAGCTATGAATTTCTACTGCTGTAAATTCACATATTGTAGTTAAATTACACATGCCTTGCAATTTCCTGCATGGTTTAATGCAGGTTGATTAAAATAACAAAGAGATTGTTGAGTGACATCTGTACCAATAGCTCATTCACATTTAAATGAAAAAGAAAATTAAATTATTTTATCATCTCACTGAGATCAACAAGTCACCCAGATCTATTCAGCTGTTTCATCCACTTACCAACCAAATCTGGTGGAAAAAGAGTTCCGGAAATTATTTCAAGACTCTATCAGCTATTTATATATAGGTTGTGATCAGTGGGACTTGCCTTCTCCAATAATCCCTATTAAACAGATCAGAGGGAAATGTGATCAACACCAGGATCAGACAATTCCTTTAAAAATGCAGGATATTTACTGAACTAAGTAAGAGGAGAGGTCAAACTTTTGAACGTGTCAGAAGGTAAGAGTTAGTTTGCACAAGACAGAGGTGCCTGTGCTACTCAAAAGAGGAAGGAGTCACAGAGACCAGACATACCACATCCCATGAGGAAACAGTGATCAAGCAGAAATTAGGTAATTTTTTTAAATTAAGGTAACACTAGAGGACAACTGAGCAGAACCTAGACAATATCTGACACCTTGCAGAAACCTTTGAGGAGGACACTGGCACTACCCTGAGAAATCTGCTGAAATGCAAGACAAGCAAGTCCCACAAGTGCAAGAAACCTCCAAATTAAACTTGTTCTTCAGGGACCAACAGAAGGCAACTGCCAGAAAAAGGAAAAAATAAAGGTCACGGGATTACAGACATCTCATATAAGAAAACTCTGGATCAAGCTAAAGCAAGAAGACACTCAAAACAGACCAGGGACATAATAAATGTAACATAAACCCAACTATCTTGAAAGGGTTTATGCCATTCTCAAGGCTCTTCCTCTTCACAGGGTGTTCCCTGGGAGCTGCACAAGATAAGGTTGGAACACTAATTCCCCAGTAGTCAAAACAATTAGTCAGACTCCTTCCCCAAACCCTAAATAGGTGTCAAAAGAGAGGATGCTAAAGTTATGGGTTATTTGAACTCTAAACTTGTCCAGCTGCTGCTCTGCTGCATGTAACTTATTTCTGAACAGACAGGGTATTCAACCACTGCAAGCACTTACCAAGGGCTGTGACATGTCTCCTAATTAACCATTTTAAGCAAACTGAAAAGTAAAAAAAGAAAATAAAAACAAGAACAAAACCAACCAACTAACCAAACCCCAAAAGACACTAACTACAAGAGCTGTGAAGAACTTCAGAAATTAATTTCAGAAAATTTCATGGAACATAGGTGGTCTAACTCATCCCAAAGGTCCCTTTCAGTTTTAAAACCAGTGACAGATGGAGCTCAGGAAAGAACAGAAGAGAAAAAAAAAAAAAACTTAAGACAACAAACTTCCAAGTGTTGAAGGCTGACTTAAATTCTGGATGAAAGAAATGGCTTTGATTCCCATTTCTTTTTCTAGTGGCAACTCATTTTGAATAGATGCCAATAAAGATTTGCTCCTGCAGAGAAGTCTCTGCTGATCACTGCTTAATTCTTGTTTCCTGCTGAACCTTCTGTGCTGCCAAGAGTAAGCACGTAGCCTCTTTCTTCAAAGGTCTGTAAGAATAATATGGAACAACACCACAGAAAGTAAGATTGCAGGGGCCAAAAAGGACTTTCTAGCAAAATCAGATCTGTAATCAATTTGTACCTATTTTCACATAGAAGAACTAACATTAGCTGCTCAGCTGCATTTAGGCATGAAGTTCATGGAGCTAGTGGAGACCTGGTCTGCAGTTCTCATTTATTAAGTAGCCTAAGACAAATGGGGCTTTGTAGCATTACACAATACACCAGCAAGAATTAATTCCACAGCTGTGAGAACATTTACAAAAGTCACTTTTGAAAGTCAAAGAATAATTTATGAAATGATGGCACTTACTTTAGAGGTCAAGACCCAGCAACCAACGATGCAGAGGGGAGTAGGAGAGGTGGAGGGGTTACGTGACAAACAAATAATTGAACATGCAAAGAGCCTCATTAACATACAATGACTGTCTCTCTGCTAAATGAATTTCACAGCATGAGCTCTGCCATATGCTAACAGACTGACATACTTATTTTAAAATAAGTGCGGCTGGTTCTGGCTGTACAATTACTGGTGTCCCCAGTTTTTGCTTACAGTGTCATTTTGAACCGCTTAGCTTAAGAATGGCTTATCCTGCAAAATGAAAAATCTGAGAAGGACCATAATAAAATAATCACCTGATGAAATAGAAGATGTGATAAAGGGGAAGAGTAGCAGCTGCTTTGAGAAGTCTGTTTCTGTACTTGGGCAAGAGATAGAGCTCTGCATTTCATAAGATGATCCTACAGTAATTATTCCGAAAAATATAAATACTTTTCCCTATTGTTAAGTGACATCTAGACAGACAATGTGTGTCAAACAGCAGTGATAAGCTATGACTGAAGCAAATTAAACTGCCTTCATATTCCAAGAGGGAAAAGAAATTGGAAGGTAAGAGCAGATCTGAAGATGAAGCCCTGAGGGCCCACAGCTTCTTCAGTTTCAAGATGAAGTTCCTTCTCTCAGCAGGTGACAATAAGGAAAGGTTTATTTATCTAATCCATACAGATCTGTAACATCTAAAGACAGCTGCTGTTTATTTCGTGACAGAAATAGAAATTTTTGCGTTCCTTCCTCACCTTCTACCTTCAGCATAGACCTGTTTCCCTCCACTATTTTTAAGTTGCTCTATGGCAACAGGCACAAAAGATTTAGATTCCAGCCACAGGGTGTATCTGGACTCCCATAACAAAACCAAAGACCTTTAACCCTGCAAACATCAGGATGTGCATCAGACTATCAACTGAAACAGCAGCTCAATGGGAACACTCAAATTAGTAATACTACCCACGCACTGGAGATAAATGCTCATAGAGAGCACAAAGAGTATAAGAACATTTAATGCCACTGGAATTTTTTATTGCATAGTACCTTTTATTTCTGAGTTTGCATGTCTTGCAGTAATCCATGCAATTCCAGAAGAATAAAGACCATGCAGCACTTTGGCTGGTCAAAATCAGTAGAATATTTTCCACTCTGGTCCCCAAGAGACCTCATGACAGATCAGTGAAAAAGTTCTGTTTTGTTTGTTTCTCCTCCATCTACATCCCTGAGGCTTAGCTGTTTTAAGGATATGGGTAGTATGTGTACTCCTTCTCCTATGCTTACATCTCTGAGCCAGTCTAATCTTAGAAGGAAAAACAAAATGCTTACAAGAAGTGTAATACTATTGACACTTTCTGCCTCTGAGGGAAGCAGATGCAGGGCAGAGGTAAAGGGAACAACCAGTATTGTCAGTACACTCAGGAGAATTTAGTCCCAAACATGAGACTACAGAAAACAGCAAGATGACAAGTAGGTCCTATTACCAATTGCCACAGCTTTGAATTAGGGGCAAGGACATGCCAGGCTTAACCAGGCCTTTTAGTGACTCGGCCAAAGCCCAGCACTATGAAGCTATCCTCACTTTGATGTGCATGGAAACAAGACACAAAGACCACTTTGAATACAGCAACCTCTAGCTCTTGAGCACTGAGAGAGGTGCTGCAGCTGGGGACAAATCTCAGGCAGCTGCCGGCACAGACCTGCCGGTGTCAAAGCTGGCTGACTTTGAAAGCAAGATTTTTGCAACATGACCAAACATCAAAGGACTGTTTTCTACTACAGCTTTCAATCCATCCTCCTCTGTAATTCTGCAGGGATGCATGCAGACTGTGTGCAAACCCTGCCACCTGCTTCCACGTAGGCAGACGGAGCATTCTCCCCCATGTACAAGTCTGCACACCCACAAGTTTGCACATCCACTGGAACATGAAGGGAGCAAGAAATAAGGCCTAAACATCTTGCTGCTGCTAGTTCACCCTATGTTACTGTTCATGTAATTGTAAGTTCCATCCACTACCAGTAAATTCAGCATAACATATCTATATATTTACTCTAAACTAATGACAACCTGGGGCAAGCCACGAGGCAGTGAGCACAGCCACTGCATACACACAGCCATTATAAAATTTCTTCCTCTGTCTCAAGCAAAATTCTTCTGTATCTCAGTCAGGGTAGCAGCTACATATGTCAGAAAAGATACTGAGTGCTGCACAAAATTTGCAGCTTCTGTTAATATTAAAAAAAAAGTCTAAAAATTCTCAACTGACAAACTTAGGTGACATGTTTAGTACATGGCTTTGCTTGACAAGTCCATACCACACTTGTCTGCAATACAGACAAGAGAGCAGGAAAAGATGTATTATTACTGAGTGGCTAAAAGCACCACTTCATTTTGAAAACCAGTCAATGTCAGATATTAAAACTAAAATAAGGCTTTAAATGCTGTAACCATGAGCTAAAGATTTCAGAGGTGGAGATTCAGTTTGGCTGTGTAACAAGACAAATTAGAAATTAATATCCAAGGTAAGTCATATTTTATTATCAATGTACTGATTTAATCCAATTATTGTGCAGTTCTGTATAAACACTTGCAACAACTTATATATTTTATTTATTATTCAAATGGAGAAGTCAAAAGAGAAGTTTCTATTGAGATAAGAAGAATTAAGTATGGATGGAACTGACAGAAATATCTGTCTCCAAAACATTTTAACTTAGATCTGTCTAGTGTCATTATAGACTCATGAATCTTTGTAGCATGTAAGGACCAAGGATCACATTTCTTAAGTAGATGGGTTTTTTTCTGTCCCTAAAGAACAGTTCAAGCTTTTATGCTTTAGGACATTGAGATCCTCATAGGAAATACAAGCAGCTTTGGCAATTTCAGATAGTTAAAGCAGTATAATGCTAACAGTTAGAAGTGGCAATGCTTAGAAGGTAGACAAACAAGGCATGAGTTAGCTCCAGGGTCGCTGGTTACAGCATTGGCACAGCTGCTCACTGTGACCTTAAGGTAGGGACTGAGGTACTAGAAGCAGTGTACCTATCAAGGACTTGCCTACAGTTACACCCTTTTCTGGTCTCTTCCAGGAGCCCTACTACTGCCTTTTAACATAGAGAAGGCAAGAACAAGAATATTATCCTCAGCAGCAGAGCCACACCTCTGATTCAGTAATTTCAAGGTATCATGTAAAATAATTTAAATATTCCTGTTTCTACCCTACTGGCTACTTACTATAAATATGACATAGTATGGTTGTTAAATTCAGTATTCAAGTGATGAAAGTTCCTGTTATTTTGGCAGTTCTTTCAAATACAAAAACACTGGTGTGATGTGCTGTGCCAGTAGTGACCATAGCATCACTCACTAGGAGCTGAAGACACAGCTGCCAAAGGGGATAGTTTTTGAGCAAAATGCCTATGTTGGAAAGCAAGGAGAAAAGAAAAATGGCTATTACAGCAAATACTTCAGAAATTTTAGTCAGCAAGCAGGCAAACAGAATTTACCTGAACATTTAAGATGAAACATCTGGTACTGCACGCTCATTGCAGGTGAGATAATGCATGATATGAACATGAAACTCTTAATGCTTTCAGAAGACTGAAATTTAGTTTCAGAAGCGTCAGCTCTCCATTCTTTAAGACCAGTGATGTGACAGCATAAAACTGTAAATTCTCAGGAAGTGCATACGGGCAATTAACCTCTGCCTAACAGGTACCATCTTTCACTCTCATAACTTGCAGCCTGCAAATAATTTTGACAAGCTGATCCCTACAAAGCTTCAAGTAGCAAAGGATGAGGCTGCTTTTTGCGCATTTTGCAACGAGGCGAATTTGTTATTTTCCATGATTTTCAGACAGACTCCCTAATTATTGTATTTCAAACTGCTCATAGAATTGGACCTCCTACTTAAGTTTCCAAACATTAAAAGCCTGAAGTGATTTGAAAACCAAGAGAAAACACGAGTCAGGCCTTTAAGGAGAACAACCAAGTTATTCAAGGACAACCACCTTCAGCTTGCCATTAAGAATCTTGCATACAAAAGCTGGTTGCTATAAAGCCATCACAGATCAAATCTTCTCTTTATACATACTTGCTGATGAGGAACTGTATTTACCACCTTCTAATGTGCAGACCCTGCAGTGTCTAGAAACTACCTATAACTTAAATCTGTGTCTGTTAGAGGCTACCAGGGAGAGTTTCATTCTTCGATCCCAGGACAACAGACAAACGTTAGAATTTACATTTCCTGTGCTATCTCATAACTGACTATTGCCTCCCTTCCCCAGGCCACTTGTCCTGCTAACCTCACATTCTGCCATTTCCCAGTAGTTCTGTACTGTGACCAGCAGGAATGCTCCTAAGCCCCAGCCACACAAATACACTGGAAGCCTGCAGCAACAGTCTAGAGCCCTAAACCAAAGCCAGGGAAGGCCCTAGGCAATGTCATTCTGACACACAGCAGCAATTTGTGTGCCAAGAAGTAACTGATAATGATTATTTTCATTTAACAAGCTATTTTGACACCACTATATTCTTTCTAGTCTTCCTGAACACATTCAGTAAGTTCTGACATTCCCTTTTCCCTGCCACCACAGAACTCATCAGTGGCAGTACCACAATTATATCAAGGGAGCTTCTGAAGTTGTTTTGTTAGGTTTTGCCATCTAATATTTGTAAGGAAACAAGTGGTAAAGCCAAAATTCACTCTTGGATCTACACTATCACCTGGATTTCCCCTTGCACACCAAAGAATTCAGCTGCTGGCTCCTATACCTGGTAAGTGGAGCAACACTGCCCTGGGAGCTTGACATTAGCAGTTAGAGGTTTGGCACCCAGCATACACACCTTGAGTAGAGGCATGGCAGCTTGGCAGCGTGCAGTTTTTGTGTTCTTCAGGAAATGAGATTCATCCTGAAACAAAACAAGCATGAAAAGCCAGTTCAGATCCATAGTCCCAATGCAGGTTACAGAACAACTCCCAGTATCCTCAGCTATCTAGTATTACAAGCCTTTCATACAGAGGATATTTCAGGCACTGGGATAGTCACATCACATTCTAAACAAAAAGACAGGATGCAGAGTAACAGGCTTCTTGCATTCAAACCTGCAGCTGCAAGCAAATGGAACAAAACTCAAACCTTGCAGGCATGAATCATAAATGAACACCAAAAAAAAGTGAGCAGAGGGGGCTGGAGAGGGAAGGATAAAGAGGAACGTTATTTCCATGACTGATGCTCATTTGCCCCTATGTATCTTTTAAATGCAGCAAGCACAGGAGGCCTAAACAGTGCCAGTTCTCTTAATAAGGGGTTAATGCAAATAATAAGGAAAAAAGAAATCTAATTAAGATCCAACTGTTCTGCTGATAGGGCTCACCAGGTGGGTAATAGTCTTCTACTTCAGCCATCACCCTTAAATGGGCTTCGCTTCTACTGCTGTAGTAAGGCAGAACTTAAGACACAAAAAGAAACTGGCACCCTCCAAGGGTATATTCTCATGTTTTCACGTGTGTAGAAACAAGCATGCAATGACAATGCAACTGCTTAGTCTTTCAGGCACACCCTTCTCCCTCCTAAATAACAAATAAGCTACATTAATTTTCCCAGCCACCAAAAGAAGACTGGAAGAAAAGGCAGGAAAGCTCAGCACTCAGTAGGACTACTCTCACCTGTAAAAACCTACACAGGGTCCAAATTTGAACATATAAACACACAGAAAACATCTGCCGGTTCAGGGCTGGTTAAAAGTTCCAAGGCGGTAGCCTCAAGCCTACAAAAGTAATACTCTGCATTTCCACCTTGATAGAATGTTTTGTCAGAGAGTGGGTAGGAGAAAAAACATAAAAATGCAAAAGATCAATTCCCCCATGAGTAGTTTGGTCTCCAAAGAACTCCATCTATTACCACATTCCAATTTGATGCTGAGAAACAGTAAGATTGTTATGTTCCAATTGTCACGATCTTTGGACAGGTGCATATGTCTGCTGAAAACAAGACTGAGAACATCAAACACTCATAGCAAGCTACATATACACTTCTGCTCTCTATTGATCCAAGCTGGATTTGAAACACTAAATGTTTAGAATTTTTAGTAACCGAAATCCAGAAAAATGCCATTTACTGTGGCTCTGTAAAAAGGTAAAAACTGGAATTTGAAGTAATTTACCAAAGAAATGATACAAGTGATCAAAGAAGGCTTAATGCAGATTGTCAGTGAAACACAAGCTAAGGGAGATTTTTTGACACTTTACCTACATACTTGATGTTGAAAGGTTATCTGGTTTACTGGATAAACACTAACACCACCCTGAAGTCCAAGACTTAAGAAGACACAATTCCAAGACTACTGTATTGACACACCACATTAAACACTTTTCTCTCCAGCTGAGGACATGACCAAGCACAATGAAATCAGAGAGGCACCATAACCAGTAAAAGTGAAAACACAGCCTTAGGAATCAGAAGGGAATTAAACTCTACTAGTTATTTCAAAAGGTTTCAGAGAAACCTCATGCTTGTAGTCATGAAGACAGCTGTGATCACAGCCACAATTACAAGATACTTTCAGTCCTAAATAAGGCCTACTTCACACTTCTTTGCTGTACAAAGGCTACCCCATCTGCAGCATCCAATTAACGTGAAAATTTTCGTGTACCACTTACAACAATAACTACTTGGAATGTGCTCTTAAGTTGCTTGTCCATCCTGCTGAGGAGATCAAAACTGATGATGTTGATCAAGCTTCCTGTTAGGTTGTCTTTGCCACTCACTATGACATTGGTGCTTCCTGGACTCAAGGATGGAAGCCATCTGTGAAATGCCTGGAGGAAGAGGAAAGAAATTAATTGCATTCTGGTGCTTATGTTCTTTGTCAAGATCCCAAAGCACTACAGAACACCCTCATGAATACTTAGAACATGGAGCCACCCCACCCACCACTAGACATCACCTGGGAGCACAGTAACTTAGGTAAGCAGCCTTCCCATGGCAACCTCCCTGGTAATGAGAACATCAAGAACAGAACTCAGGCTACAAGGCAACATCTACTTTACACAGCAAGGAGAGTTCAAACCCTACTCTTTCTTCTTACTGAAAAAAAAAAAAAAAAAAAGACAAAAGAAGAACAAACAAACTAACCCCAGAAAAAACCCCAATAAAACAAACAAAAAATCTGATCTGCAGTAGAAATGTGCATAACCTCCTGAAAAAGTTACCTGCTACACTCAGAGCCAGAGAATGCTGTGACCACTGCTTGCAGGGAAATTTAATTTTCCCACTCAACAGGAAACCTAAGGTTGTGAAACACAGACTTCTGAGCAGTAAACATCTATCACTATAGCAATGTTTACTCCACGGTGAGGGTGAAGTACTACTCATACAGATCAACAAAACTTTTCCACTACCTGCTTTTCTTAAAAAGTCCACAAAAAAACCCCAAACCAAACCAAACAAACAAAAAAATACAAAATGAAAAGATCACGTTGACAACACACCAGCTGCTCTATGACAGCAGCTGAAATACATGTGGTAATAGTCATTCAATCAACCTCTTGAAATGCTCCACACACCAGAGCAAGATATCCACCCCCAAACCCATCTGTTAGCCAGACCACCCACCATTTCCCTTGTAATTTTGTCCCCAGTGACACGGAGCTCTCTGCAACATTTGAGTTCTGCTGATGTTACTCTGCAGAAAACTGTCTGGGCCCATAAGGATCTGGTCCCTACAGTAATGTAACCAAATGGTGATGAGAAATGGCAGCTCTGTCTCTAGGAGCTTCGCCTGTTGAAATCCCCCAACCACAATCATTCCTCTGCACTGTTCAGCAACCTCATGAAGCAGGAGGAGGAGTTAAATGTGAGCTTCTCACATGGGAGCTTTCTCAGTATGTGAGCAAGTAACAATTAACTACCCCTCTTCATTTACTGAAAGCGCCACAACCAGAATGAGCGAACATGCAGGCAAGGTTAGATACCAACCAAAAAAATTATGTGCCAGACACCAAGTCAAAACTTAAGACAAAAGTGGCAGCAAAAGGAAAGTATCTGGAAGCTCCTACTGTACTGCCCTCTCCTTTTATAAAGGGTATGTGACTAATTTACACCATAAAATTGATCCTGAATTTCTCACAGGATGCTGACCTTAGTCCACAAGAAGTGATGTGAAACTGCCCTGTTAATTATTTAAGCTTCAATGCTGAACTCCAAATGCACATGGGTGCAACACTTCTGACCCAGGAGTACCTCACCCCTTCCCACCAGCTTCCTCTGGCACCTTGACTATAAAGTCACTCAGTGGCCTGAGCACAGAAAGCCAAAATAGAACACTGATAACTCGAAGAAAATTTCTGCCGATTTGGGTTCAGAGACACCACAAAAGCTTCTACCATTACAGTAAAACACATCTGTGCAAGAATGAACTGAGTAGATTACAGACTATAATAAATTTCACCTTCTGAATTTCTGTGAGACATTTTTCTTACATCTGCATCCATCACATACTCAAAAAATCAACCAGATCTCTACAGCAAATGTCCTAACAAAACATCTCCCACAAGAGCCTCCTAGGCAGTCCGGAGACAAAATGCCTCATATTTCTTAAATTTCTAGAAGCAAAATGTAGAAGTTTATTTGCAGTTGCTCAATACTTCAGGAAACCTAGCCCCAAATTGTTCCTGGTGGGTATCCTGCAGAAGCAATGGATTCAGGTTAGGTGTTGTCCCAGAGGTCTACAGACCCTGAGATTTCAAGTATGATGAGCACCACTCCCTTTTTCAGTAAACAACTTTATTTTCTTTCCATCTTGCTTTTTGCTGCACTACTGGATATTAAAACACACATCAAGATGCTCTAACAACTTGGTTACAGCACAAAACCAGCAAATCCAAATCAATACTTTTCCCATCAATGCAATATTCCAGGAAAAGCTAAACTCCCACCTCCTCCTTCTCTGGAAGGAATTTACTGACATAAAACCTCTGGCTAACCTTTTTCTCCCACAGTGAACATTTCACTAGCCTCTGGCAACGTAACAGCCTCAAGTGTACAAACTATGGCAGTGATTTATTTCAAGATACGTTTCTCAACCATACAAGCTTTCTTGGGCTTTGATCAACATAAATAAAAGACTCAGGGAGTCAGAAGCATACACTGGACAGGCCAAAAGACGTACTATGACAGACATGTAATGATGATGATAATGGGGCCTTTTGAACAGAGTGGAGAATCCCAGCATCCAGGCCTCTGTTCCAGCCAAGGAACCAGCAAATACTGCTGAGATCGGCTCAAATACAAGACAGTTGCTTGAATGTAACTATTTTCTTTGACACTGATGAGTAAAATGCCCCCTTGGAGCCAAGTGACTTGGAGGAACAAATTTAACAGAGGGTCAGAAGAGATACTTTCTCTAGTTCTCCCTCTTCCCAACAGATCAGCTGGACTGCAAAAAGAAAATCAGCCAATTAAAAAAAAAAAAGGCATATACCATACCAATGCCAAGCAATTTCCCACCATTGAGTTTCTAAATCAGTACAATCTTTTGTTTCTTTGCCTTAATACATTTAGAAGTTTAATTTTTGCAAAGCACAATACAGTCTAACCATCACACACGTGTCTCTTTACTGACCACGTGAACATGCCCAAGCTCACAGTACCTCTGCCCACGTAAATCTCACAGAAGAAGGAGTGACCACCAGCAAGGGCCATTCCTGCTGGTAATAGGCAGCAATGCAGATGGCCTGGATGGTCTTGCCCAGGCCCATGTCATCCGCGAGGAGCAAACGTCCATTTCTGGAAATTGCAAAGCTGGGGAAAATAGAGAGGGAAGTCATTAAATGGGTTACTGTCTGGCAATCAAGATGAGCACAAGTCATGACCAAGCCTCTAATGTGGATCACCTGGAAGTGATCTGGGTTCTTCAGTAAACCTGGATTTTCTCCCTTAGTCTTCATACAAGTGAGCAACTCTCACAAATCTCTCAAAGCTTGGAAGCTCCTGAACAGAGTGGTTCAGCCCAGTCCTTAGAGACTTTGATTTCATATGAGAAGTAGTCTCAAGACCTTACAGTTATTTAAAGCACATTCTTTCCATGACATTACTCACGTTGTGTTCCAGAGTTCATTCTGGCTGAGCTAAGAAATTAGTACTACAAACAACAGCAATTTAAGACCAGTAAGTACAGACTGTCCTGGACTTCATATTGAAATCAACAACTAATGATCATATATGATGGAGACAGGGACACTTCAATTTTTATCTGTACATATAATTAGTAATTTTAAGTCTTTTGGGGCCTGGGTCCCATTTCCTGGTCCCTTCCCATGCGTATTTAATATTCAAAAAACAACAACAACAGAAGAGACACATTTGGAAGAAAGCAATTACCTTACAAAATAAAAAATCATATGACAATTATGTACATATCGAATCACAAGAGGGAGATGAGAGATGTATCATTTAAACAATTTTTTAGACTAACAAAATACTACTTTCCACCTGACTCATGATGAATTCTATCTAGAAATAAAACAGATGTGTCACTCAAAAAAATCCACCCCAAAAATAAAAAAAATCCCAACCAAACCATACCATACCAAACAATCAGAAGCCCAGAAGGCCAGAGTATAACAGACCTAGACTTTAGAGAAATGCAGAACCCTCTATGGAGGAGAAGGGAACCTGGGCACCCATATAAACGACACAATTCTAGACAAGGACTAGCTCTTAACAGCATGCAAAAAGGACATACTTCACACCTTCCCGCTGAAAGGGCATGAGGCTCGTCACAATTTTGGAGTCCACTACTGAAAGGTCAGCATCAGGAATCTCTGTCTGTGATGGAGATCTCTGTAGATGAGCAGCAAAGGTCTTAATTACTGCTTCGGGCAGTGGCTCCACTTCTACAGACATGAGGCTCAGTAACACTTCCACTGCAAAGAACAGAGCAGTTAATTATCTGAAGGGACAACATACACACAACTTTCATTATGGATGTCAGGACACAACCCTCAACCTCATGAACAACATCATTTCCTATCCTGAAACAGCTCACAGAAATCATGGCATCATGCACAGGTGTTAGCCTGGTCTCTTCCCTGAAGCCTATTTCAGAACCACACGATGAATCACATCTCCTCCCCTCGTACTTAAGACTTGGTTATAAAAAAATTGAAACTCTGATGCCATCATTCAGAGATGATTGCTACTAATACAGCTGGAGCTGGATTATTCATGCTGAGGGCAGCTTAGGGCACACGCTACTCAGAAATGAAAGTACAGATTTGAACAAAAGAGCTCCTGAACCCTAGAAGGCAGGGGGTATCTTTATCTTGACCTTGGGATTCTGTGCCTCTGAGGTTTCCACCATGCCAAAATCAGGTGTGACCCAACACAGTTACTGAAAGAATATCATTCACCTTCAATTCTGAAAACCCTCTTCTCCTCCCATTCCCCAAATTCACACGGTTGTGTTCTGCCTCCACTTTAGCACCCTTGTTTACCACATTTGGGTAAGAAAACAGGAAGCACCTCAAGACTCAGAGAAACAGCTCTTGTACCATCAGCAGCAGCACTCCGACAGCCATCCTTCAGGACCAACAGCACCTCCCTGCTCAGCTGGTGGCCAGTGCTGTTCTGCTGGACAGAAGCAGCTTACAGGCCAGAACCAGCTCACAGGCAGTCACTTCAGCTCCTCAATACTCCTGTTCTTTCACCCATGAAGCCTCACAACTTTACCTTCCCAGCTAGACTAAAGGGACCCCCAGCACCCATTATGCCAAGACCTCGGAGCCTTCATCTTTTCAACCCAAGCATCATAACAATCACAGCATCTAGCCAATTCTCCCAGACAACTTTATTATAGTCTCCTCCATCAGCCTCTCTATCCCCTCCCACCAAAAAGGAAACTGTTTCTTTTTAATCCAACAGTCAATTTCTATGAAAATAAACACTGGTTTAAAACAACCAGTGAGCTGTGACCAGGAAAACATATTTAATAATTTTTGTCCAGTGACTATGAAATGAAAGACACCTCTACACTAGGAACACAAATGCAGGTGCACAGATTTTCATTGCAGGAAGCAACTTCCTTTTTTCTTTAGTAGTCAGTTTGTACATGAAGTCTAGAAGACAAAAAAACCTGCTTGGAAAAACAACTAAAATAAGAACTCACTATACCAGCAGTAAATGCACCAGAATTCAGTTAGGTATTTTTGTTTCAGTTATCTCCAAGAGAAAAACAGCAGGATGGACCCCTGCCATAAAAAGGGGAAAAGCAATTCCAAGAAATATACATATGAAAAGATTTCCATTTGTGGTTGGGCAATGACCAAACTTTATAAACTCTCCAGTTTAATTTATACTTCTTCAATAGCAGGAACTCTCTCCACCCGAAGAACAGCACAAGCTTGTTATTACACTCACAGACCGAGCTATGTGTGAGCATAATTGCTACAATTTGCTCACTGATAATTCTGTTGCTATTGTTCTGTACATGAGCTGGGAGAGTGATTAAGATATATCTGCCACCAGCATGATTCATCCAACAGACAGTTTTTAGTGAAGTGACCTTTATATAAAGATGACTGAGCAACTAGGCAAAGAGACATTAACCTCTACAAACAGTTCCCAGCTAACAGATCTCTCTGCTGGAAATGGCAACCAGCCTTTCTAAATTCTCTTTTTTTAATTTTGATGTAGGCAAATGAACAGGCAACAAAGCAAATGCTGTTCTCCTAAAAGGCACGTGCTAGAATCCTCAAATGCCCCCACAAATTACACTCTGCAAGATTCACCGAATTTTTTTTTTTCCTTTCCTCAAATCTGTGGTATTCTGAATACCTCATGTAATGTGTACAACTGCCAGCCAGCATGACTGAGCCTATGACAGACTGGGAGGTGATGTATCTCCTCAGACTGCCGGGAACGTGCTACAGGATCAGGCCCCTTGCATGTACAAAAGGCCTTTTGACCAAATTGTGAGCGATCATCAGCTCTCACTGAAATCAGGGCCTGTCAACATTCCAACCTGCAGTTTCATAACAGTCTCCCCCATGACACACTCACTTGTTTTCAACACCTGGCATTCCTACACGGCCCCACCACATGGCTTTCAGCCCTACAACCACTACTAATGTTATTGAGACATGCATCATAGAAGCATGCACTCACTCAATTATTAAACACTCTCTGGTACCCCAAGGAAGCAGAAGCCCATGCTGGAGAAAAACTACTCTGAGAAACAGCATTTCAGCTCTGAAACACTCACACTTCCTAAGGATGGGTGTGGAGCACCTGGCTAATTATCCTTCTGAAGCTTACCCCAACCAAATTCCACAGCTACAAACCCTCACACGAGCACCAAGGCAAACACGGCATGCTGACTGGGATGATAAATAATAGTTACAATACTAAGGACTTGTGCAATGTTGTTCATCTCAAAGCACTCTATAAACTTTAATAAACATAAAAACTTAAGAAGCAGATGTGCTACAAGCATGCTGAGGAGACTGGATTATTCTGCAAAGTTGCATCTATTTAAAAAAAAAACAAAATACCAAAACACAGTTCTACATTTCAGTTCAGCATGTCACAGTTTCAGCAGCATTACACAGGTGCATAAAGGCAAAAGGCAATGGACAGAAACTGATGCACAGGAAGTTCCACCTGAACATGGGGGAGAACTTCTTTACTGCGCAGTGACTGAGCACTGGAATGGGCTGCCTCACTGGAGATACTCCAGAACCGTCTGGGTGCACTCCTCTGCCTTGTGCTCTGGGATAATTGTGCTTGAGCAGGGAGGCTGGACCAGATTACCCACTGTGCTCCCTTTCAACCTTACCCATTCTGTGATTCTGAGTCTGCTGACCAACTTCTACCAAGAAATGAAAGCTGTGGCAACACTATGTGCTTAGATTCCACCTGCCAGGAAAAACATCATGCTCTAATCTTAAAGATTTTTCTTGTTAAGCTTTTTTTAAAGCATCCAAACAGCACCAAAACATTTCAGGAGAGTAAGAATTTCAGCTTCAAAAATGCCTCTGCTTCAAGCAGATCTACACACTTCTACAAGAGAAACCAGCTCTTCTTGTTTGCCTCAGAATCAACTCATCTGTGGAAGCAACCCCAATTCTAAGCTGCCACATACACCCATTAAAAACTTTATCGTTCTGTGCTGCCTGCAAAGCCTTTACTACCAGCAGTAACATATGAGGCTGAACAAAAGCAGCTAGATGGAGCCCAGCTGTAACTGTGGGTGATGTGGTTGTTACAGAGGTCATCATCTGACTTGAAGACCTAGTGCTCTGACCTGAAAACCAAAACTTGCTGAAATGTGTGAAATGAACTAGCACAACATCATGCACACTGCTTAAGGAATGAGAAGCAAAACTACCTGATACATATTTGTTTTCTAAGCTTGCTGTGACAGTTTATGAATTGATATACACACAAAAGGGTGCAAAGTGGGCTGGCACTGAGGATAAGGGGAACACAGCTGAAACTAATTTCTCTAAGGACAGGTAGGCCTGGCAGCCACCATGTCCGTCTCTTCAAATTTGGCAAGTGGGAAGATGGGAATCCATTCTCCTGCCACTCCATAGTTCAAGTAAAGATGCTTTAGATTATAAGCAATAAAAATAGCTTTGTGATAGTAAATACCCCCATGCTCTAAGAAATCATACAGAAATTCAGTGCAGAATCTGTCAAAATCTAAAGCTGCCCTCCCAATGTGCCCCTAAAGCACTGTCATGAATAACACATTAATAAAGGTTTGAGTCTTGGCAAACAGTGTAAAAGTTTGACAAAACAAGAAGACACTGGCCTGATGGTTCATTAGCAATTTGTCTTTGCAGAGTGAAAATAAAGAAGAAATGGACTTAGAATTCATATTCTCCACACACACAGTCTCCCTCACTGGAGAAATGTAGCTACTCACTCAGTTTTGGGTAATCCTCCAGCAGGAAATTCCACTTTCTGGTATTCATATCTGCAATAGTTACAACAAACACTGTCAAAAGTCTCTTCTAAGAAAAGACTGAATTCTCTGTCCTATTCTCTGCATAGAACATGTCTATCCACCTATATCCTCTGCATTTGAGAACCATTTTAAAAGAATTGTTACCTTGATCAAAATCAATTCTTCTCTGTTTGCTGTCACATTAAGCAAACAGTTTGGAAAAGATTTAAAAATATGATCATGCATCTAGAAATGCTGGTATCACCAGAGCAAGCCAAGATCAGCTCTCCTAATGAACCCACCTGCTCAAGGATTTTGGCAATGACTTTCTCTTCACTGCAAGAAAGGATGAAGAATGTGTACAAAGGTTTGTTTGTGAACCAACAAACTCTGGCTTCCGTCAGTAAAACAATCACTTTCAGTTGTGCCTCTGTACCCTAGAGTCAAAGTGCTTAGGAGGGTACAGGAGGAAATTCACCAATTCATCAATATCCAAAATGTAACATCAATGCCAGACCTATCTGGCAGGTTTATCCTTGGGTAGCACCTGTCTACAACATCCAGAGAAAGAAGACTGAATTCAGAGTCTGGTGAAGACACAATGAGCCTGGTGAGGCCCTTCCCAAAGAACTAGAGCTTCAGAATTTTTTCTCCATGCTGTCACTGACCTTCTGTGACACTGTGCATGTCACCTCATCACTCTGTGTCTCATTTCCCAAATTACAAGAGGAAAAAAAATTATATTTACCATTGAAATCTGAATGCCAACATAGAAAGTGCTCTACAGTTACAATTGCCTTGAAAACATTGGTAAAACTCCTGGTAAATTAAATCTGCTCACGCAGTTGCAGCCACTATACACCACAGTAAAGCAGAAGTAAGAGAATGTCCAGCTGCACTTGATAATAAAGACAAGAACTTTGCATGGTCTCCATACTGCTGGCAAATTATCAGCACGTCCCACCTCGACAGTAAATGTGATCATGCTGAGATCTGAAATATCACCTTGGCTAACAGGCCCAGAAGAGGATGTGTTCTGCCATGGGATAAAGTGCTGGACACAGATACAACAATAAACTACAGCTACAAGATCTTTTAAAGTCTTCACCGAAGCACATTCTCTCATGCTCTTTCAGAGGGATGTACTCTCCCAACCTCTCTTCTATGAAGCAAGAGCAGCCCAAACAAGGTCATTATTAGAAAGCAGACACAGCAAGAGACTCACCATAATTTCTGGAATCCATCCGTTTGAACACTCCAATCACTTCTACAGAATACCCAATATCGACCTCAAATCGCGAGCGGGAGATAAGAACACACCTCCCTTTGACAAGGGCTGAGGGTTTCTTCCAGTTCTTACACATCTTCAAGAGGGATTTCACATCAACCCCACTGCCAACAAAATGAGAGCCTGATGCCAAGCCAACTGCATTTTCTCCTTCCAGTGGTGCCAGAATTACCGATGGAAGTTGATTTGCTTCTTCCACTAGGGAGAAAAGTATAGAGATATAGAAAAGAATTAATAACAAAGAACACACACAAGTTTAAAAGGAATGATGGTTCCCCGCTTTCATTCACAGGGAAGAAGAATGGAGAGAGCAACAGCCTGGAGGAGCAGGTTGGTGGGATTTTCCACAGAGAATACAGCAGGGGCAACGGGAACATGTGACAGTAAAGGAACAAGGGCCTGTCCAACATTGAGATTGCACTAAGCTCCCTCTCTGTCAGCAATCCTAAAATGTGGCTCCCTAGGCCAGGGCAGGCAATCTGCAGAAGCACATATAGCTGTAAATTGCACACAGCCATACAGTGCTTTCACTTGGAAAATTACAGGGACAGGGGCATGGTGATCAATAGCATATGTCTGAAAAGATGGGAAGGTGCTCCTGTAAACAGCAAAGAACAAAGATTTAAAAATATCTGCCTCCTGCCTCATGTCAATGTCTGAC
This sequence comes from Oreocharis arfaki, assembly GCA_013398015.1. Classification (NCBI taxonomy): domain Eukaryota; kingdom Metazoa; phylum Chordata; class Aves; order Passeriformes; family Paramythiidae; genus Oreocharis; species Oreocharis arfaki. The sequence goes on along the minus strand of VZRR01013906.1, from coordinate 1,608,972 downwards.
AGACGATCCATCTAGGAGGAATGCTGTGTATTCACAATGCTGTAGGAAGGAATCTAGCCCAAATTCCTACATCTCTTTTGTTACAATTTAAGTTCATTACCCTTTATTCCATGTCTTACAGTTGGACTTGTGCTTCCGCCCAGCCATCCGCACTCCTGTCTTACCCATCACCAGCAATCACCTCTGTCACAATGCCAGGGCATGGAGAGAGGAGGGACACAGCAGTTTACAGATGTTAGCCTGAGAACACAGCTATCGACAGTAATAAACATGCCACTTATCCCTCTGTTTCTCTGCCACTCTATGCCCATGTGTAGTCTTTATTATCATAACTGAACTCTAATGGTTAAGGAATGGGAATACTATTTCTTGTATTTTTTACAGCACCAAAGTAGTGAAGTTTGTCCCCAGGCCTCCACCTCAGATACTACAGTAACAAAGATTCATTAACATCTCCAGAGTCCATTAGTCTCCAAAGCAGGAGACCATTAAGCATATTCTGCCTCCAAGTACTTGTGGAGAGGAAACTTCCCCTCTCTGGGAGCTCTTTAGAATAAATCCAGGTGAATCTAGTCCTCTGAGCATTCAGCTGCACATCATGATCTACTCTGCTTCTTTTTAAGTAGTCCAGAAAAGTGATACACAACAAAAAAGTACAAACTTTAAGTTCAGTGGTCAAGATGTGAAAATGGAGAAAGAAAACAGACAATTTCTTCCTAATCAGTTAACAAATAAACCATTTGGATTTCATCCAACCTTATTTTAAAATAAGTTACTTCCTGAATAAATCCAAGCATTTGAGATTTCTACTCCAAATAAAAAGTTTAAGAGCATCCACTAAAAATAATTTTTAAATTAGAGGAATAGGAAACCACCAATTTAGACCTTCTCCTCCCAATGCACCAAACGAAAGTTTTTAGATGTTACTGGGTTATGTAGTTAGATCTCACCTCTATGACTAATACTGAAAGAAATTAGAGGGGAAAGCATATTTTACTCCTTTATTTCAACATTTATCTCTAGGTTTGACTGCATGTTTAATTTATAGTACAAAGAAAAAAAGGTGATACAGGACCACATTATTCAGAAGAACTAAATTACAAGTGGAAACTTTTAAAATAATTGTTTTACACTTTCACGTTTATACTTTCAAGGCCCTTTAAGTCAGTTCCCTTTTCTCAGGCCATTTTGCCCCATTTTCACTGGTCAGTGTTGATCACATACTGTCTTCACATGTAAACAGGAACTTTCCACAGAGTACTCATATATTTGATAGCTTTAAAGAAAAATGCCTGATTTCTAAAAACCATTCTCTTCATTTGAAAGCTCCTTGGTACAGAGACTCTGCTCTCATCTGTACTTGATACACTTCAAGCAAGCCAACAGCATTTAAATTATAAATGTGTGGCAACCCACATGGGAAGCTAAAATACCAGCACTCAACTGTGGTTTTTTAAAGTGCTCAACACAGGCCTAATTCTGTTCCCACTGAAATCAATAGTGATTTATCACTCACTTCAATACAGTGTGCTTTTGAAAAGCTTACCTGAAGTGTTTGCCTCTATAATTTCTCAATCTTTCCAGAAGAAAATGACAGGAGAGGAAAAAAAAAAGATAAACCCACCCTTGTTATACCAAAAAAAAAGGCAAATCCATTTTCAGTCTCACTCAAAGCCCTGGAGAATTACCCTTTATCCTTTTCTGACACACAAAATTAACAATAAAAGTGTTTAAATAAGAGCTATTTAAAAAGAAAATACATGAACGGACCCAGAAATTAAACATTAGCCACTGGAACACACTTAGTTTTCAAAACAAATTCAAAACAAGTACCAGCACAGCAGATAATTTTCCTATGATCTTGTTGGTTGCTGAAAAATTCAATGGCAGAGAAAGTGTAACCTGTGCTTGGTATTTAGAGTACATGAAAAATTAAATTATTCCTAATCAACTAAAAGTATCAGAAAAATGTTATGAGCTAGATGCCTAAAAGATGGGCATTACCTTTGAGCAGCACTACTTTTATTACTCAAGACACTAACAAAGCTAAACAACAACTATGGAAAGCAGCGGGTGTCAAGATGCCGCTTGTTTTTTATCATTAAACATTTACTTACAGAGACTGCTGTAATCTTCCATGCTGAAATTCCATTTTTTCATAGCAGGATCTAAAGTAGGGCAAGAGTAATAGGGCAGAATATGAATCATTTGGGGCAGAAAAAAAGTGGTGGTGTGAAATGTTCATGCGAGGTAGAAGTATTTAATCTACTCATGCAAACTTTCTGCACACATCTGAAAAACAGTTCTGCGTAAGTTTATAGCTACATGACACCAAAAAAACCCATGGGGAGTATCAATACTAAGACAAGAAGAATCCAACGGCCATTCACAGGGATCAGCAACACACAGGGGAAAACAAAAATATAACATAACAAGTAAAGGCAGAGGCAAAAAAACAGAAGCAAAAGGGGGAAGATTCCACTGCTCTCTGTAACCAGTAAACAGAATCAGCTCATAACTCTGAACTATAGCTGAAGTAACCCATTTTCACATCCCAATTTGTGAATAACTTCACTTCCTTCACTTCCAAAAGACTCTGATGCTGCTGCCACTAAACTTCCCAGAGCATTGTTCGTGAAGCAAAGCTTCTGACTTCTCTTCTAAATCCAAGCTCAGGCTATTTATGTCCAGAATTTCTATCCAATTTAATCTGTATTTGCTCCTTTAATCCCCCATTAATACCACATATCCCATCCCAGCAATAAGTACACTGGTAAGAGCAAGTAGCAACTACAATAGCAGCAGATGCTGAAACTTCAATCCAATGTAAAAAAGAGGTAACAGCAAACAAATAATTCTTACCATAGGCTTTGCTTGGTACCTTCTTAAACACAGCAATAAGTTCAGCATTATACCCTATTTCGACCTGGAATCGGTCTTCCCCGTATTTCACACATTTTCCTTTTGTAACATTATTTGCTTTCTTGTGAGAGGCAGCTTCAAAGGCAGAGCCCATACCAGCAGAGCTGGTCAGCTTCTGCATCCTACCACCGGCCTGAGAGACAAAACCTCCCCCTGTTCTTTCTGTCAGTCTGTTTATGTTTATCAGCATCTCTGAATCACTCAGGGCAGCACTGCTTGGTGGTGGAACATATTTAATGGCAGATTTGTTCTGAGTTTGTAAATCTTTGCTACCGCCAGGGTGCCCGTTATCAATTAATCTTGGATGAGGTGGTCCTGTAGGGTTTTTGAAAGCTGGGTTTTTGGGCTGCTGGAATGTTCCAAGATTAATTAAAGTGTGTTGTCCGTGTTCCTGACTACCAGCATCCAAGTAATGTTTATGGGAATAACTCAGAGTATTTGGGATCGTTGCTGGGAACTGCTTAAGGCCACTTGCTTGGTCCGAGTCCTCTGAACAACTCTTTTGCTGCTCTCTATGTGAGCCAGCCATCTGTTGGTTTGCTGTGTAATGGTTATAGCCTTTCTGGAGAGAACTCTTCTGCTCCACAGGAGTGTTTGGATTCTGTTGGTGCTGGCTGGTGAACCTGACATGATTGTTTTCTTCATTCGAGTTTCCAGGATTGCCTGGACTCTCTTCTTTCTGAGGACGTGCAGCGATGCCCACGTGCCCAGTTCTCTGGGCTGCCAGCCGCTCTGCTCTCCTAGCCAAAGCTAGCTGGCGGTTCTCTTCAATCCTTCTCTTTTGCTCCTCTGTAAGCCCTGATGACATCTTCAACAATTCCGACAATAAATCTGTACCAAAACTACATTGGGAATTAATCACAGAAGCACCTGCTTCTTTACAGGAAGGGCAGCCAGTCTACAAAAAATATAAATTATTATTATTATTATTGTGTTGATAACTTGGCATTATAAGAGATTGAGTATTACTGTAACTAATCCCACACAAATCTAGTAGTACAGCAAAGTTGTCACACCAATACTGAGCCATTATCAGCAAGTAGATGCTGACAGACGCACATGAGGCCTCGCATGCCAGTCCTGCATAGATAAAACATATAGAAAAAATAGAAAATTCCTATTCTACTGCAGTTCTGAGTACTCTTCTCTGCAAATCCCTGCAGAACTAATAAAACAGCAAAGCACGGGACACCCTGCCCTGCAGAGCCAGCCCTGCAAAGGCACAGCAATACATCTCTGTTCAGTCTTCGGTGGAAGTGTATCCTACCTACTTCGGGTACCTATTAGCGAAGATGGGACGATGCCCATCTTCCCCGTTCACCTTCGGTTCCTGGGTATCTCACAGAGCGTGGTAGATACATGCTGAACCCCACATGACAGTCAGCTCCTCCTGAGAAAGCCCCACTCGCAGATCACACATCTTCAGGTAGAAGCGAGGACCGGGCTCCCATCGCATCTCCCAGGAGCTCGCCTCGCTCCATCCGCTCGCTGTCCCATGTCCTGCGGGCTGCCCGCCCCCTGCGTCCCTCACCTCCCAGCGAGCGGAGAGGTTCACCCCCTGCCCCCTCCTCTCCCATGTGCCGGGCAGACTCCTGTCCCGAACTCCACGCTCCCGGCCCACCCCTGTCCCTCAGGGGCCCCCTACCCCCGCCGCCAGTACCCCGGAGTACCGAAGGTCAGGCCTTGTTCCCCGCCCGCCCGTCCCGGGGGCTCCGCCGCCCGCTCGCCCCGGGGCTCCGCCGCCCGCTCACCGCCGGCGGGCACGGCCCGGAACGCCGTCGAGGGACTACAGCTCCCAGCACGCCCTGCGCCACCGCCTGGAGGCACCGAGCGGCCGGGAATGCGTAGCGCGCCGGGAAATAAGTGTGGCGCGCGGGGCGTTGGGAAGTGTAGTCTTCCGGTCGCGGCGCCATCTCGTGGGTGTTCGGCATGCGGCGTCCCGTGGAAGGAGCGGGGACCCTGGGGTCGCTCCTGCCACACGCTCAGGAACCGTACGGAGTGCCGGGACTCTGCTGCCGGCCCCAGGCTGAAGCCTTGCCCCAGCCAGCACCCAGCGCTGTACGGCCGGGGCGGACACTCTCGGTAGAAGCGAGGACCGGGCTGGTCTGCCACGCCAATGTGTGTGGTTCCTACATGGTGACTGAGCGGGGAGCAAACAGTGGAGCTGGTGTATGAGAAAGGGTGACAATGCTTGTCAGCAGTGAGGAAGGAGTCTGCCCCCGGGGGTTAAGAGCAGAAGCTGGCATTGGTGCAAGGCTGTTCTCCGTTGTTTTTGAATATTGGTGGAGATTACAGAACCATAGAATCCATTAGGTTGGAAAAAAGCTCTGAGATGAATGATCATGACATGGTGGTGCATGTCAACCATACCACGGCACTATAGTACTGCGTGCCATGTCCAGTCTTTCCTTAAACACCTCCAGGGACAGTGACTCCACCACCTCCCTGAGCAGCCCATTCCAATGTCTCATCACCCTTTCTGTGAAGAAATTCTTCCAGATGTCCATCCTAAACCTCCCTTGGTGCAGCTTGAGGCTGTGTCCTCTTACCTTGTTCCTGATTGCCTGGGAGAAGAGCCCTCACAGGACTCGTGCTCCAGACCCTTCACCAGCTCCGTTGCCCTTCTCTGGACTCACTCCAACACCTCGATGTCCTTCCTGAGTTGAGGGGCCCAGAAATGGACACAGCGCTTGAGATGTGACCTCACCAGTGCCCAGTACCAGGGGACAATCACTAGCCTTCTTGGCCACGTGGGCACATGCTGGCTCATGTTCGGCTGCTGTCAACGAGCACCCCCAGGTCCTTTACCACTGGGCCACTTTCCAGCCACTCTGCCTCCATCCTGTAGTGCTGCCTGTGGTGGTTGTGCCTGAAGTGCAGGGCCTGCAGGGCCTGTCATGTTGAATCTCATACCCTGGTCTCAGCCCATTCATCCAGCCTGTCCAGATTCCTCTGCAGAGTGACAATCCAACCTCACTTGGTGTCGTCCACAAATTTGCTAATGGTAGACTCGATCCTCTTACAGATTGCCAGTAAACAGGACTGGACCTGACACTGATCCCTGGGGTTAGTGTGACCAGACAGATGAGGGGGTGTGCCTGGAGGCTGGAAGAGGACAGATGTCAGGGCTTTCTACAAGCAGAACACAAAAGAGGACACAGGAAACTGCGGGCCCATTCGTATTACTCCAAGCCCTTGGAAAGTCGTACAGTCTTCCAAGAAACTATCACAAAACAAATGAAGCAGGTGATTGGGAAAGCCAGCACAGATTTATTTGAGGCAAATCATGGCAGATTAACCTGATCACCTTCTATAGCAAAATGACATTTTCTGTCTACATGGGTGGAGTAGTGGAGGTTGTTAACGTGGACTTCAGCAAAATATTTGACCGTGTTTCCTGTGGCCTTCTCTGGATCCAGATAGACTGGAGGGGGGATCTGTGAGATGGGTAGGAAATTGGCTCCCAGGCCACAGCAGAAGGCAGCAATCAATGGGTTTTATGCAGGCTGGCAGCCTGTCACAAGTGCTGTCCCTCAGGAAGCAACACTGGGTCCCACGTTGTTCAACAAATTACACTGGAAGAGGTGTCATCTTGATACTAGAAAGAAATTATTTACATTGAGAACAATCAGTCATTGAAACAACCTCCCCAGGGACATGGTGGGGTCTCCATCACTGAAGGTTTTCAAGATCCGATTGGACAGGGTGATAGATAACCTCATCTAGGCTCCCTTTCCCACAAAGGGTTAGATCACGTGGTCTTTCAAGGTGCTTTCTAATTTGGGCTGGTTTATGATTTTGTGAACATCTTCAAGATAAGGTGATTACTCATATTTGCACCAGTTAAAATAGAAGTTAAATAAAAGGGCCTCCCAGGGTTTTAATTATACATGGGGCTTGATTATACACATTGAGATTCCCTTTCTGAACAGTCATGTTGCCCATGTGCGTGACCAGAGCAGTAACTGGGGAGAAAGCAGAGAAAAGGCCCTGGGGAGCACCATAACCCCCTCCCATCTCAGACTTTTACTACCCTGCCCAGTGCTGCCATCCCTGTCCCCAGACACCATTTTCTCCCACCTGACAGGCCCTTTGGCTCAGGACACTGGAGCCAGCTGGCTGTTTCACAGTTTATTCATTCTTCTCTCTGCTGGTTAATTAGAAAAAACGATCATTAAGTTGCTTCCTGGTTAAGTAGCAGTGACTGCCATTAGTCAGGATCTTGTCAGCCTGAGAAACAAAAGGCAGGCAGGAAGAGTGAGGTGCAACGTAACACACACCACAACCTTGGGAGTGCCGTTCCTCACCTGGGAATCACACGCAGACGTGGGCACACCACATGCACATAGGCACTTACAAACACATCAAAAGAAAACCACAGGCTAGGGAGATGTCTGGCTCCAGAGTTTTGTCCCAGCTTCTCTCAAAAGAAAAACCAGCAAACCTTTTTGCACATTCCAGCTCCTCTCCGCTGCAGAGCGGGTTTGCTAGGAAGGGATGCAGAGCCCCATGGTCTCTGTCCAGATATTCTGCCTTTGCCCTTTCTTCCCTTGCAAGCCAGCAGACTCCAGGTGGCTACATAGCAGAGAAAGAAAGGAGTGGATGAGAGACCTTTTTTCTCTCTTTCTTGTCGCACTTCAAGCTGCCCGGAGCTAAACCAGATCCCAGTGTCACATATGGACGAGGGAGAGAGGGAACATGCAGAGCATAACCCCGCAACCATTTCCAGCAACCTTCTCCCTGCCAGCAGCTATCCAGTTCCAGGTCTTTGGCAATGGCTCCTTATGCTTTGGGAGATATTGTGGGGGGAAAAAAACAACTTGGGAAGAGCAGAGAAAAGCCCCATTCAGGGACTGTCCCTGACTCACGAAAATGTTGAGAGCAGAGCATCGTTTGCAGAGAGCTCTTGAGTTGCACGGTCAGGCAGACACAGACAGACGTTGAAGCATTTGCTCCATATGGCACAAGTTCAGCGAGACACAAGGAACAGCCCGGCCATGCAGAGAACAGACCTACAAAACGAGAGGCCGCTTGCAAGCAGTTTGCTGGTGCACTCCAGGTGTCCTTTCAGTCAGAACATGCTTCCAGCAGTGGCTTGGACTCACCCTCCACGTACTGGGTCAGGGGGCAGAGATGCAGAGTGAAAATCCTGGGAGGACTGGGAAGGATAGCACGCCCCAGCTCTGCTGCAGAGGAAATGGTTCACCCCCTTCTGAAGAAATGCTCCCATCAGTGAAAAAAATTAAGGAAATGGGGTTCTCAGTGCTGTTCTTACCAGGAGCTTTCCATCATCTGGATCGTGCTTTAAACAGCCTCTCATGGACTGGGCTGGATGACTGCTGGCTCCAAGTAAGGCAGAACTGCCTGTGTTGTACACCTTATATGAGCAGCAGCTAATGCTGTGTTATGAGTCACCCAAAACTCCAGAGCCATTCTGGAATCTCATGGATTATCCTTTGAGGAGTCTTCAGCTGCTCTTTAGAGGTCCTACTACTGTCATATTGAAAATATTTGCCCCATTTCACCACCTTGCCAACACACCTTGGTGGTTCTCCACATGAACAGAGCTGGCTTCCTTTCTCTTGGATGTGTGGCCAGCCTGCACTCTCTGCTGGGGCTGAGTTGCATGCAGGGCTGCTGTGTGTAGCAAAGCTATCCAACAGAGAACTGGAAATCAGCCCAGACTAAGGCTCCTGAGATGTCCCAGCTTCTGGGATGGTTTTCGTAGCCCACACTGAGCTCAGAGACACCATAACCAGTGCCCAAATACACCAGTCTTTGACCAGCCATGAAGAACTTGTGGTTGCACCTTCTAAAATAAATAATTCCTTGTTCATGAGCCTTATCAGTTCCTACCCAGCTAAGATGAGGCAAGTGGTTGGACTGAAGACATACAGATCAGCTTTTAAGAGAAGGTTGTGGTGCAGGAGAGTCAGACAGGCCTCTGGACTGTCAGAGGTTCTTCTGGTTGGAGAAACCTTTCTTTTGGGCTGCTAGGGTCTGGCCTGAATACTCTTTACAGGACCTGTCCTCTGTAGGCTGTGGGGTTGTGCTTCCTCTGCTCTGGTTTGGGATCCTCAAGGAGGTCTAAGCTGCCTAATGGGGAACTCAAGCCCTGGGCTTGAAGGGCCAGGGTGTACATGGGTTTGGGGAGATGCTGACCCTGCATCCCCAACCATTCCCTGGATTTCTTTTCTTACACAACTGTTAATCCCCTCTACTTTCCCTCTGCCACTGAGGCACATCAAGGACCATGGCCTGCTGGCCCATTTGACAGCTCAGGCCCTTTCCTTCAGCATCTTTGTAGGACCCAAGACAAAATTCGGAGTTTGCTGAATCCTGCCGACCTTGAAACTCTGATGAAAGGGCATCTGCAGAGGCTTTTCTGTGAGTTTTTTTCTAGCATGAGAAGGTTGCTCTCTTCCTCTTACTGCCAGCTTTGTGAAGACCACTTCTTTTTCCCTGCTTTTTGGCCACCCAGTGCAAGAAAAATTAGTCACCCTCCATTCTTTTGAAGCAGCCTCTTTTATCTACACAGCTTGTTCTTCCCTGGCATGCTGAAGCCTTCCTGCTCTTGTTTATAGTACAACCCCTCCAACAGATTGCAGGGTCTCTTTTCTGCCTTCTGTCCTTCTTGGCCGGGTTCCTCTCCACAGTTCCAGTCCAGAGCAATGGTCTGCACAGCACATGGCCCCCGCTTCGCTGCCAGGCCACTGCCTCACTCACAGAGCTGCTGCAAAGCTGAGTCTACTCATGATCTTTTGTGTGATGCAGCCCAGGTATGGGGGGCAGCTCACTGGCACCCAGAACAAAGATTTAAAAGAGAAAAAACCTCACATCTTCCATTGAGATTCAAACTGTTTCCAGAGCTTCTGTGTTGCCAGCATTTAACACAATGTGAGCTGTGATCCAGCTGCAATGAGGGCACTGGCAGTGTAGACTCTTCAGTATCTTATGCTTAAGATCAGGGCAGAGCACACCCCTCTGCTCTACACAACTGGTTGGGATTTTTTGTTCAGTTGCTCAACAGAACTTTATCTTTGTGAAACACAGTTGAACTGGCAGAAGGGTCCAAAGTTAGAAGGAAAGGCGTGTGTGCGCACAGAGACAATTTAACTGCATAAGCTTTATTTCTTTAGGAAATGGGGTTAAAGAAACCAAAGCTGCATTCCTAGTTCTATTCTGGATCTTAAATTATTGGCCTGGTTTTCAAGCTCAGAATAAGCAGCTAATCCTATAGCCTTAGTGTTTATATGATGCCAAGGTTTGAGATCCTATTTGTTAAAGTTAGCCACAGTTCTCTGCCATTTCTCCTCCTGGTGCATGAGAGGCCCAGAGACATGGAGATATCCTTTAAGCAGTAGAATCAGAGGTCACTGGTGTGATATTACAGCAATGTAATATTAATGGTATTAATTTGCCCTTTCACAGGAGCAGCATCTTTCCTTGAAGGATCTCAAAGCATGCTTCAGACCAAAAGGAGTTGGCAAAGCACCTCTGGAGTTCTGTGGGGTGCAAGGTCTGATACCAAATGGTCTTCCAAGAGACAGACCCAGACCTGTGGCATGCTCAAGACTTTCCCAAAAGCCCTGAGCTTACAGTGGGTTCTGATAAAAGTGTTTGCTATCCTCTGCTGTGACTTAGGTGGGAGCAATGTAAGACCACTGCTTAAATTAGGAATGTGGACTCAGCAGAGGACTCTCTTCTACCCCAGTCTTCACTCAACCGATGATGCAGGAAGGTTGCTCTCATCTTAGAAACCTCTGTGAGTGCAGTTCTTGGAAAGTGAGCCAGAATCTGGCCTTGACAAACAGCACTCTTAAGCACATGCTCAACTTGAAGTGTGTGCTTAAGCTTGTTAAGCCTGCTCCTTCAATAGAGGAGATTTTCCTTTGTGTTGGAGTCTCATCTGCTGCAGAAGGGGGAAGTCACAAGGTGATTTGTTTATTATATTTTGTATTGCAGCCTGATCTAGAAAACACTTGCTGTCAGCTGCAGTATTTTGCTACCAGCTTGTCTCAGTGACTTCCACTGGGCTCCATGGGATAGCAATTATTCCACAACAGGGAGTGCTCTTGAAGTGTCAGGGCAGTGTGCTTGCAAGGTACTGCTGCAATCTGCCCATACGTCTCTTACTATAAACAGCAAGGGTCATAGGCAATGGGAGCGCACGTGCTTTGTTTAGGGAGGGCATTTCCCCTTTTTGATCATAGTGAAAATCATAATAGCCAGATCCTGAGGAACAGCCATAAAGGTTCTGTTTAAAAGAATGTGACTACAGAAAGCAGATGCTCATCAAGTTAAATAAGGAATTTAATTAGCCGGCATTTTATCTTGTTTTCAGCAATATGATGACAAATCGTATCTTAATAAAATAACATTAGGGAGCAGCACAATTCCAGTGCTTCAGGAAATGAGAAGCAGTATAAGTTATAGGCCTGTTCCTACCAAAGAAGTCATTCCCATTCAGAAATCTGACATGCTGTTAAGATGGATAGTGTTTTAGCAAAATGGTCCTCTGGCATTTAGAAAGATTTACACCACTTTTGGCTTTAAAAGGCTTAATACAGGGGGGTGAGGGAGAAGGAGTGGCATGAATAGTTCAATGGACTGGTAGTGCAATTAATATTTTTTTATTCCTGTGGTGGCACAGGTGTGCAGGGTTCTTCACGGGTGAGTAGAACAAAGTTGTACTTTCCTCTGGGGCTATAAATAAACATAGATGTTATACATTGTACAATAAGTAACAGATTTAGTGTTTGTCATGTAGTTAAATATGTCTAAATTCAACTACAATCTCTCATTTGATGTTTTGTGTAACACCCTGATTCTTGCCTAACCCTGAGGAGGGTGTATGAAGGATCCACAGAAAGTTTTCTCATGACCTGGTTTGAGAATTGCAAAAGTCTGTCTAAGCTCAACTTCTGGGACCCAAGAAACTGCTGTTGTTTGGAATATTTATGTCCAGTAAAAGGATTACAAAGCATAGGAATGACAGCAATAACAGATGAGGAGAATTAGCTTACTTATACAAGAATAAAGGAACTACTTGTCCCATTCAGCATGGCTATCCACTGAATCCTTTCTTTTTTCTGTACCAGGGATCAGACTTATGTTTTAGATGACAAATCATGTGATTATCACATAGCTGTCTACTATAAAATGCACATTTTGATCCTAGATGATATATTGAGGCAGTACATTTCCCTTGCTGATCATATGTTTTAACAACAGTTATTTTTGATGGTCTATTTGACATTTTCCATCTTTCATATTCAGAAGTTGCTCCTTAGAAAGGAGAAAAGTGTGAGAGTTGTCTGATTGGATCTCTTTGTCATGCGAGGGTGCACACATACAGAGACAGTACAAACACTGGGTTTATTGAATCAAAGACAGTCAGTGCAGAAGTGTGGGTTGGGAGTGGGTCTCCTCTTTTAACAGGCAAGAAATTCCTTTTAAAATTATCTTGCAGGAGCCTGATTTAAGACTGAGTGTGGAAGAGTGAGGATTTCTCTTCTCTCTTTCAGTCAAAAAAAAATTGAAATTTATTGACCTGGAAAATCCAAGCTCAGAAGCAGCAGCTGGGTTTTTAGCAACTCCCTTGATTCTTTCCCTGTTGTCCATCTGGATTCGCTGTAACACAGAGAAATCAAGCACTGCCTCTGAGGTCAAGTGAAGTTTGGAAATGGCCACCATTTCCATGTAATTTTGCCAGGATAGGGGGTGCTGCTCCATGCTCTGAGAGCGCTGCTGGATATAAAGGTCTGTAAGCAGTGGTGGTGATGACTTTTCTCATTTGCAGAGCTGTTTGCAGAATTGGACCCTAAGCCCTCCTGGAGTGAATTGTGAAGCAATGCACAAATCAAATCAAGATGCTGACTGAGATTGCATCACGGCACAATATCATGCTGACAGAATTTGAGGCTAAAAGCAGTGACATTCATGTCCTGTGATGTCTAATGCATTATATGGTACTAAAGTGACAACTGAGTCCTGGAGGACAAAGACTAACTCCCCTGTGCCCTGCAAATACTTTCCAGTCCATGGACAAGTTAAAGACCAGGTCTTGAAAATCTTCTGATCAGTGCCTGAACTTGATCTCTTAACAGCAGAACAGGTAGTTCCCTCTGAATTTGCAGATGCTGTCCGGTTTTATTCATGGGCATGACATTCATGGGCATTAATGTTCCCTCTGGATGCAATCAACTTTTTTTCATAGATTTTCCAGACTTTCATTAATTACGTAATTGGCACACAGTAGTATAAGAATTGAAATGTATTCCTATAGGGCAGTCATACTTTAGATAGGCACCAAGCTATTTCCAAGCTGAATTAAGAACAAGTGAGAAAAACATTTTCAGTTGTCCCTGCTTCATCCCCAATTTCAGCAACAAAGCTGATATGTTGCCAGGTACCGATCCCACTACCTGGGATTTGTCCAGGTTGAGAACTTATTAGCGTGTATTTGAGGGAAGAGGGAGAGAGAGGGACAACACAGCTTGTATAAATCAAATTAAAGTATTGACAACTCCTAAGCGATGCTCATTCCAGGAACAAGCTCCCTATGTGATAACACCCCTGCTATAAAAGAAGTTCATTTTGAATGCATGCCACTCTGCAAATGCCTGGTGGGTCATGAGTTCTTGAGGCTTAGTTCCTAGACGAGAAAACAGGATTGCTAAAAAAATTAAATACTCTAGATGGAGATTGTCTGAATGATTTAATATGTGGGAAACTTAACAGCCACTGGACCCTGCTCTAGTTGATGATTCAGAGCCATCTTGGATCAGAGTAGAATAGAAATTATTACAGGTGATACAGACTAAATGAAAAAATCCGGGTCTTGGCCCAAGCCTAGTGAGCAAAGAACTCCACTGTGTGCCATGATTAACCTTGGCTTTTACATTTCAGTGGGAAGGCATGGTTAAATGCAAACCTAAAAGTACAAACTCCTGTCTCTTCTCTCAGTGTGGCTGCTGGATATCACAACCGTGAAATATAATAGTCAGCGTGTGTTAGAGTCCTCCTCTCTGCCTGGTCCACAGGTAATGTACATCTGTCTTTGATTTCAGCCACGGAGCTCAGCTCAGGCTGCAGACACAGGTGCTTTTCTCTTGGGAGCCCTTGATGCACCCAGCAGCAAGGCAGCTTTGCCACCACTGTGGGGTCTGGACTTGGCTTCCTGGCTGTCACCCTGGCATCTTGTGTCAGCACTAAAAAGCCCTGTGTTATTTTTATTTGACACTTTCTTTTTTTTTTTTAATTGCCACAAAGCAGAACATGAGCGATGGATATCAGGGTAGTAGGAAGGAAAGGGAAGAGCTACAGTTGCAAGTAGAGAGCTCTACCTGTATCCCAACTCCTTTCCCCATTCCTCTTTCACACACACACAGAGGCAGCTGAGCAGTGGCAGATGGGGAAAGAAAATAGATAAATAAAAGTGTCAGCAGGATGGATTGATTTGCACTTGGTCTCCTCTCATCTCTCTGCCTATGTCTGCTGGTATGTAAGGATCACACAAGCAAGGGACTTAGCACTGACCTGGAAAATTTATACCACTGAACATAAAAATGAATCAAGAAGAAAAATGTAGGAGGGAGGTGGTCAGGGAAGAGAACAAAAGGAGATTAATTTTTTTTTCCCTTGTACATCAGGATTTCATTGGGACAGTGATTTTATGGGATCGTGTGGTGCCAGAGCTACTGCAGGTGCAGCTCTGCTTCAGAGAAAAGAGACCAAGTGGGCAGTATCCTGTGCTGAGATCCCTAAAGGTTTTGATCCTTTTCTGCCTAAATGAGGGTTCTTCAAAGGGCATCAGAGCCAGTCAGGGGTGAGCTCAGCAGCAGAGTCCCAACACATGATGGCTTCAGATAGAAAAGACTCCATCTGTCTGCAAGTTCTCCTGATACCACACACCCAAACAACTTCAGGGAGAACAGGAGAATATATCTCAGTGTACTCTGGGCCAGTTCTCCAGTGATTTTCCAGTTTTTCATTAAGTCTTGGTGCTTAGCATGGAAGTCATACCCAGGATCACAGGCAGGTTCAGCAGTGGAATGAGGTTCAAATTTGGCCTGTGTTTTATGCACGGAAACCTTCATTTTTAGAAAATGCTGGAAACTTTTTTTCCTAAGGCACTATCCTCCAGGGCATCCTTGCCTCCTTTTCATTGCTAGTTTCTACACAAATGCAGGATCTTTGGTGCTTAGTCACTCCACTGTTCCTGCTGTTTATTGCCTCCAACGGGCATAATTCTCTGCTTAGGAGACCTTTGCGAGTTGCTGTGGAGGAGCTGTGGGCTGTTGTCATCCCATTTCCAGGGGGCAATAAACAGCAGCAGTCAAACTTCCACGGAAGAAAGATTGTGCAATTATTCAGTCATAAAAAGAGGGAAGAAAAATAGAGATATATTGCATGTGTTCTTATTTGCACATCACACAAGGATGTGCAAATTGCTCTCAAAGAGAACCGTGCTATGAGGTAAAAGAGTTACCTATGCAGCGCTTTGCTGCTGACTCGAAGGGGGAATTCTCCTGCCTGTGCCTCAGTTTCCCAATACAAATCAAAGGGATTGTAGCTCTTCCCATCTAGCTTAAGTGCTTTCAGGACCAGGAGTTTATTCACATCCTTACAGGGCAGGTCAGGAAGGCAGGGTTGTGAGTTTGGGGATGATGCAGGGAAAGAAGTGTTTCCTGGGGTTCACAGCTTGTGTTTTCCCCCTCTTCTTGAATGAGAGCAAACATTTGTCTGGGAGGAAGATCCAGAGAGACCACACTAGTCTTCAGATGAAAAGGGCTGGTATTAGAGTCAGCCCATCACCACAGTCATCTGCATTATAACCTGAGGGTTAAAAAACATCACCAGAGAGAGCCCAAGCCTGTTAGGAAGGAAAAGCCCCTTTAGCAGCATGGAAGTGCTGCCTACATGCAGACACTGGCTCAGAACCCAGTGCTTTTGAAGGTTTCCTTTTAGGGCCTGTGAGACTGAATATTTCAGTCCACTGGGACCAAGTCATTGAAGCTGCATGACCTCAAAGACCAGAGGAGATTTCCAGCTCATCAGCACTATTCATCCCACAGGGAAACCCAGGCACTCACCACCTTTATGGAGGTGTTCAGCTTGTGGCAGCATCCATCCCTAAAATGCTCCCCCACAATAAAATGTAATTACAAAACTCTTTAACTACATAAGCTTCTAAATCAATTAATTATCTTGGCAAGAAAATGTGTATGGTTTTGAAAACTCCCTTTAATTAACATAAAGTGCATTAGGAAGCAGTAGATCTGGGCCATCATTTGCGTGTAGCCGTCTCTCACTTCATGTGCTCCTCAGGCCCTGGGAGAGTGTCAATGAGATGTTCAAGCTCCCTTTTAAATACTGTGTCTGGGCTACATGCAAGGCCAAGACCTCCTTTTCAGAACAGTTTCCATTCCGATGTACTATTGGGAGATGCTCCTTTGAAACGCAATGGTCAAAAATCAATTCCTGTTTCCATGAGTGTAGATCCACTAACTTTTCCCATTCACTGCTCTTCTATTTCCCTCTTCTTTCATTGATTGCACCATGCCACCTCCAACAGCCCTGCCTTTAAATCCACCCTCCTCTCTTCCTGATGGAGCCTTCAGTTCATTCATCGACAGACACTGCACTTGTCCCTTGTGCAAAGGTGCGGGGAGAGGTCACCAAGGAGAGTGATACCTGCCAGTGGAATCTTTGTGCACTTATTAGTGACAGTTTTGAGCTTTCCTGTGTTTCTGATGTGCATTGGAGCATATTCAAGGCAAGAGAGAAAGACAACACAAGATTTTAACAGGCTGTGGGTCAGCGCAGTGTTTTGTATCTTATATTTCCAGGCAGATGTAGAAGCCTACTGCCTTCTTCTATGTGGTGCATATGGTGGGTCATTCTTCAGCACAAGGAGACACTAGGATTTCCTCCTTCAATGTATTTCAGTGTGCCTTTCTCTGATCTCCAGTGTCCCCCCTCTTCTCAAGACCCATTATATGGAATGAAGATCACTTAGGAGACACCTAAAAAGGTCTTCTTCTCATGTCTGTGTCTTGGCCTCTGCCAACATGGAAATTCACCTGCTACTGATGAAACTAAGAAGGTTATCTGGCTTGTAAGCAATTTCACCACCTGCGCTGTGCTTATGCAGCCTGTGTATAACTGCCTGCTGATCCAGAAGCAAGCTGCTGTAGATGGGGAGGTTAGCTGGGCAGCCTAAGATGTTAAATCCTAAGATACATACTGGTAAGAATTTAGAGAAACAGCCTCAAATGTCCAAGATGTTTATTATACTGAAGGAGAATTGTAGTTCAAGAAGGATCTCAGCTCAGCACAGGATTCACAGTATTCATAGGATCAATCTCCTGGATGTCCTGGTGCGGTGTATCTGTGCATGACCCCTTTATGCCAGGTATGGGTCCTCCTGAGGACAGACATTCAATCTTCCCATACAAAACTGTTGCTTTTTTTGAGTATGGCAGTGTTGTGCCAGATGGTGGTCCTAGGGGGAACATCCTCAGTGTTGCTGTGTCTGATGATGAATCCCAGTGACTAAGCAAATGCCAGATGACATGCTAGATCCTTTCTGTTCACCTGGATTTGGAGAGCAGGGAATATGTCTCAGGATCAGCCCCTAATGGGCTTGTTTAACAGCATTGTTTTTTCTCTAAATCCCCTGTCAGACAAGTGTAAGCTAGTTCTAGGACTGTTGTGTGTCGCTAAAATAACACACATCTGAGAATGCAATTAGAGACTTGAAACAAATTTGACTTGACTTAGGAGAGTAGTGGAAATATCCAAGGGACCTTTGATTACATACTTTCTTTCTTTTTTTTAATGTCTAGTTTCCAGGTCCTTTTAGGCTTGGGATTTCATGACAATTACAACATTCCTGGATAGTTAAAACCACTCAGCATTTGGCTGAATGCCTTCTGAAGATATCCTGAAAGATACCATCTATTGCAGCTGCTCTATTCCAGTCACAGTTCTGACTAGTCATCCAAGGGGACAAGGAATTCCTTTTGTAGGAGGTAGTGTAGGACTTGTTACCAGGAAAGCTCCATATTTTAAGTTGTCTAGTCCTGAAGAGAAGTGCTGTGGCACTGCAAGTTTGAATTTTAAATCCAGAGCCTAAAGGAGGAAAGGTGGGGGCTGTCCTCATCAGCAGTATTGTCTTACCCACATTCTCCTGCACACTGACTGGCCTCAAGCCTGCTTGTAGAGAAAGCTTAATAAAACAAAGACCTCGATTTCTTCCTGAATCCAGGGAAAATGATGTGTAGTTGTACTTTGCTTTGCTTGGGGTCCTGTTGCTGGACATGACGGATTTTTCAAAAAAGAACCAATCCTTTTCTCCCCTTTGTAGAGAGCAAGCTGCCATGGAGGTAGAAACATTTGCTCTGTGTCAACTCAGAGACAGACCATGATTTTTGCAGGAAGAGGGCAAGTGGAAGTTCAGTCCCTGTTAGGGGAGAAAGGAAGAGCATGGGAACTCCCTGTGTGCAGAGTGCAATGACGTTTGCTCCAGTCGAAGACAGCAGATATACCAAGGCACAACACTCCCGAAATTATTTGTGATCTCTTCTGAAAAGATAATTCCAATCAATATATGGATTATTTCTGAATGTTTAGAAGATGTATAACCCCCACCTGCTCAGTCCAGCTTTCCAGCAGCAACATCCTTTGCAGCAGCACTTCGCCACTGCCCAGAAAGAAAAAAAAGACCAAAAAAAAAAAGTGACAGAGCTTCCTCCAACCCCTGGCTGCATCTGCCCACAAGTTTCTTCAGCTGAGTTATGGTGATTACGTTATTTGAAATTCATTTAATATCTCTGTCAGGGAAAAAGAACTAGGAAGTCTGGCTGGGACAAGCAATCAGAGGGTACTCAGCTGACGAGCAGCTCCCCATCACTGAGAGAGCAGTAAGAACCTTCGATGTATTGGATTTAAGTAATGGTTTGCCAGAGGGATGGATCCCACGCCACAGCAATCAAAGCTCCTCTGCACCAGTATGGAGCTGTAAGTGGAGCAGGAGGCACAGTGCAGCTATTGACCGAGTAGGTGGGCATGAAAATGGGTTTAGGTAACTGTTTACTTCCTCAGAGATGGAAAACACAAAGGAATGTTTCTCTGGCAGCTTTCTGGCTCCCTGATCATCTCTGTCCACATCAGCATTTATATTGCCTGTCTCTCACATGCTTGTGCACGGTGACCAGTGTGCTGAATTCAAGCTGTTCAGCTGCAGTCCACATAATGCTTTCCTGCTTGCATTTGCCCTCTCGCTATGTCTGCCATTTTTTAAAAAATCCCTGACCCAACAACATGAAAAAAAAAAAATTGCTGATACGATTTTATATTAGGCTGCCACACAGGCAGATCAAGTATTGATGCAGCTCTAAACGCTCTTTTTCTTCCTTCCTCCACCCCCTCTGCACTGAGTGATGGCTTGTACAGAGAGGTGAAGAGGAGGCACATGAATAGCAATACTTTTTTCGTCCTTGTTAAGGGAGTAGCTGAGGGCAAATGGGCCCACACTGTGCTTTAGATAACCAGTGTTAGAGTGTCTGCTGTGAGACCGACCTGCAGCCTGACGCCTGAATCCTTCTATAACGAACAGGCCTGCGGGTCTGCGCCAAGATGCCTGGACATCTCCCCATCTAATTTCCCAGTCAGTAGCTTGGATGTAAGCAACCAGGAGGAACCAGTTCTCTCCTCCTAGCTGAGTCATGTGTTTTTTCTTCCTCTTTCTGTACCTGAGGAGGGCAGAGGTAGTGTCTGCGAGAGCTGATGCCTCCCATACTTATCCTCCCTATGTCAACCTCTTGCCTGTTAGTCAGCTCAAGAGACAATGGAGATCAAAACTCCCAGGGCCCAGTAGGCCCTGCTGTAAAAGAAGGTGCTGCCCGTTATTTGCTGCACATTGCTTCTCGTGGGGCAAAATTAGAAAGGCTGAACTGGCCTCCTAACAGCTCCTGACTCTCACTGGGATCTCACCAAAGTGTCTTGGGCCAGCTCTTTCCAGTGCAAGCATTTTAAGCAAGGCACCTTGATCCATACCAAGGGGCCCGAATGCAGCATCCAAGTGTGAAAACATTGGCAGCTGTCCCATTTACCAAAACAGGAATAATAGTACCCACTCACCTCTGGGAAGCATATGGAGCACCTCCGATTTATTATTTGTTTTATTTATTTTGTCACATTTATCAGCCATTGAACTCTCTGGGCACACAGCCCATACATTAAAACCCAGAGTATAACACAAAGATCTCCTCTACCCTGAGAATATCCTTTCTGTAAAACCAGGCATGGGCAGGGGGGAAGGATGAAAGATGCTTTACACAAGCAAAGGATGACAACAATATATTTTTCTCCAATTCTGTTGTTGATGGAATAATTCTGGAAATGTTGGTGACATCAAGACAAGAAGATGGGAGCAATAAAAAGCATAGGGGGTGGTGGTGGAAAGCCATCCTGGAGCATGGACACAGAGACTCGGCCTCTAGCCAGCCTGTCTCACACACAGGAAGTATCTAAAATGCTCTTTCCATTATTATTTCTCTAATGACCCCATTAGACATGTATGAAATTCTGAGAAGCCTTAAATACGTTGTAGACAGCCACACTGGCAAATCTGCCCAGCTTTTCTGAGGAATGGCAGGCTGCATTGATGAATGTTTTAAAGCATCCCAATGTGTAATTTATTTCCTGGAAATTAATTGCATGTGCTAGTTTCATTTTCCTGTAGCAAATAATCAGTCTGCTCCTTTTTAATTAGGTAACAACATAGATTCCTCTTCTAATCATGACACGGTGGTTTATGCATGTTATGTCTTTTTCTATGGGAAACAATTTCAAATCACTGTCCAGGGTCCAGCACAACTTTTAAGAGACATGAGATTATTTATCAGTGGTATTGCCTGGGTCACTGCCAGTGAAGACCTTGTATAAAAGACCAGCTAGAGAACCCAGGCTGGGCACTGGTGCATGCAAAGGCCTCCTGAATGAGAAGTTTAAGGAAGAAACCAAATTAAGGAGCCTGAAATTTCAATGGCATTGACATGATGTCAGACCCAGGCACCAAGAGGTGTGTCCCATCTCGCAGGTATTCACTGGTCCTTGAGCTGAGACATTGCACTAACATTAGCCATATTGCATAGACTGTATCAATAATCTGTATCAATAATACTTGTGGTCCACATCAAACTCAGCACCTCTGTCAGCTGTTCCAGCTGGAATGGTAGATAGCAAGCCCCAGGGGAGACCCCAGTATCGCCTTGCATTCAGAGGCTGCATGGGTCTGCATGGACACACACAGCTGGATGGTGTGGGGAAAGCCACTTCTGCTGATGATTGCAGAGAAAAGCTAATGGTCTCCAGCAGCTGCTACTTAAAATTTTCAAACAGGCTGAGAGAGTAGAAACTACTGGCCTTGGCATCCGTTCATTACTTGCAGCAAAACTCTAATTAAGCAATAGTGTTCAGTCATATTTACCCTCCATTGGGCTAGAAGGAACCCATATTTCTACTAAAATACATGCTACTGAAACAAAACAAATCTATCAGCAAAAAATGCTGCTGGAGTAAAATGCAATAATAATATCATAGCTATTGGACCGTGAAATCCTCTGCAACAAATTAATCTGCTAGGGAAAAGTTTGTTGGTGGGATTTCGGCTTCCTGCTGGGAACCTGTAAAACCCGCACCACTGCCCGAGACATCGCCGCGCTCTCGGCCTCTGCCTCCTGCCCCTGAAGTTCCCGTGTGTCACAGGTCCCCGCGGCGGCCGGTGGGAGGTGGAAACCCGCCTGGAACACGGCGGGGCGCAGAGGCTCCGCCGCCTTCCGGCTGCCCCTCGGCGGCGGGGCCGCGTCCCGCAGGNTGTCCGCGCCCCGTGGTGCTGAAGCCGCAGCGCCCGCCCAGCCCCTTCCCCGCCCCTCCTCCCTTCCTCCCCGGCGTGGGCTCTCGCAGGCAGCCGGCAGCGCGGGGCATCAAAGGTTGGGAAGGGCTCCATTCCTCGCTTTCATTCTCCCCCTCTCACCCCGCCTTTTTGCTTCTTCCTTCTCTCTTTTTTTCCCTTTTTTTTTTTTTTTTTTCAGCCGGGGGGG
>VZRR01013906.1:1407957-1585043 GCA_013398015.1 Oreocharis arfaki | reverse complement strand
GGGCGGCGGCGGCGGCGCGGGCAGCCCGGCTGCCGAGGAGTGGGGCAGCCCCGCCGGGGAGCCGCCCGCCTCCCTGCCCAGCAGCACCTCCTCGGATGACTTCGGCAAGGGCAAGGCCGAGGACCGCTACTCGCTGGGCAGCAGCGTCGACAGCGGCATCCGCACCCCGCTCTGCAGGATCTGCTTCCAGGGGCCCGAGCAGGTGAGCGACCGCGGGCGGTAGGCGCTGGGGTGGGGACCGCGACGGGCCCGGTGGCAGCGATGCTCCAGCCTCAGGGACCTGGGGCCTGCTGCTTGCGGGGGTGTCCCTGTTGCCCAGAACCGGACCCCAAACTCAGAGGGGCTCTGCCTTCTGCCCAGGCCCCGGGCTCCCGGATTTTGTACCTCGGTAGTATTTTCCAGCGAGGTATGGGGTGGAGGCGTGCTCAATACTTTCTGCTGCCCGGCAGCCTTGTCCCGGGCACTCATGCCCAGCCTCAGAGCCGTACAGCTGTGGCATGGGAGGAGGGACATGCTGACACCTTCATGGAGCAGAGCACATCTCAGCAAGGGAGGCTCTTTGGTGCTTTGTGTGTACCCAGTTGCGATGATTCCAAAAGTGATGCAAAGGAGGAGTTTAATATGCTCTTTGCTTTTAAAAATACAACTTCAGTCTGTACAAAACACGTGGCAGGAGACAACCCCACTTCAATGGTTCCCAGGGGATGGCTAGTAGGAGCTGTGCAGGTGCTTCACTGCTGCCATGCTCCCAGTTGCACTATCTGCAGGAGAAACACGGCTGGCTACAATTGTACCTTACCTGCTGAAGCTGCAGCCTTGAGATGCACCGTGGTACAGATTGAGGTTAGGCCAGTGAAGTTTCCCTCCACCACACAGGAGAATGAAACAAATGCAACCATGCTAGAACATAAGATGCCGCCCTGGAGCATTATTCTCCATATTTAATGACAATTAAAAGCATCTCATGTATTTTCAGGCTGGCAGCTTCCTTACAGTGATATACTCAGCAACATTTGTACCTAACATGACACAGCTTGCAGGTGGAAGAAGGCTGCAGACCTCTGCTTGTGGGATCAAGCCCATATGTGCAGATAACCATTATTACTCAGGATAATTCCACTACCTGTCATAATAGGAGATCCTTGCACAAGAAAGGGTTGCAAAGTTCAACTTGACTATTTCCATTTTGGGCACAGATCCTGGCATGTAAGGTGATACATTATGCAAAAATAATAATAAGGTGAAATCTTATGCAAAATGGGTTTTACGTCAGGTCTTCTTTCCCCTTCGTGGACCTGTGTGCTCGGCTAAGGAGAAAGCCAGTTCTCATTTGAAAGAGGCTGTGCTCTGGCACACATCCTGCCTTTCCCAAAGTTGCCTACATCTGTAATGCAGTGATTGTGCCTTCCCTTATGTTGGTTTGAGGATGGTGGTGATGGGTGCTGGAAAGTGGGGAATGGGCTTCCATTTTTCCTTGGGAAGAGTAGGGCCTGCTACCAACCGATCCCAACATCCACAGCCCTGCTGGATGTGTCATACCAAGGGTTCCATAGGTCACAGCTAAGTGCTCAATGGACTGTAGCCTTCTCTAATTGTTTATGCAGCTGGCAGAGAGCTGCAAAACACAGTTTTCACCATAGTCTTTCAGATGGGAGTGGAGGAAATAATTCCTTTTTGGAGAAACTGTACTCCTTCCTCTCTTACTTGTCTTGTCCCTGTCTCTTCTAAAAGTTAGAAGCCATGCAATTCACTTCCTGGGAATTTGCATTATTCCACATTTCTAGTACTCTTCCCTGGCTTGCCATTCTGCCTGTGTACACAAGACGTAGCACCTGCGAGATTGGCTTACATGTCAGAGCAAATAGCGCCTAAGCAGAATTAAAATAGAGGTAGCTTGCTTCCTTGGAGAACATTGATGCTTGAAAATAACTGGATGCTAATTTTCATGCTGAAAACCAGTGTAGGTTGCATTGTAAAAGTGAGACTATTTGCTGACCATCTGCCAGCCTACCTGAACGAGGAGCTGAGCAGATGTGACTGGCATCTCATAAGACTTTTACCAGGATTTCTCTTTTTTGATTCTCACAGTTTCTTAGAGAAATACAATAAGATACTTGCAGCTGGATTCTGCTTCTCGTCCTTGAGCAGTAGCTTATTCCACAAATAAATTTTTCTTCATCCTTATGGCTTGAGGAGTATTTGAAACCTTTTGCCCTGCAGCAGCTGGGAAGCACAAGTCATTATGGAAGCCCAAATTGTGGGGTTTAAACCACAGCCAGATCCTGACACAGCTTCCTGGAAGTACAGTTCAGAATAACTGAGCACTGAATTGGTGCAGCTGATGTCAAGACCTGCAGTTTGGTTTATTTGGCCCTTATGTCAATAAAACTCCAACAGGGCTAAATCCCACATTTCTTGTTCCTTTTTGTTATGGTGTTTATTACTGGTTTAGCCTTTATTTCCCATTTGTTTTACAACTCAACAGCTGATCAAAGATTCTTCATGTTTTGGACCCTCACAACTGTAAAAGCCATAGAAGCATATTTTTCTATGCCACCCTTGCCAAGATCATCACGAAAATTTATCTGCGTGGAAACAAAATATAATTGCTAGTTCTTTACTCTGCAGATTAATAACAATGACAGATCCAAACACTATTTTATTTACCTGTCAAAACCATCTGAATTTGCTGCAGCTGTGGGCAAATTTGCAGGGCTGCATCACAGTAACAAGAACAAAAGCCTTCATTATGAATTGACTGTTAGGCTCTCTAAGCTTATTCACTCAGATAAAATGACAATGAGTCTCCAAAAGATGTTTTAATCCTGTTTTGATGTAAAAAAAATCCCAACCAAAACAACAGCCAAAAAGGTTTCTTAGTAATCTGGCTTCGCAAGTAGGTTTTATTTAATATCTAATGCAAAATAAAATTGGTAGGGATTTTTGCTTTAAATTTGTGATTGCCCAACATGCATGATACTTCAGGGTACTGAATTGCTTATATCTTAAGCTCCTCATGTTGGTTTGTGGCTCTTATGGGTAAGCTGATTGTTTCGTTTAAAAATGTGCTGAGGACTGTAGGACAGAGGAAAGCTCATTATTGTGAAACCGTTCTGATCCTTATGTGTTAGTCAAGAGAAACCAGGGATGCAGGCAAGAAAAGAGTGGATCTGATGACCAGGGGATTGCAACATCTGGGCTCCTGTTTTGAGGGCATGAAGAGCAAACTCTGCTCAGGTCTGACAGTTGAAAAAGGCAGCTGCTTTCATTGAAAATGAGAGCTAAACATCGTGAAAGCTGAGGGACTGAACTCAGCACTTGGCAATGGCATTTCCTTTTGGGGACTTGCTTGGCATTTTCAAAGGTTTCAATGACTGAACATCCTGCACCATTGTGTCAGCAAATTCTGAGACCCTGGATTGACCAGCAAAGCTCTGGGGAGAAAGTGAGAAAGAAAAATGCTGGAGTATTTTCTTCTGTTTTGGTTAATGCTTAGTGTTTGCAGAATTTTGTCTGCTTTCCTGGATCTCTGACAATGTTCTGCAAGAGAAAGAAACTAAGATGAGCTCCGCTCACACAAATGTTTTACAGTATTTGGTATGGTTCCAAGCTGAAAGCAAGTCATGGGGATTAGCAGGAAAAGACATGGGTGAAAAGTCCCTTCACATCAGGGGATGAACTGCCCATGTCACAAGGAGTTAGCAGTACTGTGGCACTTAGAATCTCAGAAGTGGTGCTAGCTGTGCTGAAAATAAATAGAAAAAGATTCTTAGATGAAACTGAGATAATTTGGAAAGCCATACGTTTCAAGGTTTGCTTGTTATATTGTCAGAGTGTGTGCACATCTTTTGTTACCTATCATTTTCAGTCTGTGTTTCTCTAGTTCTCTGTTTTGGGAAAAGATGCTGTTAAGATGGAGATTTGAAAAATCAGTAGTGATAGTTTTGGTTGGCTGTGGGGGATCAGAGAGAACAGATTGTGGACTCTTACCTGCAGGCTGATAGCTTGGACTTAGCTCAGTATTCAATAGAAATGTTTGAATGTAGACTATTCTTCCCACCAAAGTCCCCTCTAGACTTTTGGGGCACGAGCTCCTTAATATGAGATCATGAAGACCTTCAAGAAAATTGGAAGGGAAGACAACTTATAATGGATATTAAGACATGCATTTCTATGTGACATATAACTGGGCCATGGAGCTCCTTGCTGCAGGACAAACAAAAGCTAAAGTTTAATGAAGGATTAAAAAGCCATGTGATTATGGATATTTACAGTCATCACAATTAATGACAACACTTCTGAAAGGAAAATTCGTTTTTTACATTTGAAGCCAATCCAGAGATCAGGGTAAGACTGGCTAGGAGCAGGGTCCTGGGGCTGGTGTCTTGCCCCACAGCTCACGAGCCTCCTGTGCCTGACCAGGGAGATCCACCCCTGCAGGTGCATGTCTGGATTTCATGCTCATATAAGGTAATGTCTTCAGCATTTAGGCACCTGCCATGTTCAGGACTTCTTGAGAATTAAGGCGACCCCAAATTACTCAGTCTGGACTAACACACATTCTTGGGGGCCATGTGTAGGATCAGGGAGTGGTCAGTACCATTGAGTGGCTGGCCATTAGCATGTGTTCCTTGAATTAACTAGTGAGAATCTCAACCCCTGCCTGGTATGGACATGGGCAAAAAGCATCATCAGCTCCCTTCATGCTAGGGTCTGCAGAGAAGGCATGAGCTAAGGTCAGGAAATACTGCTACTTTACAGACTGATCTCCCAACAGTACAGGGGAGTGGAGGAGGTGTGTGGGATGTCTGATTTCTGATTTACAACATTGCAAGATTGAGGAAGATGAGGTACTATAGTGAGACAAAGAGGAAAAGAGGCAGTCTGTGTTGGAATTCAGGGCACAAGTATGATAATGAATGAGTGAAAGAAGAAACAACTGTTCAACCAGCATCACAAGCACGTCCAAAGCCCAGAAAACTTGGGACTAGAGATGATGGTATTTCATGGTGTCTGTCCAAACCAGGTAGAACATCAGGACACTGTTTTCAAACATGTTGAATCACATAATGACAGTGTAGGCTTCCTATCCATGTCCTTTTCATAGGTATGTTCCCTCAGTATTCATTCACTTGGTGTTGGAAAACAGCCAGTCCTGCTAAAACTGAAGAATAGGAGATACAGGGCTGCAGCTGTTTAGATTTCAATCTTTATGTTGTAATTTATGATAGAAAGGAAGAGAGGATGCTTCCTGTGACATTCAGTCCACCTCTCTGCCTCCCCATCTTTGAATCTTAACACCTCTATAGCTACCTCTCCTGTTTCAGCTGTCCCAGGATCAAATCTGTACTGTGCAGGCAGAACATTCTTGGCTTTGGCAAAAGCTTTGCTTGAGCCATCAACCGAATAGAGCCCAGGATGTCATCTATTTTAGATTTAGTTGCTGTTGCCACAGAGTTGATTGGCAAAGCTCCCATTAACTTCAACAGCAAAAGTGTAGGCATCCAGTAGCAGGGACCTGACCCCTGTATTTCAATAATGTTGTGGACACAGCAGGGTTTCTATAAATAATAGTGAAAGCCACTAATCCCATTGACTTTTAATTGCTCTGGAAGACAAGGTTTTCACCTTTTGCGCCTGCTGAAACTCTGATGCCTGACCCATTTATTTCAGTGCCACTAGCTAGCCTGAGTGGCAGTTTTTCTTTTATTTCACTTTTCCCCATATAAAAGGCTTCGTGAAGGAACTTGTCTATGTTTGTGTCACTGTTTCTTAAATATACATTTCAGGACATGATTAACAGTGGCTGATGTCAGTTAGTGACAGAACAAGCAATGCAAAAGCATGTAGCTCCATTGTTTGCATCTGTAGAGTCACTGTTATTTCCACAAAGGCAACACTTGCTTCTGGAATGGCTCTGTTCATACAAAACTGAATTGCATTCAGGTTGTCTTTCAAGCAAAAATTCATTCCCAGCAAGGGCCTCCTCTGTGGCAGCCTTTTGCTCACATTGGTGTTTTTCCATTCAAGGCTGGTCCAGTCCAGAAGTCAGACATGGTTGTACCAAAAATCCGTGATACTGCGTGCCCTGTGTGTCTGCTGCATGTCTCCATTCCTCCTAGGCCTGTAGTAAGATAATAAGATGTACTGTTAATTGTTAGTGGTCCATATTTGTGGCCATCCCATCCTTTTAGTATCTGGTTGCCAAAGGAATAAAGCCATGTGATGGTGTTAGCTGTTACAGGTTATGCTCATCAGCCCTCCTCCAAACCTACTGGCTAATGTCAGCCACATCTGGCAGAGAGTGGAGATCTGAAAGGCATTGAATTCCTGGATGTTTCATGAAAACTAGCTGGATGAAGAAGAGGAAAGCTAGAAATGTCCTGCTGAGGGAAAGATTATAGCATTGTCTGTGCTAGACACTGTAGAGTCCATGGAGGACAGAGCTTCAGATGGAACAGCAGCTGTAATAGGAACGTGTATCCCATTAGACAAAAAAAGAATAACTCCATCATGATATGGTTTCCATGGGAAACCAGACTTACAGAATAGCTTGTTAACTTTTTATCTTTCTCCTTTTCCTTTGTTAATCAGGATTGCTTACCTAAAACGAATTTCTTGATGCTGAAGACTTTCTTATCTTCCCCCATCTTTTCACAACCTACCTTTTATCCTTTTCTGATTTATCACTGGTTACAATAGAACAGATTACACTGTTGGCAGTGGAGAGTGATGAGTGATGACTTTCTTCTGGTGAAGAAAATAACAGCAGGACCTGGAAACCTATGTAGATAATAAATGGGCTGTCCCCATGCCCCTCTGTGAAAAGTGATGAGATAAGGCAAAATCATGGTGGGCAGACTGGTTCCAGTGACAAGGCCCCTATACTGAAATTCTCACACATCTTCTGTCATGTCATTTCTTGTTCTTTACAGTCTTGGGTGGTTTTCTCTCACCTCTTCTTCCTTCTCTTCTTCTTGGCCAAAGTCAATTGACACATCAGAGCTTGGTCCCACCCATCCTATCTGGCTCCACCTGCACAGGTTCTCCTATGGCCTAAGTACCATCAAATCCAAGCCTTCTCTTTGTGTAGCTGGAACAGTGGTGACATCACTCACAACAGTCACACAAGTTTAACTTGCTCCCCTGGGTGGGGAGTGAGGGATGGGATGGTACAGAATGGGAGAATGATAACAAAAAAAAGGGGGTTACATATTGGTTTACTATTTCCTACATTTAGTGCCTCGTGTTTATCGGAGAAACGAGGCTGTGCTTGGGGAAAAATGTAAACCCCATGGAGGATGGGGTAGTTCTATCTTGAAAGGATGCCTGAGAAGGTTTTGTCTTCTCTGTAGAATAACTTTGTAGGGAACTTCCATTTCGGTTGGACAGCTGGACTGTCAGTCATACTTTTTTCCATGGAGTCACAGACATGTACAAAACAACTTTGCAGAACAGGAGAGAGAAAATAAACTTGATATTCCACCAGTTTGGAGGTCAAGGACTGCTACGGACTTTGTGGTGTCTTTGCCATGTTGCTCTTAGCAGAAGTTTACCAAGGACTGCTTGACTGCCAGTGTGTTTACATATAAGGTGAGGCCATGAGGTCACCTTTCCCATGCAAAAAGAATGTGCCATTAGCCAAGAGGTCAGTGCTAGAGGTACCTCTAAGGTTTGTAGTGCACTAAGCATTTGGAGGTGTTTGCCCTCACTGTTTGCAGACAGTCCTGTGGCTGCAGTCTCTGTCAAGTCATTCCTCTGGTACTGTGTAGGTTTAGCTTCTGTTTATTAATGCATGCACTGATCATGCCCAAGCATGGGGCAATGCCCAGGCCTCAAGAGATCTACCCATCCAAAATACTGACAGAGGCTGATCTAACCAGTTCTTAACGATGGAGAACCCATCTTTCCTGCTGCAGCTCATTTCTTCTTGCCCTTTCCTTTCTTTCCAAGAAGTAAGTGACTGAACATGTTTTCAAGTAGTTGCATGTAAAGATAGTGAAAATTCATCCTTTCAGGACTTTACAAGTTTAAGTGACAACTGAAGCCACAGCACTCCTTGTTCTTCTCTTGGCCAAACAATCCCAGTTCTGCCTTTGCTTTTATGATGTGTTTTCTAGACTGCTAATCATCCTTGGTGTTACCCTCCAGACTCCTACCAAATGGTCCGTATTTTGCTATAAATGCACTGGAAGCAATTATCCAGCTGAATCCTTGTCAGTTCTGAGCAGGCAGAAAGGTTTTCAATCCTGTTTAACAGGTAGCAGAAGTCATCCATTCCAGGCTAATGTTTGCCCTCTTTATTTATTCATTTATTTAGGGAACAGCAGATGATTATTGATTGTTATTCAGCTCATGATCTCCATGTCCTTCAGAGCTGCCTCTCGGCCAGTCCTCCATCCTGGCTCTGTGCAGTTGGCATTACTGCACTGGTGGAGGAGCTGCATTTGGCCTTACTGAATTGCATACATTTCCCCCAGCAGCAGCCCCTTCCAGCAGGGCCTGCAGATGCAGTAAGCATTAACTCTGTTGAATCTTCAGGTCGTTAATGACTTGAGCTCTTCTGCCTTTCCTCTTGAGGAGAGCTGGGAGGAAAAGGCTGGAGGAGCAGTTGTGCTTTTCTTGAAGGATCCCTTAACTGCTGTAGATAAGACTTATGGCTGGGGCTGGTCCTGTCACTGCCCACTTACAGCCATGTGAGGGAGGAGCAAATGGATCCTCATTACTTCAGTTCAGGTGTCTGCTCTCTGCCCCAATTAAAGCCACTCTCAGCAAGGCTGAATATTACTTTCCTGACAGATTCAGGACTTTAGCCAGTCCTGCTTGAAATGTTGCCCACACCACTCACTTTTCTCCTGCTTCTTCAGTCACTTTATGGATAGGGTAGCTCACATTTCCTCCACCTTCTTGTGCTAGCACTGTCACTTGGGGCATTAACCCTACACCCAGCTTGAGCTTATTTTCTCTCATATCCCATCTGTGTACTCATGTTGTGCCCAGATCTTCCTTTGCTTTCTTTAGGATTGCACAGACACTTGCTCAGATCCTCATTTCTTGCTTTCATTACTGTGGTCCCTTCCTCTCCAGTGTCCCAGTGCAGGCATTGTCTTGCTTCAGTGGAGTCAAAACCAAGAAGCTCACTTCTGTGACTGGTATCTTGATGAAAGAAGTGGTTTTCCAAGAACTTCTGTGTGCATCTCCACCCCCTTCTCCACAGTGTTCCCTGTCCTTACCCAGAGAGATCCTGTGCAGTTTTATACTCCAATTCTCAGTGTTTGGGAGAGCTAAAAAAAGCGACGTGGAAGGATCTGTTGAAGACATAACACACAGCATCGGCGTGCAGGAATCCTGCTGGCACTTCACCCACATCACATCAGCACCTACGCTGGTAATTTCCTGCAGGTGCTGCCCTAAAGCTCAATGGATGGTTTGCACTTCCTGCAAGTACAGGGCCATGGGCTAAGCCTGCCCCTCTGAACATCCCAGTGCTTTTAGTTTTATCAGGTCTTCTTCTCTGTCTGATGTCTTGCATGACCTTGCACTGTCTGATGAATTAAGCACTTCCCTTTCCTTTTTCTCCTTGTTAAGCACACTAGGACCTGTCAGGGCTTAAGGTGCTGGAGAAGTACAAGAATATTATTATCCTATTCCAAGTGATATTAAAAGAATATTAAGATGGATCAGATGAGCATTCAAGAAAAGTAGGTAATAATAAAATACTGTATTAGAGAGAAATAGCAGTTAAGTAATTAGAGAGAGGGCTTCCACAAGAGGCAGAAGGAGAGTTATGGGTGCTTCTGGCCTCCTGACTATTCTTTATTTTAATACTATGGTCACCTTTACAGGATGTCAATATGTCAAGCATTGCACCAAGAAGCGAAGTAAAGGCTTTTCTTGCCCTACAGAGTTCACATTTTAGGACATAAAACCCCAGCATTTCCTTAACATTGAAGAGACAGGCATTCTTACAAGATTTAGGGCCAGAGGGAGTTACTGGGTTAGTCTAGTGTGAACCTCTCTGTAATAGCAGTGAAATAAGTTCCCTCAATGAAATTCCTGCTTGAAGCTTAATAGCTGTGCAAGGACTGGAGAAGAAATATTCCTTCTTGATTTTCAGATCTCCAATAATGGGAAATTGTTGCAGTGCCCAAGGAGAAAATCTGGGGAAACAAGAGAACTGAAACTGTCTTTGCATATCAACTTTTGTCTTTTCTGTCACAGAAAGAACTGTGTACTATGTGCATCCTTAGAAACCAGCTTCAAACACGCTTGGGCTAGCTGGCAGAGAAGATTTCCCGCATGGAAAAAGTTCTGTGTTTGAAGACAGTTTTATTCCACATCAGATTAAAAGCAAGAAACTTTCAGCCTGGAAAAACACTCATGGGATTCAGCTAGTTAGGAAAAAAACAGTTCATAGCCTCCTCTGACATATGAGAGCAGAAGTGCTGTCACCTACATTTAACCCACATTTGGAAAATTTTCTTCATAGACAGGACGGCTACATCATTTCTAAGAAAAACATTTTTAGAGCCCCCATAGCCTGAAGTGAGGAGTCCTTCATAAAGTCTGGCTTGCTAAACTGTCATAACCTGCCCCAGCTGCCATCATTATTCCATTTCCCACTCCTTATGATTTATTTCTTGCCCTTATCGCAGACTTGTGAAACCT
The DNA here is from genome assembly GCA_013398015.1 of Oreocharis arfaki. NCBI lineage: Eukaryota > Metazoa > Chordata > Aves > Passeriformes > Paramythiidae > Oreocharis > Oreocharis arfaki. The sequence goes on along the minus strand of VZRR01013906.1, from coordinate 1,574,375 downwards.
GCAGGAGAGTTCTTGGCCTTCCCATCCTGCAGCTATTCATGAGATTCCTTCTCTCATCTTTTTCTTGGTGATGCCAGACAAGAGCTTCATCTCTTTGAAGGTGTGCTCAGGCATGTGGTGCAAATGTCAGGTGATGGTGACAATTCTGAGAGTTATAACTCAGGTCAAACAAAATCACGTAACCTCCGAATATTTTAGGGAACCTCAGGAGATCATCTTGTTCAACTTCTACTCAAGCAGATCTGACCAAATGAGATCTCCAGATATCCAGAGCTGGGTAACTCCAAGGACAGTTATTCCACTCATGTTTCTGGACACCAGGTTTAATATTTTACCTGCCTTGTGGTGAAAATGTGGGGGGGTTATTTTTGATTTATAATCATAATTTATTGTGTTTTAAATTGTATCTGTTTCCTCTTGTAACCCATACACCTTTGAGAAGAGTCTGGCTTTTTTGCTGTACCTTTCCATGAGGTGGCTGAAGACAGCAGTAAGATCTCCCCTTAGTTTTTACAGTGATTTTAGGAGGAGCTATGCAAAAGAAAGGATTAAATGTCTGCTCTAACTCCCCAGAGTGGATTTGGACAAGGGCTGAGATTTTTGTAATGGTAGTCAGATAAATACCAAGGGAAAATAGCTGCCCATCTATAGCTTGAAGAACGAGAACAAACATTGCTAATAATAGCAAAGGCTCAGTTATTTTTCTTTGTCATAGCCAGGACACTTCTTGGTCCAATAATCAGTAAACCTCAAGGAGGTGATGCTATTTCAAATCTGAGTCTTATAGAAATACTGGTTGTAGAAAAGCTTGATTGAGCAAGAACCATTTTTGTTTAAATTGAACAGAAGGATGAGCAAAAAAAGATCTGTAACTAATGTTTTCGACTTTACAGGAGCAGATTTTGAAAGATTAGGAATCTTTAAAAATATGTCATATAGCAGAAATTTATTATATGTTTTCTTATTACTACCAAAACAGCCATTTATCTCTTTATAACAAACAAAAGCATTCTGTTACAATTGCTGCTTTCTGGAATCCTACAGTAATTCTCCCTTCTACAAGCCATTTTTGCTTTCTGCCTTCAATTTATTTGCCTAGAACACTGTTTGAAACCTGTCCCAAGATGTGTTTTAATACAAATTAAAAATATTCTCTTCTCTTCTCTCTTTCTTACTTGCTTCCCTAAGCATCAGTACTTATCCATGTCAGTTCTGTTTATAAGTTCACGGGATACACTCAGTGGCATTTAAACTTCTCTGCCAAACCCAGCCACCTTTGATAAATAAAGGCTGCAGAACTCTTAAGCTCTTAGGAGTTGCCTGAAAATGTGTGTCCAAGTGGGGCATACTCCCCACACTGGGTTTGGGATGCCATGGAGGGGAACTGTCATAAGAGGCCCACCCCTCCTAGACATCATAAAAGCCACCTTACTACCAGGTACAATTCAGGGGGAACATACACACAGTTTGGCTCCATTGCTCTGAGAACTTCTGGTTTAGCTGTTGTCTTTGCTTTTAATTCTCTTTACAAAAAGGCAAGAAAAAGATCCATCTGTTTGCAGAAGCAGAACTAACAAGTTTGAAGTCAATACTGGAATATTTCAGAAAACTCTACATTTAGGAAACCCAGGGAACTGTATAATAAAGGTTCTAGAGGCTTCTCCACTAACCCTCGTCCAGGATCTGTTATTTCAGTCAGCCTCTTTCAAGGGCACTTCACAACAGGGTGGTCACACAGACCCAAGTGGTGGGACTTGCCCTTCAGGCAGCACAAGCAGGGAGGATTTTGATGCAGCACTATCTAGGACAGCTTGAAAGCCTGAACGAGCACCTTTGGTAGTTGGCTGATGGCAGCAGCTCTTCCTCAAGCCCTATGTGTCACTCCATCGCTGTAGAAAATTCAGCTGGAGTGGAGAGCCAGGTGATCAGGGGAAGGATTGTACTTAAGTGATCATGAATGGCAGGGAGAATATCAGAAATAATTCTGTGCAACTTAACGAGAGGAGGAACTTTGATCAGAGGCATCTGAAGTGCGTCTGTCACTAGGAAAGCAAACTAAGCTGCAGGGACTCTTCAGAAGTTCTTATTGCTGTGGTAAGCCAAAGGGGATGCAGAGGCTGCTGCAGGCTTATGGATTTCCAGGGAGCACTCCAAGAAGCTCCACATCAGAGATTATTTGCAAACGCAAGGCATACAAATGTGTATGTGTGTGCACCTGAGCTGCTCTGCCTGTGTTTAGGAGGATCAGAAACATACGGGGCAAATGTTGCAATCTCTGAAGGTGGCAGGAGGTTTTCTGCCATAGCACGGCTCTGCTTCCTGTTTGTATTGGATCCAGTTATTTTCCCCTGTAATGGGTGCGAGAAGGCCTCTGAGATTGGGTTTCTGTGATGAAACAGAAGATGGAGAGGGATGATCTCGGGACAGATGAAAGCTGGAAAACACATGCTCTGCTTCTCTGATCAGCACAAGATTCTGTTGCACCTGATGGAGCCTCATTCATTCATTCCTGCAATCCCATTGCCACCAAAAAAGCCTAATGGCATTCTTCAGCTCCTTGCTTCTTTGCATCCCAGTTCTGCACTGCCCCATTTGTGTGTTTCCTTCCATAGGATTTATAACTTCATCCCTCTCCAGGTGGTGTCTGTCCAACAGGGCAATGTAACTGTCTTTTCTTACCAGATAATCCTTTGCCCCTAAGCACTGTGACTGGAGCAGCAACGCCAGCCCTCCTAGGCTACAGGGGAGATTTTCACCTTCTCTAACTACATCCTGAATGTTCCCAGTTTTGCAGCGTGCTCTGCATTTTGGCCTGATTAGGCTATTTGTTCTGTTGTGTTGCAGAGACAAGGAGTGGTGCTTAGGCACAAGAGAGTATGTTCTCTCTGTATCCTGTAAAATAAGAGAAAATTTGCTCAGCTGGAAATGAAACAACTCTGAGTTCAAAACTCACTTTGATTGACAACTGTTTTGCATTTTCATACAACCATCAGTACAGGCCAAGGTCTCTAGCCCTATGTAAATGCTCCTAAGGCCCTTAGCTATATGTATCCCAGAGATACTGATGAGTCAAAAAAAGGCTGTACAAATGCATGGAGATAGGGAAAACCATCCAGATCCCCCCCATTTGGCCTACCTTAGAACAAATATTCACCCTGAGTCCCCTTTCTCAGACTGTCCTGTCCTCTTAGTGAACACTGTTTGGTACCTTCTGACACAGCTTCACATGTCATGGGTGGGTTGCAGCATGAATAACAGCCCTTCCTGCGATTTATATCCTTGAGAGAGAGAGAGGTTTTGCCAGATATCCATCTAACTATAAATGCATATGGCATAACTGCTGGGACACAGCTGCACTCACGTGACTTGTCTTTAATCTGTTCCCTTTTAAATCACTCTGTCTACATTGCCTTGAGCTGTTTTTCTTCTCTCCTGAAATGTGCGCAGCAGCATCGGCGGTCGGTATCTCCAGTGCACTGCTCTGCTTCTGGGCTGCACAGCCTTCAGGGCTCTCATGAGATGGTCAGAGGGCCATGGGGGTCAGGGACCTGGGTTCCCATTAACACACTGCCTGACCTCTCTATCTTCAGAGGTTCTGTGTGACTCCCAGGCAGCAGCTAGCCCTCAAGCACTGCCGCAGCGTGTGCTGATCCCAGCGCTCACCATGGAGCAGGGACTGGCTGTACGCATTTGTGGCAGTGTGGGAGAAGGCAGATGCCACGTGGCTGAGCCAAATTGGATTGAGAAGGAGATTAAGTGGTCATTTGTGGGTCACGTTTTCCTGCAGAGGGCAGATTGATGCCATGATGCACATCTGGGCTGTGGAGCAGATGCAGCAGCAGAGTTGCAGATGGAGCAGAGTTTCAGTGCCTGCGAGGCACTTTCCTGGAGGACTCTGCTGAGCTCACTACGGGGCTGGGAGCACAACGCACCAGCCAAGAGCTCTCCCAGCCGGGGAGAGCTGCTCTCTGCTGCTACTGGTACATTTGTAGTGAGAGATCTGCACTTTGCCTGTTTCTCCAGTAGTGTGTGCACGGCATGACCAGTGCAGTGTGGTGGTTTGCAGTGTATCACTGCTGTGCTGAATCACAGTGGCTCACAGATCAGGCCTCCATGTCTTGTGTTCTTTCAATCCACTTACCAGTGTTCTGTGTCCATCTGCTGAAAAGATCTTTCCATCTGACTGGTCAGCTGTAAGTTCACCAGGTCATGAAAGCAGGCTGACCTGGAAAGATCCAAGATATGAAAATGGTTCAGAACTTGATTTAGGCTTGAGTACTTTCTGACACTGGGGTATCAGGGCTGTGACTGTGTAGTGAGCCCTTGCTGGATAATACAAGTGGTAAAGAAAACCTTCCGAGCACGGCAGTATTTAGCCCATATCAGAAGATCTCTAAGCAAACAGCACACTGTGGTATGGAGGAAAACCACATGGTCTGCCTCCATGAGTGCCTGGAGAGGGCACCTCTGCTTTTTGCAGAGCCAGGATTTGCCTTTTTGCTAAAGAAAAATAAGTAGACTAAAAGGTATGAGGAACTGAGCAGCTAACACAGTCCTCTCAGATGAGAGTTACCCTAGGAGATCAGAATCAGCAAAGCCCAGATTTTAGAGTCAAGGTGGGAGCTGAGTCACTGGACAACAGGTCCCAACCCAGGTAAAGGGTTGGTCTCTGGCTCTGAGAGGACACATTTAGAATATTTCCCCCATTGTGATGGCTTGACTAGAGGAGGTTCCTCTTCCAGTTCAAGTGAATGAAAGTGGATGAGCAGCAACCAAGGATCTCAGCTTCTCCTCTGAGCTTTGTAAACAAGCTGTGATTCTGGGCACATCACCAAGGTGGGACACAGCTCTGAATTGCAGACACCTCAATGAGAGTGTCACAATGTAGGTGTCTGCATGGGGACTGGGTGTCTAGGCAGTGAAAAATCAAGAGCTTGAGTCATGCCCACGCAATGATTTCTTAGTGGAAAACATCTTGAGGTAGGTAATCATGCCCCTAGTAAATGCAGGCAGTTGAGCTGGAGAGCCAGACACCTACATTTACTCAGCTGACTCACTCTCAGGGCTCTGTTGTCAACATTGACTAGACCTTCATCGATTCTACAGGAACAAGGGCATCCAGGGCACACAGAGCTGCTACATCTACATATAGTATGTAGGACCCTTTCATGCCTCCATAAAGCAGACTGGAAACCTTCACTTCTAGGAATGCTGTAAGGGATCCTTGCTCATCTACAAAACACTGAAACCACTTGAAAGATAGGTGCTCTGCAAGTGCTGAGTGTTCACATTATTATAAGTAAACAGCAATTCAGAAATGCGTGCACAACACTGAAGAGAAGTAAACAGATGGGAGAAGTTGCCAAGTAAGGCCACGCTGAAGCGATGAGCAAAAATAAGTGTTAGAGACAGTCTGACATTTTTATAGCAAGACAGACGCAGCCAGGATTTGAAGCATATAGCAATGAAACAGGATCAAGGAGGTGAGCTGCCTTTTCTTGGCCAAGATCTTCTTGTGTTGGGCAGTCTCTTCTGTGCTCAAGCAGCAAGTGCTCCTCGTTGTTTGCCTGGCTTATCAGGATAGTCATGGTGCAAAATGGCTCCAGTGGACAAGGCAGGAAAAGTGATATTGTTTGTGGTGAGCTGTTGTGTGGGAGAAAAGAGATTTAAAATACAGCCTTGAAGTCACTGAGTGACACCAGCACTGGGCTGACTTGAACTGACAACTACTAATTACTGAGAGAAAAATGACTCACTAAAAAACAATAATTGTCTTACATCTAATGGATGACTTACAGTCAAATAGAAAGCTACAATCTTGGCATGGAGGACATGCATAATGTGACAGACAGCCTGCAGCCTCACATATCTTTTACAGAAATAGAGTTCAAAAGTTGTGGAAGACGTGCTATATTTTAATTAACGAAAGCCCAGAAAAGCTGCTCTGCAAACCTAGGCAGAAAGTGCATGAGGACACCCTCCTCTTGGCAAAACACTGAAAATCCAGTCTGATGTTGCTAACAGCAAAACTCCTCTGGCTTCTGAAAAGTCACTATTTTCCATTTTACAGTATCTAACTGTAATTGCTGCTGGAAACTCTCCTATGGGGAGGGGAGAGCATCAGCAGAAGGGGTCTCCACAGAGAAATAGTGAGAGGGAGCAAGTCTTGGGGAATGATGCAGTAAATCTGTGACAGGCACATCTGAAAATTCATGTGTCTGTCAGAATTGATGAAACTATTTCCTGTTGGTGTGATAAGAATGTATTAAATATTTGTCTGGGTTTACACAAGCATGGATTATAAGGAAAGCTCTTGTATTTTAAGGGATTACATACTTTATTACAGTATATGCTACCTAAGTAGTACTGGGAACAGTTCTCACATGTGTCTGTGCTACAGGGGAGCAGTAAGCAAAAGGCAAATGATTGATGCTGGTCTTAGGGGTAATTTGGATGAACCAACATGGTTTTCCTATTTTTGGAATCCAGAATGATCTTTTCACTTTCCATAAAGTGGCCTGAAGTCAGTCTGAAATCTGAGGGTGCTGAGGCTCTCATAATTTGGGTGTAAGTGGCTCCACCACACTTCTTGGGCATGGGAGCACAGGGGATGTGTCTCTGGTTCTCAGATCACTTTTTACCCTTCAGCAGGTCATTTCCAGTCTCTTTTTGGGGAGGGACAGTTCAGCAGACCTTGGCTCTGAATTTCAAGCTGCTGGGCCTGCTCAGTAGACGGAGATGTCTGGTGGGGAGCAAGGCACTCAGCATCACTGGAAACAGCACCATCAGTTCAATGTCAGATTTTTTTTTTTTTTTAAGAAAAAGTTGGCTTGGTTGGCCCTTGAGTTACTGTTCGTTATTTTCCCACGTGCATGTTGATAATTCCTTGTTATTGGGTCATTTCTCTTTGTAAAGCACTTCAAGTACAGTTCAACACCAGTGTGAGACGTGGAATTCCCTAAGACGGTGGTGGCCTCGTGTTCACTTCTCTTTTCCTCGCTCTCTTGCAATCACTTGAAAGTTCCCTTGAGCCCTTGCTTAGCTGGCTCACCCTTGACTCTAAATAGTAACAGCCTTAATCCAGGGGACTTCTCTAATCCTGGGGTCGGAGTGGGAAGCATGAGTGATTGCTCTGAGCAGCAAACCCATTTATGCAAAGTGTTCCACTCTCTGAGCAGCATCGTTGAGGAAGGATGAGATTAGAAGGATATCACTGGCAAAGTGACTAAGAGATTTATCTTATTCATAGGCTTGGCTTGTACTTAAGGAATTTACATTATTGGGATTTTTTAAAATCTGAGCTGGCTGAATCTATCAGTCTTCCAGCTGTGTCATAGATATCAAAGGCTTGTTGTTTCCTTCCTGGTTTGTACCTTGCAGCACCTACACATTGCTCCCACTGCTTTCTCTTGTTGCTGTTCTACACCTGTTTCCATATGCCAGGATTACCCCAGCCTCCCCCAAGTCCCTAAGAGATTATCATAAGGCAACTCAGTGTCAAGACATTTTCCCAGGTATTCAGTCTGTTTTTTCTGTTGCTTAATTAATTTCTTCATTATTTGTCTAGTTAATAGTGTTGGGAATGATTGGGAGGGATGCATCTCCCTCTGACACTGATATGTCTGGATATTTATAATAAAGAAGAACTAATGTCCTCAGAGATATTAAGTCAGTGACTCCCCTCTAGAGCAGGAGCTGGGAAAGATCCTAGTATGGAGATAAGTGTTTCTGTGCATCTGTCCTGAGAGAAAAATCCTCAGGAGCTCAGACCTCAGGGAAGCCCTGCCTCAGATGAGATTGGCAATGCCAGCAGGAGTGCCCCAGCTCAGAACACTGAGTAAAGCCTTGGAGTGCTTTTGCTCCACTGCAACTGTGTACTCAGCCAGACTACTTGAGAAATTATATCAGCAAAACCCCACTCTCCTCCGCTGATGAAGACTGACACCTTGATGGGAGCTGGATGAGGAGGGAGATGGTTGGCACGAACGAGTTGCTCTGGGTAAAGGCTGCATGAAACAAGACATGCAGTGCTGGAAGTCAGAACATCGGTGGTGAGCACAGTCCGGGTACAGTCAGTTCAGAAACTACCTTCCCAGCATGGTGTCTCCCTGCACAGCAATTCAGCCAGGAGCAGCAGGGACACTCCCAAGGGAAAGAAAGGGGTGTCACTGAAGTTGAAAGAGAAGTCAGTGTCACTGAAAGAAGGTAAGTTTTATCTATAGACCTTTCCTCCGGTAAGGGTGACTGTCCAGTATCTTGGTGATGTGTGTTCATGACCAGTCCAAAACCTTGCAGCTATAACGAGCAGCAACATTTCCAAGCTCTAGCACCAGTAAAGCACTGGTAAAGGGGCAGGGCAGCACACCTGGGAGGGCAGAGGGAAAGGGGAGGTGGCAGCACAGACTTAGGCATAAACTGTGCATAGAATTGCATCCCAATTCTAAGAACTGAGCAACTCCCTTCTAGCAACAGTGAAGTATAAGGCATTTGAAGATACTCTGCAGCAATTTCAAGGGGCTTATTCTATATTCAGCCCAGAGATAAAGCAAACTTCAAGCTCAGCTCTTCAGGAAAACAAGCTCCTTCCCTGGCCTGACATCTGATTATCTGTCCCAGGAGGGAGTCCCTTTTACCTCTGTAAAAGGAAAAAGAAAGCCAGTGACACTTTTAGGCATGGAGCCATGCCATTTTTGTTCTTACACACTTAGCAGTTTTTCCCAAGTGACACTGAAGTTGTTCCCAGCTCAAGGAGGCAATGTCTTCTGGCCATCATGGGAAGAAGGGCTGTACTTGGGCTGTATGAGGTGGTTGTAGGCTGCAGTTTCAGAGATTTCTTTCTTAGTGCCCAAAGACTCCCACAGCAGAAAAGAGAGACTGACAATCTGGGCTAGTCCAGTGCAAGCTGCTAAAACACTAAAGGGACAGAAGAACGTTATGAGTGAGGAGAGGTGGAGGGATTTGGACTTGTTCAGTCTGGCAACAAGAAGATTAAAGGGGAAATCTGATGCCTTCTTCTACTTAAAGTCAGAGTATAAAGACCACAGAGCCAGAGGGGCACAGCAAAGGACTAGAGGCAATGACAAAAGTTGCAGCAAGGGAGGTGCTCATTGGATATACAGAAACAAACTTTCACAGTGAGATCAGAGCAGCCCTGAGACAAAGACCGAGCATATTGTAGGATCTCAGTCCTCTGACATCTTGAAGATTTGGCAAAATGAAGCATCGAGCAACCTTGAAGCTAGCCTGGGTTTGAGCAGAAGGTTGGACAAAAGAAATCCAGGGACCTCCCAACCTAAATCCTGTGACCTTACAAAAACCAGGGGGTGAGGGGACTGAGAAGTAGTTGCAATGTCACTGCTCATAGGTTTTAGCCTCGTTCTGGAGAACAGTGTTACAGGGAGAAGATCCTTGCACACGCAGAAATGTGAGCCCACCCACTTGCCTGCCTTCAGACATGACTGTGCCCACAGCCATCTCAGTGTCTGGCTGACCTTTGAAGGACTGAGCTGGCCCAGCATGAGAGCCTGTCCTAATGAGCACAGCAAAGCCCTGGCCCCTTGAACTGGTGGCAGCAGTCAGTGCATGACTGATGCCCAGGAGGTGCCTGTGCTCCCCACTCGTGTTGTGGGGGCTGGTAGTGTCATCCTTCACCTGCTGCACTTTGAGATCAAATTCATGTCTAACAAGTGAAAATTTGGGCTGAAAAAGGCTGGACAGACATGCTGTCTATGCCCACCCTCTGCCATACCTGTACTTCTGACACAGCTCCTTCTCTATTCCCCCACCTCCCATATCATCCTGCTTCTCTCCACCCCACAGCCCCCAGCTGGTTCTCCACCTCTCACTTTTCTACTTGTTCACAGGCATGGCTCATTTTTCATCCTCTCTCCCTCAGACCTGGTGCTCTGACATGGACAGAAGATCCCTTCTGTCCTCCTTGGAAACAGCAGCAGAGCCACACTTTGGCATCCACTTAGATCCTGTAGTGACACCACCCTCTTGTGAGCATGAGGACAGGTTTGGTGCCTCTTTTTCCTGATCCCCTCCCACACAGAAGAGATGGAAATAGCATCCTCCAAGCCTATGTCACTTTTGGGACCCTGAAGTGCCTGGACAAACTGTGTGCCCATGCGTGTCCCATCACTGCTGCTGCCTGTTTTTCATTAGGGAGCAAAGAAGGGAAAGCAGCCAGGAATGAAAAAGCCCTTTTTTGACTAACCTGGTTTACTGTAGGTTACGCCAGGTCCCTCCAGTATAACATCAGACCCCTCTCCTCAGATATCAGCCTCTTTACTTTCAATATTGTTCTCCACCCCATCTTGCTGAGGCACCCCAGTAACCTATCCTCAGTGACTATCACCTCAGATCCCCACTTAACAGCACCTCTCTCACACCCTCACTTCCCAGAGCCTTCCCAAACTCAGTACTGCAAAGTCATCACACTTGTGACCATCCTCACACAGGGCTCCTTCTCCTATGGCATAACCCCACTCCCCTCTTCCAGTAGCTCTCCCAGCCCAGCCTCCAGAAATGGTCCTTCAAGGTGCCCTCCCTTCATCTTCACCTTCCTCCCTGGCAGGAGTGTGGGAGGAGAAGGCAGGCAAAACCTCTCCCTTAGAGTGGGCGTGCTTAATTTGGTGTTTGTTTTCAGTGCTGTCTGCTCATCACTGCTTAATGGATTTCATTTGTGACGTTCAAAGAATGAAAAAAAGGGAGAAATATCCCTGCCTCACTACAGCACCTCCTTTGAAGGGAAAATACCTTCCCTGTTTGCCTCTGGATGCTTGTTTCTGTGTGTGGGGTTCAACTATCAAAAGGCATGAGTGTGGTCACCTGACTTGCACATTGAAATGCTTCTCATTTTCTCTCTGAAGGAAGTAGATGAAGGGTTTAAATCTGGTGCTGTTCTGCCATGGGAGAAAGTGATGATAAAATACAGCCTGCCCCAGTGGAGGAGCTGGGTGCAGAGGGAGCTCTGGACAGGCAGATGGGCTCAGCTGGCCAGGTCTGGCTGCCCTGTGTCTTCTGAGCCTACCCAGCACCAGCAGGAAGGGACTTTCTTCCCTACCTACTTTTGCTGGGGACAGACCCAGAGAGCCCCTGCACTGGGGATGGCCAGGAAATCTTGACCAGTTACTAGCCTGCCCTCAAGTCCAGGCTGCTTGAGACCTGTTTGGTTTTGTGTCCGCAAAGTCCTTTATTCAACCAAAATCAGGCCTCCAAAAATGTGAAATCATTGATTGATATTCCTTTAAATAGTTATTAATTTGCTCTTTTAAAATTTCTCTCCTGTTCTCCTACAATGAGTTAGGATTAGGTGCCACAACTGGACAGGGCAGGCTTTCCCAGCCTCCACATGGGGCTTAGTACCACATTGCTAGTTTGCAGAGGAGCCATTTTCCTGATTGTGGCACTGGCTCTGACTCTTACTTAAGCTGCTGTGAAAGGAGAGGCTTTAGGGAACAGCTCTTAGGTCTCCGGAGAACCAGACCCGAGCAGAAGCGTGAAACGTCGATGTGCCTGTGGGTGAGAAGGAAGAAAGTGTGTTAATGCTTTCGAGAAGCACCGTCAGGCCACAGACTTTATTTCTCAGCCATCCACCTCACAGTCCTCTTAGCAAACCGCAAATAGTAACACCTCCCTCCATCCCTCCCTCCCGGGAGCTGGGAGGCAAAATTAACTATTGCAAAGCCCTCTGGGTGCATGAAACAGAGTCCAGAGGGTCTATGAAAAAGCCTTTCCACAATGCAAATTCTCACTTGTGACGTACTTTAGGTTTTTCATGGGATTAAAAATAAAGCAAGACGAGCCTCCTCCCAGCGCTCGGAGCTGGGGATGTGTGAAGGGAGGATTTGGGCTCAATGCAGACACTGCTTTCCCCAGCACAAGCGACTTGAAGGAGTGAGCCGAGCCTCGTATTGTGCTTTTAGCACAAAAGGATGGATTTTGAGGCTCAGTGCAAAGGAGTAGCGCTGCCTTTCCCTGCCATCCTGCTCCCACCTTCATTATGGCAGAGTGCGCTGCCAGGAGCAATTAAGCAGAATGAGTTTTGTTCTCCCAAAGAGCAAGAGCTCTCTCATGGAGCAGTCGCTTCTCGCTGCTATAATGTGGCTCAGCTCAGGAATTTGCCGTGGCTTTTGAAGGAATTTGCCGTGTTGCCAGGCAGGGTAGGACCAACTGGTTTCATCAGAAAGGGGCTGAATGCGAAGCCAGGGAGGGGCATACAGGCTGGTTAAAGGAAGGAAGGATGGTGCCAATACAAAACCTCTCACTGGGCATTTGGAAGCCTGTGGCAGAGATCTCTCCTATGCCAGTGTGTCTCCCAGCAAGCCTCTGGAGCTGCTGCCTGGGCACGGGGGCCAATGTGCTGTCCTTTCTCACCAGGGAGACAATCAGGGTGAAGGCATCGACAATTATACACCCTCAGACCGTATGCAAGAAGGAGACACAGGCGCACGTGCCCAAGATAGCCACTGTTAGCCTTGCCTCATTTTATATATTTTTACAGCTGCCACAGATGTCTCGGTGTCTCCCTGGAGGGATGTTAGGTACTTAGAGCCCTTTCAGCTCAGACAGAGCTGCCTATAGGGGCTGACGGCTTTGGCCCTGTCTCCACAAGGCTCCCTCCTTGCAGGGACGCTGGTTGAAGTCAGTCAAATCCTTCCTCCTCCGAAAGGGGCTTTGCAAGAGTGCGGCTGGGTTTCGGGAGCTGGGTCAGTGCTGGCAGCCGCTCACCCAGATCTGATTGTAAGCTCGGGATGGAAATAAGACAGAGGATAAATAAGAAAGGATGTGCTGGGAAGCCCTACAAGAGGAAATAAGGATATTATTATTGATTAATAAAGATAATAACAATAGTAGTTATCAACTCGATCTTGCAGCATCGGGCGCACCAGCAGTGTTGTGCTAATGCAGGAGAAGGGAGAGGTGCAGAACCCCTGCACGCCTGTCACACAGCTCATTTGCTCTCGCCCAGCAGAGTCGCAGAGAGCACGTTTGTAAAATGTAGCCTGAATATCATAAGCTAAAGTGACCTGTAGGATTTTCACACTACAGTCAACTGGGGAGCTGTTGGCAGCAGTAATCCAGAAGTATTTTTCCATGGCATCAGCCAAGACGGTGGTGGCATTGCTGAGAAGTGTCCTGAATTTGGGAAGCTTTGGAGCTGCTTGGAAGTATTTTGCAGGAGATGGAGAGGAATTGGTGTTTGGATTTATGGTAGTGCTGGCACCCAGTCCCAGGCTCTGTAGCAAAATGGTCTCCTCCTTTAAGCTATTCCTGGACCCACTGTAGCTCCCCAAGCTCTGGGCTGGCACAGCCATCTCTGGAAATGCCGCATGATGGGATGCATCCATCCCAGCCCAGCCCAGCTCAGCCTTGGTGCCAAGGCAGGGCATGCTCTGCATGGAGCTAAACACTAAACACATTTGCTGTCTTACAGTTACCTCTCCACCTGTCCCCTTTGCAAGCCAGGTAGCTTTTAACTGGGGAAAGAACCACCAGGGCTCTGCTGCTGCTGCATCCCAAGTGAGACAATGCTGAGCTCAGGTGACACTAACCCACGGTGCTGTGGGGTGGATGTGGGGTGGCTCAGGCAAGAGGCTTATGTTAAGGAGGGCATGTTAAGGAGGGCCACTCTGCACAAGAACAGCTCACATTTGCTTTGTTCTCTCATCCCCTAAATCTGATTTAGGGTGGCCTCATCTCTGCAGCCTCTGATTCTTTTAGTCTGTTTCCAGTCACTGTCCTGGCCACCCTGCTAGTGTGCGGATGTACGTGTGTGTAGTGGGGTGTTAAGCCCTTTAGAGCATGAAATGTGATAGCTGTCCCTGCACGCAGTGAACTGGGGCTGCACAGGGAGATGGAATTAATTGCACCAGCAGTAGCAGTTGATTGGCAGTCAGCACCGCGGCAGCAGGGAGGTAAGTCTGCAAAGGGGGAGCTTTATCAAAAAGCTGGGAATCAGCTTAATCAGGAGGAGTTTTCTTCAACTGGTAGCTGGACAGAAAACACATCTGTTGGCATTAGTGCCTGAAGGCATCCACTGGGTTGGAGGAGCGCCGTGGAGGACCATGGCTGCCACTTGTGTGTCGGCCCAGGCTCCCCAGGGGTGCAGAGAAGGGCTCACAGGACAGCAGCTGGGATGTGCTGCATGAGAAACCTGGTTTGAAGTGATCACAGGAAAGTGGCCACAGACAAATCCCTGGGATGTGGGCTCTAAATGAGGGCTTGGGATTGATCTGAAATACAAAATTTAAAAGTGAATGTTGGAGCTTGCAATTTTCAGAGGTACCTGTCCCTGGCAACTAAGTCAGAGGATAAGAGACTTTCAGCTGCTCATCCTGCGTGAGATTCAGCCTGGCATTTCTGCTCCCCAAGCATGGAGCCACCTTGAACCTGCTGTACCAGGGCACGGTAAAGCACAGTTTTTACTATGTTGTAGGCAACACTGACAGCTGATCTCCAGCCCCATAGCTCATCTCCATGACCCCACTTTGTACAGTTCAGAGTCTCTACTAGGGCCAGATCCTCAGTGACTCCAGCTCGGTGTCTTTCCCTCCTGGGTGCCATGGAGAGGTTTTATTGCAGGCGTCAGAGATGTGAGCACCCAGGCTGATCAGTCCAAGGCTGATAGTCACTATAATGACAAATTACCCCATGGCTCTGCCTTTTGTTGCAGGGCTATTGCTACCATGTCCGTGACATAGAGATGAATCATTCTGCCCAGCAGTAGTGCACAGCCTCCTCCGGAATGGCTGCTGGTTACTCATGCACAGCAGGAGTACGTGCTGGCTTACTGTTCCAGGAGGGTCATCTAGCTACCTCTTCAAAATGCAATAAGGGGGTGATTTGCCCCATGCCATGGCTGAGTGGGGTGATAGCCTAGATGGGCAAAAAGAGGGGGAGCAAATTGTCCCTGTCTGGCTATGGGAAACAGTTGTGCAGTCTTTTCTGAGCATCAGGAAGAACCAGAATTCCCACCCTTGCATGGAGTCATTTGAACTGATCTCAGTATGTGTTCAGCTTATAGCTGATTCCCTGCCTGACATGGGAAAATGAACTAGGGCTTGTCTGCACCAGGGAATTTCCCCCCTGCACTAATCTGGTCTGGCAGAGGAGGCAGAGCGAGGTGCCAAAATGTTTTTTTTCCTTTTCCTTTTCATCCTCTTTTTAAATAGCAGTTCAGCTGATGGGCAAAACACGGTCTAGAGTAGCGTTACAGGCAGCAGAAAATTAGTTCAGCTTTTACCCTCATTAGCTGATTGCCAGTAATTAACATTTTGTCATTAACTACAGAGGTTTATGGCCTGGAAGAGAAGTTTGGGTGTCTCCACAGTAGCTCTCAGAAATGCACTGATTATCTCCATTTAATTGGCTGCCTGTGCCTCAGTTTCCTTATCTGCTAAGGGGAAAAAAAGGTCATAATGACTCACCCCTATCCTCTGCTTTACATCCCAGCCTATAAGGGCTGGAAAACATGCTGCCTTCAGATATAAGTCTTTTTACGAAGTTCGGCTTCAGGAAATGCAGATTTTCACTCTTTCTAGCTTGCCAGCCCTTCCCTTTAATGAGCCTCCCTGTTTGATAGATCATAATCTTCTTGGCATTGACTTTTCATTGTGTCCTGAAGCTTTATTCAAACTATTATCTTCAAATAACATGGATGCCCACAAGTTCATTCATGCCTGGTTTTTGATGGCACCTGGTTACAGTAAGGTATGTTATAGAACCAGAGCTGGGAGCCAGGTGGAGCACCCTGAAGACCCAGCTCCTGCTCTGAAAAAGCAGGCGGAGCCCAGCACTTGGGTCACAAACCCATTGGCAACTAGGGATGGACAGCACTCGCTCATGGGATGCCTCTTTGACAAGCTCCTGCATGTCCCTGCATTTCAGAACAAATCCTTCCGCAGCACTTGGTTTCTCGTTAAAATAAATGCATTTATGTAGCAACCTCTTCGGGAGGAGTAGCCCCACAGTAGCAAATTCATGTGTGCAGCCTGGCATTTCAGAGGAACAATGTGATGGGAAAAAAAAAGCCAGCTGGAGTTTAATCAGGAGAACCAAAAGAAACCTCTCTCCTCTCCCCACTGCTTGTGCCTGGGGCACTGAGCAGGGCCCGGCACTGACCTGGTTGCGGCTCTCCTCCCCTACTGTTCCCACTGCAGCTGCCACAGCCCTGGAAAACATGAAAGGCAGCAGCACTCTGTGCAAAAATGCCTTTCCAGAAGACAGCTCTAAGTGTCACTGAGTGAACAGGGAGAGGTAGGAAGAACTGGAAAATCATGCACAATACTCTGCCAGTTTCCCTTTGAGAGTCATTGCTGTTTGTGTCCCCAGCATCCCCCTCTCCGTTCCTCCCGCTGTGCTGGGAGCCTCAGCGCTCTCTGCTTCGCAGCCCTTCCTCCTCCTCTGCCTACGTAGCCATCTACACCTTCTGATGCTCTTTCTGTGAGCAGGAGGACGCAGAGCGGAGATTGACAATGGAGTTCAAAGGCCCTGGGGATCAAGCAGTGACGCTCTCTCGCTGCCGCAGTGACTCCGAGTCTCTCTCTGGTGGTTCCACACACAGGGTTGCACACCAGTGCCTCTCCCAGACACTGCTGCGGTCTCTGCAGGTTGAGACAAAGGCTCTGGCTGTATCTGGAGTCAGTGGCAGTCTTTAACAGAAGGGAACACAGGTTTTCAGCAGAGCTAAAAGCAGCTGGGTGATTTCTGGTTCACACACCAGGCCCAGAGCTCAGCTGCTCTCTGCACGAGCAGGGAGTTCGCATGTGCCAGCAAAATGTACATCTATGCAGCCTCAAACACCGACCCCTCCCACGCAGCAGTGTTGGCTGCCGATGCATTCCCATCACTGGATTTATATCCCAGCACTGCCCCAGCCGTGCTGTTGCTGTTAATAGATGTCAGCATCAGCACCAGCAGATTTGATGGTCCCCAGGCAGAACTCATCTGAAGGATAGGGACACTGCAGTATCCAGGCTGGGACTGGTCCAGCACAGGATGGGAATATCGGTGAGGGAGTCTGTGGATGGACTGTCACACTGAGGGAAGGAAGCAGCAGAAGTGGGCTTATGCAGCAATGCCCAGCGCTTATGCTTTCTTGCTCTCACACCTGTTTATTTTCCTCTCCTCCTCTATGGGTGTCACCTGCAGAATCTTTGGCACTGCTTTTCTCTTTGGCATGGCCCAGCTTTGCACAGATTAAATGCAAGTGTGGCTGACAACCCCTGGAGTAGCACTGGGAAAGCATGACAGCACAGAGCACACCATCCCAGGAGCAGCCAAGACAAGTGTATTACTGGGCATCTGGATAAATCCAAGGGGGAGTTCAAGGACTAGCCTCAGGCGGGGACAGTATGTGGCCAGAAGCCATGTCACAGCCACACATAACACGAGGTCATTAGGAAGGAGCAGGACCCCCGAGGCTGCCCAAGCTGTGCAGAGCATGTTTGCACGCAGCAGGAGCTGTGTGTCTCAGAGCACTCTGTGCTCTTGGCATCCTGCTCATGCTCAGGGCATGGGACACTCACATCTGATCTGGTGCCAGAGCAATGACCCTCTTGGCATAACTTCTAAGTCCCAGTGACTGTATTAGCTGTTGCTGGGCCCACTGCTCAGCTCTCCAGCTCTGCCCTGAGAGTGCTGTCCTGCTGGAGTTGCTTTGCTCAAGGCAGGAATCCCCAGTCCTGGATTTCCCTTTGTTCTTGGCAGACGGACTTTCCTCAAATAGTAGAACCCTCAGACACCTGCATGTTCCCTGTGGAGCGAAAATTCCCAGGCTGTCTTTTGGTGAAGTCTCTGCCTTCTCTGCTCCTCAGCACATCACCCAGTCACAGAGAGTGGCATAGCTGCTTTGCAGGCAGAGAGGGAACTCCAGAGAAGCCTGGAAAATGTGGTCTTCCTGCTCATTAGATGTCTTCAGGATGGGAGGATACTCCACCAACAGCCTTGGCAAACACTGTCTCCCATGCTGGCAGCTGGTCCTAGCTCTGTGGTTTCTAGGAGTAAAGATCTGGGGTCTACAGGGAGGTCTTGAAGAAAAGGTGGATCAAGGCTGATGAAGACTGCTGTCCTCTGTGCCTTGTAGTCAGATTCTCTGGTGCCCAACCATGTGAACTAAAGCAATTTCCAGGATACCAAGGCATTTCTGACCCTGTCTTTGAGTCCTCCCCATTTTGTGTCAATACTCCAGAGTCTAATAAGGAATTCAGCTCACTGCATTGATTTTCCTACTCTGACAGTTTTTAGTAAGGTTTCTCTCTTCTATGCATTCACTTTTTTTCAAGACACATAAGCAATTTTATCTTAGAACTCTCTTATCCTTGCCAAGTTTGGCTGAAAGTGGCCAGTGACTAAAAAATTATTTATTGGGGGTTTTACACTGGCCTGTGTATTACCAACTATGCAGTCTTGCAAGCATCATTCCCATTACAAACCGTGCTAAAAAGGGGAAGAGCAAAACCTGGTGCGACTAGTCACAATGGGGAAAGATGCAACACTATAGAGATGGAAGTGATGGCAGAGGGGATGTAGCTCTGACTGCAGGAGAGAGGAAAGAACTACATTCAGCAATGCTGCTAAAGCAGTTGGATGTATTTGATGTGCTGGGATGATCCAAAAAACTGCAGTTCTGGACAAAGGTTGATACTTCAGGTGTGGCTCAGCATTGTTTTGAACGCCTCCGTGCTACATGCTCGTGTATTTCACAGAGTTTGAGCTGGAGAACTGGGCAGATTGTTGGGGGTCCCTGGGAAAACTGGGGCAGGTACAAACTGGTGTGTGCATTTCTGCCAGCATTAGAGCACAAGCATGTTGTGCCCCAGGGAAGGGCTTCAGGACTGGACTGCCAAAGTGTCCCAAAGGCTTTGGATGAGAAGGTCTTTGGCAAGTGCTCAGTGTGCCAATGAGAATGGAAAAAGCCCACGGGACAGGTCATCCCCATGACTGCAGTAACCAGGAGAGAAGGTCCTTGATTTTCTTGACAGTGCCCATGTGGCCCTTTGGCCACCAGATGGATGCCAGCGAGACCTTTTAGCATGTGGAACTTCTGTCATTCAGAGTGTAGCAGCTTGGCCAGAAAAACTGCATCCAGGTGGGGGATGGAGAGGCATCTGGGACTCAGCGTGAGCTTGAGCAGCACAGAGATCCTCCTCATGTCCTGGCAAGCATGAAAACAGGGAGAAACACATTCTAAACTGGGAGCCAGATGTTCTGGCTGGGTTGAGATGCATTTGCAGCCTCTGAGATCATCCAGGAGAGAGACAGGGAATTCTTGTGCCCCAGAGATTCAGGGAGAAGAAGAGAGCAGGGGAGTGGCCTGCAAGAGGAGGCAGGTTATTCTGGTCATGTATAGTCATGGAGCTGAGGTCATGGGTACCTCAGAACACTTGGAAATGGAAGTGGGAGAGGAGGAGTGTGTGCAGGTGACCAAGATCCTGATTAACGTTCTCCCGTGGAGAATATGTGTAACTGCACGATGCACAACTCATGGCTGGAAGGTGACAGCTATTAAACAGACATGCAGAAGCCTTTAGGAAACAGAGGTAAATTCATGGATTTCTTTAAGCAGTTCTTTTATAACACGACACTCCTGGTTCCTCTGTGGTGTGAAATTCTGTCAGGTTACCCTCATTTCAGACCCAGTGATACCTATAATTTCAAACATAATTAGGTTTTGTTTAAGACTTCAGGAGTTGGGGGACCCAGTGCATCTCTCTGTAAGTTCTTTAATAGCTAATTGCTTTCACTGCTTCAAAAAATGCACTTTATTTCTAGACTGTATCTGCTCACCTTCATCTTCCATCTACTAGATCTCATTCTGCCTGTCTACTGGATTAAAAAGCCCTCCACTGTTAAAAGCCTTCTCCCAATGGTAGTACTTAATAGATTACAGTCGTGTCACGTCTTCACCTTCTCTTCATTAAGCTAAGCAGATTAAGCTTCTCTTTCCACTCACTAGAGAGACAGGTTTTCCCAAACACAGACTCACAGTTCTGCTTTTCACCTCTGAAATTGTAGGAGGTTTGTGCAGAGTCAGGGTACTCTCCAGATGGTTCAGATGACCAGACTAACCTCAAGACATGAGGATAAGGTGTAGGCTGTGTTTGAGAGGCTGAACTCAGTCTGAGGTGCTGATTTGCCAGACTCTGGTCCATGGAGATGAAGCACACTAAAGTGTAGTCTTGGAGACCTCTCCTCTCCACCATACCTTCTTCCACGATGTATTTACAGGACTTGGAGGTGAAAGAACATTTCTCAACTTCCTCAACTTTGAGCAGCTCCTCTCTGCATCTGGCAGTCCTTGGGTTAATCTTGCACTTAGAAACTTACTGATTTGCAGGAATTTCCCATTTACTTCTTGTGTGCACTTCGTTAAGGATAGACCCATATGTCCTGTCTGCTCATCTAGCATGAAGAGGATTGACACAAACGAATGGTGCCATCCACAGCCTGATCATATTTGGCATCCTTGAATTTGGCAGAGGCTGTGGAGCTAGCTTAAAAAAGAAGAAAGAAGAAAAAACTGTAAGATGCTGTCAACTCTGCTTTCCTAAACGGTTTATTAGAAAGTACGCTGCAAGAATCTGCTCAGCATTTTTGTGATTTGATCAAGAGTACCCAGGAGGGATGAGTGAAGCAATCTGGAAGGAATAAGAATTGATCCAAAGCTCAGCCTGAAACTTACTGGAAGTTTGTGAGTTTTAGCAGCTTCACATAACTGTTCCCATTGCTGCTTTCACGATCTCTTACCTTGCTAACACTGGGACCTGGCTTCCACATAACAGAACTGCTCTAAAGCCAGGACGTGTTGTGCCTGACCATACTTGCCAAGTCTTGAAGAGGATCTCTGCGTCTGGATTTCTGGCCAAGCCACACTCCTCAAACATAGGTTTCTCCCTCAGTGTAACTGCAGAGTTTCTCATCTTGGCAGTGTGAGGACATTCTGTCATTGCTGTCACCCAGGAGCAGTGGGTGGGATAGGCCTCTGAGTTGGGGATTGAAGAATGTTCAGTCCTGTGTCTTTGCATGGTTTTGTCATGTTGTCTGTGAAGCATGAATTCCTTAGTAGCTGATTTGGTTTGATGTGCTCAGATTGTTTTTGTGTCAGGTCCCCAAAGCCTTTCTGGTCCTCTTTTCTCTGGTTTGTGGAATAAGGAAAGGGATGTCCAGCTTTGCCGAGGACTGAAGAGTCCTCAAAACTCAGAAATCCTCAGTGGGACACACAAAGATTTAGTGTGGGACAAGACTGAGCAGAAAACAGCTCCAAGCTTTAGGGAGAGTCGGAAGAAAAGTAATTCTTGGAAATGACCCCAATGTCACCACAGAGTGCCTGCTGCTTGGGGACCCTTCCAGTCCAGACCCAACACTGCCTGGAGCAGTGTTACTGAGTTAAGGATCTCTGGTCCCCAGAGTGATGGAAAAGCTTGTGTTTATCTCAAGAAGCTTGCTTTCAGTCAGAATGGCAGTGGCTGTTCCCACTAATGGCAATGAAAGTTCTCATGATGCTTTTGGAAAGGGCATCCAAACAAGTCCTGGTGAAAGGGCATCCAAACAAGTATCTGGGCCACTCACCAGGCTGGGGAAATCACTGCTTCTGTCACCTGCCTAGGTCTCTCCTCAGAATCATGAAATTGTGGTAGGTTTGCCAACACCAGGGGCATTGATGGTAAATTACTACTTTTAGTGGCAGTCTAATGCCTCCCTGCTTTGGGCTCTAATCTCCCACATGTCCAGTTACCTATACAGACACCTCCTCTCCGTGTGTCAAATAGGTGAGTTGTGCATTGAGCAGTACATTTGATGCCTTTATGTGGCACCAGACTTTCCAGAGCAACAGAACTTCTCCAGAGGAAGAATCTGCTTTCCTAGGAAGGTGATGCGGTGGTGGTTGATGATGGCACATATTAATAAGGGTACATATTAATTGTGAAATTGTACAAGTAATGGGGACCCAGTTCTCCTTCTGTCCTGTGAAAAGTCTTAGGTAGCAGATACACTCAGTTACAATGTTCAGACTAAAACTAATTAATCCATATGAATGCTGAGAAAGAGTTTAAGGAGACTCCTGTCTTTTTGGTTATAAATCCTAGCTAAATGCATTCACCAGTCAATCAAACACATAGCTTAACACTGACTGCATTTCTTAGCAAGCAAGGAGATTATTAGCTGGCTGGGCAGGGGAAGTGGAACAGAGTGCTGACCTTTTGAAGTCAGTGCCCCTAAGGTTGTTAAAATGTCCCTTCAATATCCCCCTGAACTTCCACAAAACACACATGGATAGGATGTTTAACTGTTTGTACTTTAAGTCATGGGTGATAACTTCAAGCCTCAGGAATGCTAATCCCATCCAAGACTACAAAAGGAACTGTGCAACACTGAGGAAATCTCCCATGCAAAGATTCTTTTCTATGCAGCAATCATGGGTGTTTGCTGTGTAGAATCATAGAATGGTTTGGGTTGGAAGGGGCCTTAAAAATGCCAGGTTTCCAGCCTTACTGCCATGGCCAGGGGGACCCACCATAGACGAGGATGCTCGATGCCCCGTCCAACCTGGCCTTAAACACCGCCAAAGATGGGGCATTCACAACTTCTCTGGGCATTCATAACTTCTCTGGGCAAAATATACATGTATGGGTTCACATTTCTTTTTGTACCTTGGAAAACAAAGAACCTGAGAAGGTTGGGAAAACACTGTAAAACTAAAGGATAAGAAAAAAGGAAAAAAATCCCAGAATTATCTGTAAGTAAGGAAGAACTGCATTCTCTTCAGCTTTCTTCATTTCTGAACATTGTCAGAATAAGCTCCAGAACTGCAGTCCCCACACTGCTAGCAGAGCCCAAGCCACAGCTGCTGTATAGTGTTTTTGGCATATCAGGGGCAGGAAAAGCCTGATGGAAGGACAGAGTGGCTTGGTGGGCTATTACTGGAATGCACTACTGAAATCTGCTGATGCCATGAGGTTCAGAGGCATCATCTGTGGAGAGGAAAATGAGAACCTCAGCTTTGGGTTGCTCTGCATAATAGAAATTACATGAAACTTACTTAGAGGTACAGGGAATAACAACTTGGCCTTTCAGTGTTGCAGCTGGAAAGGGCAGTGCTAGACCTAGCAGGCCAGATGTTTCATGCAGAGACAGGAAAATCATGACCATGGCATTGGCAAGCTCTCCTGAAGAGGCCTGGGCAGAGGAGGATTTCTGGGATGGTCACAAGCATGGAGACCCATTGGACAAGAGGAAGACACCAGCCATGCATTCCGCTTAAGAAGGCAGCATCTGAAGGAGAGATGCTGGGCTATCGAGCTCTGCTAGATGGGAGATGGGAGACCACAGCTTGAGCAGTGTCCACTAGCAGTAACCATGGTTCTCAAAGGAGAAAAATTCAGAAACAGCCTCTCAATAGGAAAGATGTGAAGAGAAAAACTACTTTAAAAAGCCTGGGTCCTTTACTGAGATTGACGCTTGCCTTGGAGTCATGCAACTTCATCTATCCAAGTTCAAAGTCTCTCCTATAAAAACAGTCAGTTCAGAAAAGTTTTGTGTAAATCATCCACCATTTTATATCCCAGAATCTGTAACCCTACTATTCTTCACACACCCAGAACTCATTTTCCAAAAATAATAAATTAGGTGGCTACAAGTAAGAAGAAGGTGGCATGAAACTTTAGCTGGAAGAAGAGTTGAGATTCCAACAGTAGGTATACAATTCTATATGTACAATTTGTTCATCCCAGCTGGATTTGTTTGTTTTAGTCATTTGAGACTCATTCACCAGCAAACTAAAAATAACTTTGAACTTATGACTATTTCGTCATCTCTGGTTTCTTCTCCCGGCTCAAAAACTAGAACTATAAATCAGACAATTCATCTTTTAATCTACATCTAGTTGAAGAAACGGGTCTTAATCAGAGGAAAGCCTCCTTTGAACTCAGAATATCGAACCTGGGCAAGGTCTAGATCTCCACACACACTCTTCATCCCACCTAAGTAGCCAGGTCAGCTCTCAGGAGGCAGAGAGAGGAGATTTGCTCTGGTCCAGCTCCTGCTCTCATAAGGTACAAGCACAGACATCCTGACCTTGTCTTGGTTTTGTCTCATCTCTCATGGCCTTGTGGCGAGATGAGAGAGAAGATGTCAGTCATTTGGGTCAGTATTTAAACTTCCACTCACTGTCCAACTGGTAGCTGTCCAACATGGCTCTGTGAGGACAAATCCACCTGATCAGCAGGCAGCTGGGATTGGCACTGGCCGTAGCTCATCACCTGCAGCCAGTGCAGGCTCCTCGGAGGCACTGACTGTCCCATCGTACCTGAGCCCTCTGTGCCAGGCACTGCAACCTCTCCAGCACCTGAAGTTACCGATACACCTAATGCTCTCTGCTAGGAAAAGGCTCTTCCCAGGAAATGCAAATGGGAATCAGGCTCTTCTCCTGAGCCTGACTGAGGGACAGCAGGCTTTCCAGCCAGTATTCAAAGGACTTAGAGCAACTGTGTTTTTCCATGGAGAAATTACAAGGTCCACTTTAAATGGATATCTTCAGCTTTCCTGAAATCTCTTGAAAACGTGGAAAGTAAAAGGTAAGACCATCATTGGGGTGTGTGGTCTCTATGAAAAACAGTCCCCTGTTGCACCACACTATTTCTCAGACCTCTCCACCTAGAAGTGTCCACAGCCCCACAAATCAGGGTCTGGAAAAGGTAGCAAGAGGGCTGCTGAGCAAGGAGGAGTCTGGCAAGGCTTGCTGGTCCATCCCAGAGTGACTGCTTCGCATTTCTCCTTCACTCAGAAGAGGCTGCTGGCCTTCATCAGCCTCGAAGTAAATTTTGTACACAATTATTCCTTCAGCCTTCACATGTAGTAGGACTCTTCAAATGCTCCTCACTCACTATTCTTGTCTTGTGTGACATCTCTTCTCCTGGTCAAAAGAGACTCTGCTTAAGACTCCCAGCTCCTGCTGAGGCTCTCCAGCCTGTTCCTGCCCTTGTGGCACTGCCTTCCTAGGGAACAGCAGACCTCATGCACAAGCAACGTGGTTCTCCATCAAAAACTAGTTCCCAACCTGCTTTGCATGGCCCCAGTGGAGGTAGAAAACCTCTCTCCAGTCTGAGTGAGCCCAGGAAAGGGCCTTTAGTTCTTCAGAGCCAAAACCACAGTGCGTTTGAACACACCGTCCCTGAGCAACCTGCCCCAAGACCACGCAGTGAAGAAGCATAAATTACCCAGCCAGTAATGCCACCTGCACAGAGAGCATTAAATGACTCACTGGGCTTTTCTGCCAGTTTGTTGAGGGTTTTAAAATGTTTTTACTATTATTTAGCTTCCAAGAGCATTTTTCACATCCTCTCATCTGCTTTTAATGGATTGCATTTAGTTTTCTTTTTTGGTTTTTTTTAAACCCAAGATTAAGGCATTTTCTGTTTTTAAACCTGGGCTGGTCAGTAGCTCTGTCAAAGTATTTGGTATGTCTGGGGTTTCTTTTCCATGTGTGTTAGGAAGAGCAGGATGTGAAGCAAGAATAGATGTCTTACAATTATTCACTGTGCCTGCCATGAAAACCATTCCTGTTTGAAATAAAGTCTTGTTATCTCAAACATGCCTCTTACGTCTGTGGTGGCAGCTGCCAGAGAAAATGCATTACTCTTCCAGCTTGTGCAGTGAGGTTGTGGCTCTGTGTGTGGGAAGAGAGGAGTATTTTTTCTGGAAAGACCCTTTACCCAAGTGTAGATGTCTTTCCATCACAAAATTTCTGCTCCTGGGATGAGGGACACCAGAAGAGAAGATGGAGTTTGTTCCTCAGGAAAACATGGGGAAGAGCAGTTGAGATGGGTGGTGTGAGCACACTGCATTTTTAGGCAGACTCTGCTGTCACTCAGCTCTGGTGAAGGCTAACATGCTTTTCTGGTGGAGCAGAGGCCCTCCGAGAGGAGCAGCACAGCCCACACTGCCCACCTACACAACAGCACATCAAGGTCACAATCCCATCCTTTCCCAAAGTCTTCGCCAGCTCTGGAGATTGGAGGCGTGTGTGGATGAGACGGTGCCTCTCACAGCAGCTCTCCAAATTACGTCATAGGAGAAAAACAAGGAATACAGGCAGGATGGAGGCAAGAGGGAGGCAGGCAGACTGGAAGGGTGAGCCCAGAGGTGGCAGGCAGGGGAGAGGAGAACGGTAGGATCCTAGAAGCAGAGGCAAAAAGAGAGTTTGACACTGTCATCAAGCCAGGAAGATTGGGTAAGAGCATAGACATCCCAAGAACTGTGTGTGGCTGTGCTGGAATGTGTGGGTGTATTTGCTATCTGACGGAGATTGCACAGCATCTTCATCATCCCTATCTAATATATTGATTGTGATTAATGCCATTACATGGCGTATCTGATTAATTAACAATGGCTTCCCACATGCAACTGCTCCTCGCCCAGAACTGCATCAGCTCTTAGCCGGCAGATGCACTGGTAGCAGAGGCACTGGTATTGCTGATCCTGACGGTGGGCTCCCCACTGCCCACCTGTTCGTCACCAGGGTACGAACAGGAGGGCTAGAGGGGATGCACAAAAGCTCCCTGTTGGGGGCAAACCAAGCTTTGTCACAGGGAGAGCAGGGTGGCTGGTGTCAGCAGAAATTATAGCAAAGGGGAGCATGTTCGTCTGGTCAGATGGAGGAAGAGGCTTGGAGAAGTCAGGGTTGCCCATATGCAGGGTCTCACAGCCCCAGTTGCCATCCCTTCTGACATTTCTCTCACGGATGGTTTTTGATAGCTGATAACCTGTTTCCATGACAACCAGCCTCTGTTGTGACATCGGTCTTGAAACAAGCTCAGGCTGATGTTTTCAAAGTTCCTGCATGTCTCAAGCAGGCAGAGGGCTGCCTTTGTGCCCTCCGTTCATCGCTGGCAGGCCTCCGAGGCTGGGAGGAGGAGGGTAAAGTTTCCCTCTAATGAGGGCAGTGGGTGCCTGGCTACATTTCTATGCGTTAGTGAACCAGAGAGAGATTAAAGGATAGAGGCTCCGCTAAAGGATTGGCAGATTTGGTTATTCAACTATCTCTTTAAATTATTAGCCCTAATTATAAGTATGATGAAAGTCCGCTTGGTGAGGGATTAGAAAAGAGCCAAATGCAGCTCTTGGGGCTCTTGTGCTACAGCCTGGCTCTGAGGAAGATCTCCATGTTGTGCTTTTGTGTGCTCCACTCTGCTCTTTCTTGCCTGGTTGGAGAACAGCTCCCTTAAAGGGGAGCTGGGGCCCTGGGGCTCCCTTTCCTCCCCTCTGAACCCAGTGAGATGCCCCATGTGTAGGAGAAGCCAAAGGCAAACGGGACCCCCATCTCCTTTTTGGCTCTTCACCATCTCCGTCTGCTTTCACTTCTGACTGCACGTAGTTCCTTTGCCTTCCCACATCACAACATGATCAGAGTCTCACCATTGCTTCCAAAACCCTTTAGGGTCCTCATATATGCTCCAGACAGAAAAAGTATTAGTATTTTAAATCCACACAGTCTTTGGTGCATACAGATCTTTTGCGTCTGTGACATTATTTTCACTTAATGGGCTCCACAGTGGTGTGCAAAGGCAAGGCTTGGGATCCTGCTGCTGGAACTCATGGTGGGAGGAGAAGAAAGTCACAGCCACCAAAGGTGCAACAGCTTACATGGGCCAGACATTCAAAGTGCTCTGGAAAAGGGTGAGCTGAAGGACAGGGGCTTCTTCCTAGGAAGAAAGCTGAAATTTGGCCAAGAAACAGGAGGTAACCCACCTAAGCCTGTAAACTTCACACAGAGAGGTTTAGGCTATTTTGGGTGTTACTTTGTGGGTGCTGAACCCCAATTTTGCTGGCAAGCTAGCTTACTCTTTGCTGGCAGCCTGCAAGGTCTGGATTGAGAGTCTGCCATGATAAAGAACTGAGCATTTGGGACCAGAAAAGGGTCTAAGATCAAGGGGTTGAACTAATTAAGCTCAAACGTCCTCTTGGGGAGGGGGAGAAGCAGCTGGCATCCATGAGCCTGGGTCATACCAGGGTCTTGGTGGTACTAATCCCATGGGAAAAGCAGACCTTGCCAGCAACTGGGAGAGAGACCTTACAGCCCTATGTGAACCATGCCTCAGGACAGCTCTTTGAGAGCCCCAAACCCAGCCGCAGCAGTCTGGGTTCTCTTGTAGCCATGGTGTTGTGCTACAGATTTGATTGAATAATTTCTTTTTTGGGGGTTGGGTCTTTGAGGGTGGGGTAGAGTAAATTGCTGGCAAGAATTCAAAACATGGCAATTAATAGGCTTAAAGTGTCATGTTTTACAAGACTGTGTGCACAACTTACAATAATGGGAATTGTAATTATAAGTTCTCCCAGCTGACAGGGAAGGCACAGCTTTGAGAGTTGCAGTGCCTTATCCAGCCCACCCCACAGCATCTCTTTGGGATGAGGAAGAAATGAGCTGCAGAGCTTGGGAATGGCCTTATTTTAAGGAACAGTTGTTACATAGGCTCCTAGAGGAAACCTGAGTAGTTCCAGGTGGGGATTGGAATCCACATCCAAAATGGACATCACTGTCACTGCCAAGGTCACAGGGCTTCAAGTTATGTGCTGGTAATCACCCTGGTATTTACCCCCAAACTGTGGTAACTGTGGCTTTGCTGAGCATCTTGCTGAGGACAGAGGAGAAGGAGATCAGAGGGGAGGTGAGAAAATCAGTGGAGCCGCGTGCTCTGCCAGTTTGTGCATCCAGTGGAATAAGACTGCATGACATGCAAGAAGCCCTGCAGAGTGGGAGCAGCACTGTGGTGACTCAAAAGGGCTCCCTGTGCAGGGCCAAGGCCCCAGACATCTGCCCACCTCTGCCACTGCCCTGTCCACAAGGCATGGTGACTCCATGGTCCCTGTGTCAAATCCAGTTTAGGTGAGAATTTTGTCTTTGTTGACTCTGAAACTCATAGCAAGGACAGGCAACACAAAGGCCTCACAGGAAAAACAAAAACAACACAGGTGAGCAGTTCATCATGGGGGGGTTTATTCTCTTTTGTCAAGGAAAGTTGGAAAGCAAACCTCCTCTAGCTCCTGATGTGCCCACCTTCCTGCCAGGCTGCTCTGTAAAATCTTTGCCTACAGCCAAGACTGGTCTGTGCAGTTCTTGCTCCTGCACCATTCCAACCTGGACCTCTTAGGTATTGTTTACGAGGTGCTGGTGGAAGCCTCATTCATAGCTCTCAGCTGAGGGGCTGGGACTGCACTTAATGAAAAGCAAGAATTAGGAGCAAATGTTGCCTTGGATGAGTTGGTCAGAGCATGACCTTAATAACACCAAAGTTGGGGGTTCTATCCCCATATGGGCCATTCACTTAAGAGCTGGCCTCCATGATCCTTGTGGGTCCCTTCCAACCCTGAATATTCTGTGATTCTGAGATCAGTTGTTACAGTTTTATGTGGGTTTTTTCAGCTAGATTTATACCCCTGTCCAGTCCTATTCTGTGTCTGGGGGTTACTGCTGCCAATAATTAATAAATAAGTGGAAACCTAGGCTGGGAACCCTGCATTTAAGCAGAAATACACTCCCTTTTGGACTAATTTTCTGATGGCTGGAAAGGAACAGGACATCTCCAAACTCTCTGACCTTTAAGCTGAAGGGTTTTTCACCATGTTTCAGTAACAGCATTCAAAGTCACCCTCTTGCTGCTTTAAATGGTTCACAGCTTGCAGGGCCTTAAATGAGTTGTGTATTGTGAAGAATAAATTACATCACAGTGTGTGCAATTGGCTCCAGCCGAAACATGAGCCCTCTTTTTCCTGAGTCAGCAAGTTCTCCCAACTAACTTTTAAGGCCATTAATGTCATCTGCACAGAGGACCTGGGACCCTCTCTTTTGAATGCTGAGGTCAATCACTGTCTGCAGAATGCCCACAGAGCAATAGGGATTTTAGTTACTCACACTCCCTCCTTTTGCAGGAAGATTATTTGTTCACAGGAGTGGGCTTGGGGAATGCAAAGTATGCCAGGAAGATGCAGTGTGTGATGGCTGGAGCTCGGTAGTGGGTCCTGAGTCCTGGATTTAACTCTTTAAGTTCACATTTAGTCCCCTGAACCATCTGTCCTTCCCATGCCTCAGTTTCCTCAGCAGTAAACTGGAGACAGTGGTCTCCCTATCTATGAATCCTGAAAAACAACTCACATGAGAGGGGTTATATTCTCAATATGTTGCTAATAAATACTGCAATACGAATCATTCGGTAGCCTTACACATAATTATATACTCTCCTTAATTATTGAACAGCTGTTTTAATAAAACATGCAACAAATAATTCAAAACCTATTCAAAGAAAAAGATGTGCAAAAATTCTTCCTGTAAATATGTGCAGAAAATAATTTGCGTATTATTTAAAAATCAGAGCAGTCCTTTGCTCTATCTATAGAGAATAATTGAATAGAAAAATATTGAAGTTAGTAAACAGCAAATTAATAATTCACGTAGTGTTTACAGTCACAGTACACTATATTTTCCACCAAGTGCATGTTCTCTTTTCGCCAATCGACCAAAGAGATGCTGCAATCTAAGACACTGTGTCTGGGCACTTCTGTGAACTGTTTGGTGACGGGGGGATGCTGCTGTGAGTGAATTGTCAAGTCTGGCTGACCCTGGGGTCTATGAAAACCTGCCAAGATGGAAAACCAACCCCTGTCTAGAGACCTCCCACACTTCAGCTCCAGATCCATGCAATGACCTCATTTGCATGATCTGCATCCTGGTCCTGTTATCACAGACTGAACACAGTTTATGGCACACAAATAAATGGATTTAGCATTATTTTTCTTGCTCCTAGCTCTGCAATGGTCAGTTTTGGAGGTGATTGTCCTATGTTAACATTATTTCTTCTCTAGAATTGTCTGAAAATCTGTTGACTGGCCTGTTGCACAGGAAAAATAAAATGTCATTCAGGGTTCTCTTTTTAAGAGGAAATGGGGGTAGAACCCAAATTTTGCCACAGACCTCCTGTAGGATTTTGGTGAATCACTCAGAGACAACCTGAACTGTCACTACAGTGTACAAATTTGGGGGAAAAAGGAAAAATGTTGATTACCTGCTTTGCTGAGCCCCCTGCCTGTTTCCATGGGGAGAAGTGCTGAGGTGAGCACCTTCAGTACTCACATACTGGGTGCTCAGGGCTTCAGAGTGTTGGGTCAGCACTGCTGCAGGGGGACTTGAAAACAACTGCTCTTTGCAGAAACATGAGATGGTGTTTCTGGAGCAGCTTCATGGACCACCAGGTTTTCTCCCGAAAGACAGCCCCATCCAGCAGTGCGGCATCACCGCTTCATCCTTGTCCCCAGCCGTGACAGGGAGAAGGTGTCCTCACACTTCACACACACACAGGTGCAGGAGAGGACATCCCAAGGGCAGCGATGGATCAACTTCCATAGGCAGCTGGGACCAGGCTGGGGATGTCATGGAGTCATAGAATAGTTTGGATTGGAAGGGACCTTTAAAGGTCAGCTAGTCCACCCCCACTCCAGTGAGCAAGGACATCTTCACCTACATCAGGTTGTTCAGCCTCCTCTAACCTGACCTTGAACATTTCCAGGGATGGAGCATCCACCACGTCCCTGAGCAACTTGTTCCAGTGTTTTACCACCCTCACCATAAACTCTTCCTTTTATCTCGTATAAATTGACCCTTCTTTAGTTTAAAACCATTACCTTTTGTCCTGTCACAATAGGTCCTGCTAAAAAGTCTCAATTTTTCTTAAAGGCTTCCTTCAAGTACTGGAAGGCTGCAGTCTGGTCTTTCTGGAGCCTTCTCTTCTCCAGGCTGAGCAACCCCAGCTCTCAGCCTGTCTTCATAGGAAGGGTGCTCCAGCCCTCTGATCATCCTCAGGGAACTCCTCTGGACTTGTTCCAGTACCTCCATGTCCTTCCTGTGCTAGGGACCCCAGAGCTGGATGCAGTACTCCAGGTGGAATCTCATTTGCTTGCATCTGTCTGCATCTCCACAAGAGACTGAAGTCTGGGAGTCAGACTGATCTAATGAGGGCAACTCTCCAGGGGAGGTTTTAGACCTGAATTCAGCAGCTTTTGGGTCACTTCGGTTCAGATCAGCTCCAGTCTTCCACTTTTTCTAATGGCACTGCCCGGGGCACATCTCTAGAGTCCGGTGCATTTAAAAGTGCTAACTAAATCTTGGGGGAGAGGGCCTTTTCAGAGGCTCTTTGAAAAGGTTTTTCTAAGATCTAGATTTATGTTGTGTCCCTTCCCTTTCTTCAGATCTGAAGCTTCAGTGCTGCCTGACTTCTCTGGGAGTTTATCCCCAGTGTGGTCAGGTATTGCTCCCTATTTTGAAAAACCAGAGCATTCACAGTATCCAAGCACTCAGGGGACTGGAATCGGGAAAAAATAGTGCTTTTTTCTTTCTAGCTCACTGGTCTAAATCCTGGTCAGTGAATGCCCATGTAGGGTGGTCCTGTCAGGACAAGAGCTGAACTTTGTTTCTGGGCCATAGCCCCAAATGACGTCAAGATGTCCTCACAGCTATGTGTTAGTAGGGCTGGGTTGGAGTCAGGGAGTTTGGGTTAGAGGGGAACAAGTGGCAGGTGACCCTCCAGCATGGGCCATGCTCAAGGAAAGGCCAGGAGCAAGGGAACTAGTCTTCAATACAGAGTTTGGAGTGATAAAGCTGAAAGGACGGAGGTGTCAGTGTTGAGCACGGAAGAAGAAGCCACATTGACACAACTCAGACATCAGCCCTCAGGGTTGCATCTGGATCTTCTGATGAGGGTGGGGAGTTAGTCACTGGAGATCTGCATCGGGGGGTTATTTCTTCAATCAGGATCCTCCCATTTCCTCACTGTTTCCTCCCGGGAGCCCCTGACTGACAGCTCTCCAGCAGGGATCCGTGCAGCGCTGCCAGTCATTCATTATTGCCAGAGATGCTGCGTGCTCCCTGCAGCCGCTGATGGGGCCGCAAGGGAGCAGGGGGTGTCTGAGGGACAGGAGGAACATTTTGCTCCATCCATCATTACCCTTCCTTGCTGGGGCTTGCGTGACTTTGTATCTGACAAAAACAGGGGTATTATCTCCAGCTCTGTGACCAGATTTTAATGAGGCAATTCTTTTATTTCTGCTTTCCATTTATTGAATGCCTGGATGCAGAGAGGAGACATTGCATGAGGATTAAACCATTATCAAACCTGCCAGCAGTGGCAAACTGGGGCTGCCTCTGTGTCTCCTGTCCCAAATCTTGTACAGGGACTGACAGCCACCTTGCCCCAGCCCACCGTCACGAATTTCAGCAGGGGACGGTTGGGTGGTTTGAGTTGAAAGTTATTCATGAAAACCAACTTCCTACCCTTGAGGATTAAGACTGTAATATCACAGAGCATAACAGGCAGCTAAGGTTTCACAAATGTTGCCTTGCCATCCCATCAGCTGATGGGTCTGGGTACAGGTTATGACTGGAGACTCCATCAGAGGATCTTACATGGTGAGGGCTGGTGGGACTGAAGAGTAGAGCTGTGCTCAAGCACACACTGATGGCAGCAGGAACTGGCCTTAGACTGCCTCAGATGGAAGCAGGGAACATGGGTTATCCTGATGGTGCAACATGGATGTGTCATGTCCATCCTGGCCAAAACAGCTCTTTTGATTGATCTCTGTTCATGCATTTTTCTTTGACATTTACATTGGGGAAAACAGAGGCAAGGGAGTGGATGGGATCCACATGGCAACACCTATTTTCACTCCTCCATCCTGTCCCACATTTTTAGGCCACATCATCTCTTAACTGTCTGCTCAGGTGAGGTCCTCAGTCATGGCCTTGCCGTGGTTGCAGGGCAGTGCCTGGAGAGAAGTGCTGCAGCGTTTGTTTCTCCTGGTACCCCTGCAGCTGTGCACTCATGGGAACAGTCCTGGTATTGTCCCATTCTTTAGGTCACACACTGTCTGAAGTTAGGGCCTGACTGTTCCTAGAAGCCTTATCTGTTCTACCACCCAAGTGGAACTTTCCGTTTTTTCAAGGGGATGCTCTACTCCTGTATAGTTTTATTTACATCTTTGTATCTGTATAATTATCTCTACTCCTTTATATATATATATATATTTTTTTTAGAGATAGACTCCATTGCTACCATGAGTAAGGACCCTTTTCTAGGTCTTTGGCATGTATTTATATATTTAGCATCTGCTTCATGCTAATGCTGCTGTGTTCTTTGCTCATGAGGACACTAAAAGAAGAGCTGAAGTGACATAGAGATTTTTCTTTTTTGTTCTCTAAAAAATAGGAAGTGCATTATTCACAGTAAAGATATATTTAAATCAACCAAAACAGAAGACTGTCTCCCCTCTACATACATATAATACAATTTCAACTACAATTTAAAAATAAGGAGTTATCTCTATAAAAGCTATTTCTATTAGTGTAAACGAGACATCAACTGATCAAAAATATTTTTGCATTTATAAAAAATTTAAATTCTAGTCAGAGTGATTGTGCAGCAAAAAGACTAAAAATACCACATCTCACATTTTTTGAGGCATAATTTGTGCCATTGAGATCAGAAATTTCCAGGTGTTCAAGGGAAGGTGAGCACACTGCACCCCAAATACCATCAGAAACATCTAGAACCCAAGCACTGTCCACATGGATCAATAACAGATACGGCCCAGTGAGGAAGTGTCAAGACTAATTCACTTGCTGTGGATGGTTAATGGTCCTCTCTTGCGTGTCTTGACTTGTCCCTAAACCAGGAGCTCAGGGAGCCAAGCTCCAATAGAAAGTCTGCACGGGAGCACTGCACACTAGATGTGATAAATCCCACACTCTGTCTCTCAGTCAAGCTGCTGCTCTTGCTGTCACTGCCTTTCTCAATGTTCCTCTCCATTTCAGGTTTTAAAAAAGGCTGATGTTGCTACTATCTATAGGTTATGCAAATGAGACATTTTTCCCCAAAAAATACACCACCTTCCTTTGGTGTGTTTCTAGAAAGCAAGCAGCTAAATAACTAGTTCACCTTGGCTCAGCAGGTGGACGGTAGTGGAGACTTTAGGGTAGAAAGCTATAAAATCCAGCATCAAGAGCAAGGAGCAGTTAACTACTCATCACTTCTTCCAATACAAGAGCCAAAGGGTGTCCAGTTACCAGATGGAAAAGCAGCACGAGGAAGCACAATGCATCAGCTGGGCAGCTCACTTCCTTGAGATGTTGCAGGAGAAGAAAAACAGCAATAAAACACCTAAAAGAGGGATTAGGAGTTAGTAAACTCAGTGGTCCAGAAGCAGCTTCTTTCAATGAGCTCTGGTCTGACCCTGTTCTTACGAAGGCTGTGGCTGTGAAACATTAGCCCCAACCACTGCTGCAGCCCCAAGAGGAACACTAATTAAAACACTTGTCCAGTGCAGGACAAACAGTGCCCAGGAGTGATGGGAGGAGATTCAACAGATATTGGTGGCCTTAGAGGCAATATCATCTTCTGTCAGCAAAGGGGCCCAGCTGGACTCTAGGAAATGGGAAGCTGATCTGCTCCACAGCCTCAGGAAAACCATTTCCTTGGTATTGCTCCTGACTCTGCTCTGTCTCAGTAATATGATTGTCACCTCTGCAGGGCAGGCACAATCTTTTACAATCTGTCTGTTCCATTAGGAGAAATCAGCCCATCTCTAAGGCAGTGCCTCTCATTGTGCTTGCAATAGAGACGCAAATGGACAATAATTATGTCTATTCTGGAAAAAAAAATAATCCATTCCACTGTGTATTTTACTCTGCATATTTGAAGCTGTTCCATTTACAGACACCCTCCATGTGTCACTCCACTTACAGACTCTGATGCAGATGGTCCAATTATTTATTAATCTGGTTTTAAAATACCCTCAGCATGTTTCAGCAGGAGACACTTTCTTCAAGGTCCCAATTTCAGCAGAGTCAAAAAGAGGTTTCCTGTTGAATTTGCTAAAGAGCAAGATTGAGTCTTCTTTTGTCCTTTCTGACCTTCCCTTTCACATACTACTAACATCTCTTAGACCTGGGAGAAGCAGTTATTCTTGTGGTGTATTCATATTTTTTAAATGTCTGAAATTGAAGGGATTATGGTTTAAATCTTTGCCTGCATCCCTAGAGTGCTTTCATACTCTTACAAGCCATGGCAACATGGATGAGAAAAAGCATAAAAATTTAGGTGAATTAAGTGTTGAAGAATTGGGTTGGGGTTTTTGTTTTGTTTTTATCCTTTCTGCCACATGTCCCAGAAGATTCAGAACATCTGGAATGTTGGCTGCAGGCCTGAATGAACTAGTTTTAGTGGCAGCCCCTTGGATTTTGCCCTCCCTCTTTACAATTGTGTGAAGCTGACCAGGTTATTAATCCACTCCAGACATCAGGGCTGAATGAGGCATCACCATGACTCAGAGTTTCCCCTTGCTGGGACATCGAAGGTGTCTCACTGCAGAATAAGCCATCAAACGGGCCACCAGCCACATTCACGGGCTACACTGAAACCCAGAGGCCAAATTTACCAAGCCATGGGAGATTTCAAAAATCAGCTGGGGGGTTGTGCCCTTCCTCTGCAAAAACAGCAGAAGAAAGGTGCTAGGAAATGCATTCACCACCTCGTCGCTTTTCTAGCACTATTATTTGAGTACTGTTGCTCTTGTGGTCAGGGGGGTGATACACCAGAGGGGTCCAGAAAGCACTTCAAGATCTCTGCCTGCAATCTCCCACTGGCTTCACTGGATGAGGTCTGAAAGTAGCCATAGACTTCAAAAGATGACAAGCAGAAATTAACACTCCAGACTTCCCTCTTGTGCATCCCGTGAACCTGAGGACATGGTGTGACACTGCCATTGCCACAGCCAGCCTGAGCACATCTGGGAGAAGGACTGCCTTGTTCTGAAGGGCACTGAGGGTATTTTAAAGGTCTGAACCTCTGCCTCCAGTTCAGTACTCCGCCCCACATGCAGGATCAGCACGAGGCATAGAGGAACAGAGCAGCAGATTTGCCCAGGACAGCTCCTTATTTGACCTCGTATCCCTACCTGCCTCTCAAAGGTACCCATCATTCAAATCACATCATTGCAAGATTAAGCTCCCTTTTGCACCAAGTGAGTAAATTTAGAAACAGTTAGTCAGTATATTTGTCTTATATCCATTAAATTATTATGCAGCAAACAAGGTTTCCCAGGAATAAAACTATTATTGTGGAAAATGAAAGGAGATGTTTGTTTAATTTGTTTAATTCCCTTTTGTAATGAATTGTCTGGACAATGCAACATTTGAACTGATGAGCAGGAAGCACAGGAATTCTGCCATTACAGAGAAGTGGAAGTCTCCCCAGCACTCCCCCCTCCCAGCTCCGTGGGTTAGAACATCACTGTGTGCCATGGGCCTGGGAGGGAAACACAGACACGAGGGACACTGAGGGCTCTGCTTTGCTGAAGGAAATCTTCAGCTCATCTGGGCTTTTGCTGCTGTGCTCCTTCATGTTTTTCTTTCATGTTTTTTGACTTTTTGTAGCTAGGGGTTCCCATCATTTAAAGACCCTTTGGCTTTAGGAGTGACTTGTGAGGCTTCCACCTCAAACAGGCTGGTCTCACGAGGCTCCAGTATACGCCTTCTGGTACAAATAATATTCCTGCACTTGCTGCTGTGAAGTCCTGCACACATCAAAAGCAGAAAGATGATGGTTCCATGTGTCTGACATCTCTACCCCTGGAAAAGAGACAAGGTAACTGAGCTCCTTGAGGAAGTCTGGGATCTGTGTGTCTGTAACACACACTTGGTGTTGTTGCTGCATATACAGTGGTTTTGAGTGACCAGAGTGTTTCTGGGCTGAAAAAGACAAATGTGATCCTGCAACACAGTGGAAAACAGGGTCTCCCTACTGTTCTCTGCAGTATTGATACCTGTGTCTGGCTGCAGGCAAGGCTGGGCCAGGATAGCACAGGGAGCACACCACCCATGCTTGGAGGGCTGTTCCAGTCCAGCAGCAGTGCAGAAACAGGCTACACACAAACCAAAGGTGGCCTCCTCAGCCAGGAGCTTGGGAGCACAGGGAAAAAACAAACTGCTGACAGAGGACCTGATTTGTCCCTGTAAATACATAGGAGAGAAGTACTCTGGCTAGGGAAAAGAGCTGTTCAAGCCCCCTAAATTATTCTGCAACAGGAATATTTAATATAGATAGAGCTTGAATGAATTTAGGTTGAAACTCACAAGTTTCCAACTGACCAAGTAGGGAGCTATTGGAGGAGCATTCCAGAAGGAGCTGGGTCATTAAACTAAACTGATTTTATAATGAAGCTGAGCACGTTTGAGAGCAAATTTATGACATGCAATAACAGGAGGCTGGAGCTGGTGGCTGAAGTGATCTCTTCAATCTTACATCTTTCTGCTCAAAGCAGGCTCCAATTTCTGAACATAAAGGCGTACACTTCAGTTAGCAAGGGCAGATGTGTGGCTGGCCACCAGCACGAGGGCCTCTCCCCACGTCCCAGAGCTGCTTGCTATGGTCTGTTCTCTCTAAGGAGATACTGTCCAGCTACTGTGCAAGGCAACAAAATCTCAGCACTAAAACTCCCTCCTCTGAAGTCAAACCCAAATGGGCTCTCTTTCTGGAAGAGCCTCCTTTGAATACATTTAAGTTTTTTTTTTTCTCTGACTGCAAGGATAAAGGTGTGTTACTCCTAATACCCACAGAAACAGTAGAAGCATCGTGGTTCACGACACATGGAGGCTGGGCCAGAGTCAGTGTGAGAGGAAAACCCTTCCCAGCCCAGAAGAGCATCATCCAGGCTAAGGTGGACCCTTGCCACAAGGGAGATTTTTGTTCACTTTCTCCCATTGCTTCGCTTTGAACTTTGCTAAATAATCACTCTCTGTCCTTGACCTTGCAGCTTCCATCAGGCCACACACACAGCAGGGCTACCTCTGCCTCTCCAACCTTCTTTGCTGTTTCTATCATGGGTATTCCCCTGTGCTAAACCCCCTCTGGGTGTTGCAAATCTAAATCAGGACAAGCAATTCTGAAACCAGCCACAACCCGCTCCAAACTCACACACACACATGAGGGAACAAATAAACCTCAAATTAGTAAACAGCTTATCACCCATTTAACATTATCACTCAAAGCTCCCAGTTTGCTAATACACCTGGGTGATCTTTTTACAATTACTGTAGTATTGCAGAGGAGCATCCTTCAAAATAATTCCAGGTGGAGAGAGCTTGCCTGGCACACAGCTCTGAGTATCTCCCAAGTGAAATAAGTACTGTTTCCACCTAAATAGGATCTAATGAGCCATTCAGTAGAATACAGGGGAGAAAAAAAAGTCTTTGCCCTGAGGAAAAGCATCCCAAAGAACTCAACAGCATCTCCAGCCTGCTGCTGGCAGTGCTTGTCACTCAGAAAACACAAGCTACAATAGTTTTCCTAAAGTATAAACACAGAATTGCAAGAAGGAAATGAGCGTCTTTAGGATATCGGTTTCATAATTGTTCCCAAGAGTCCCAGTCTTCAATTTCACAATACCTTATCCTGTCACACTTGCAAAAATGATTGTTAAAGACATATTATGGTGGATGGATTATTGCTCCCTGCATTTACAGGGAGCCTAATACAACAGGTCAGAGGTGAATGATCCCTGATCACAGGTTCACAGCAACACAGGGAGCAGTAGCAGCACTCCCAACAACCACTTCACAACTCACAAACGCACAGAATTACAGCAAAATCACAGAATTAAGTAAATGCCTACCTGAAAGGCTGCTGGGTTGCAATGGTATGTTTCTGTGAGTGAGGATAGGGCAAGGAGGTGTAGGTGCAGTTCTGTAGTCCACAGCAAGGTTTGCAGAGCGCTTTCATCAGCTGACCTGATACAGGTGAAAAATAGGCCTGACCCACAGGAAAAACAAAAACCAAAACAACAAAAAAGTATGTGAGCAGACCCATTATTCCAGTCCTTAAACATGAGAGAAACAGTGCTTCATGGACAGAAAACTTATTTTTAGACCCAAGACCATGTCAAACTCTTGAGGTTCAAGAAAGGAAAAAAAAAATAGCAGAACGGGATCGGATCTCTGGTGAAAAACATTCCTTCCCCATTGGCTAAGGGTCTGCATTCAGGTTCATGATAGAGGAAACAAGTCTGGAGCATAAAACACAGCAAGGGTGAGGTATGTTAGACATAACCTACAATCTTTACATCTACAGCAGTCTCATTTTCTAGTCCTGCACTGTGCAGAGCTGAAAGTCTCCTCTAGGGACTGGAGTACTGTGAGGGGATTCTGCACCACAGATGCTTAAAGATGAAGTGTGTTTAGCATCAGGTTAAAAAGCTTGTGCCAGCTCCCTACTCACATTCAGCCATTAACCTGCTCTTGAGAAATTCTGTACCTGAGAAGCTTCCAGAGTAAATAAAGGTGGATGCAGGAGGAATCCCAGTCAGGTCAGTTCAGAGCTCACGTTTCCATTTGTACCTGGCTGCACTGAGGACAAATCAGTCCCCTAGGGGCTGCCCAGCCTGGGGCAGGGGCAAATTCCTTGATGAGAAGTGGGTTTACATGTTTTCTGGTCACTACAGGCTGCCAGAGGAATTTTTTTCTTCTTTTTTTTCCTTCTACATGGCAATAGCTGTGTTTTAGTAATAAAACTGGATTGCATTTCATTATCAAACAATTCCAATCCATGCCGGGGGGGCATGTGCTCACAGAGCACATGCAGGCACTGCATGTCCACAGAGACAAGGAGAGGAGACAGGAAAGGAGAGGCTGAGAAAAATCAGTGGTACCTGCTCCCCATGAGGCAGCAAGACCAGTGAGCTAAGGCCTCCTAGAAAGGAGGTGCAGCCTAATGTCACTGTCCCAGGGAAACGAATCCTGCTCAGAGAAACATACCACAACTCACTAAAGCCAAACAAAGGCCATAGCATTGCTGACTGAAAAGGAGCTCAGCCTCCTTCCACCCTGTTTCCAGGGACAGGTTCCATTCTATGTATCTCTATCTTCCCTGACCCCACTAAAGATTTCAGGCTGGTTTTCAGCAGAGCTGGTCATGGACACAGCCACCCAAATGTCAGCAGCAGCATCAGA
Organism: Oreocharis arfaki; assembly: GCA_013398015.1. Taxonomy (NCBI): domain Eukaryota; kingdom Metazoa; phylum Chordata; class Aves; order Passeriformes; family Paramythiidae; genus Oreocharis; species Oreocharis arfaki. Next base: position 1,533,325 of record VZRR01013906.1, on the reverse strand, counting down.
GAGCCAAAAAAATCTTCCCAAGCTTCCTTTCCTATGTGTGACCCATAGCAAACCCATATCCAGACAGCTCTCTGCTTTAATAGAGGCTTGTAAAGTACCTCCTCACAGCTGCTCTGAGCAGCAGTTCAGCTATGGAGATTCCCCTGCCAGGGACCCTGGGATTGCTCTTAGCCACTAGCCCAAGGAGAGACTGCCTTATCCAAACCCTAAACCAGCCTCACTTTCCACTCTTGAAAGGCATGCACGGGATGCTCAGGTGTGTTTGATAATGCCCTCAGGACTGTGGAGATGAGCCCAATGGCTTTCTACAGGGGTCTCCCATAACCAATATAAAGAGAAGGTTTGGGCAGAAGTTGTCCTGGGTCAGTCTTGGAGGGGAGGAATGCTGCAGCAGCTGCAGATAGGCTGTGAAGATGCTGTGTGGTCCTTGCAGGAGAGGTCTGAGCTGGGGGAGCCCCAGGGTCTCCCTGGACTGTATTTTTGGAAGTTAGGCGCCTGGAAATATTTTCTACTTTAGACAGGATGTTTTTAGGGTTATATTAATACTTAAAGACTGTAGTAGGACTGTTTCATGTTCTAGGGCACTTTAGGATCCTCCCTCTGCTGTCTGGTGGGAACTGGGAAGCTTTTCTATGTGTGACAATCTCCATAACTGACTACCAACGTGTAAAAAGCCTGAGTACACCCACACCAATGATGAATGATGGCATTTCCCTTGTTGGCCCTCACACCCTGTGTCTGTCCCAAGGTATTGTCCCATCATCTTTCACAGCTGTAATACATGATGTTCCTCCTGAGACAACACTGCTGGTGGACATGACATAGGATAAGCAGCTGTCTGTTGCCATGTCCTCCTGACAGTCTGAAATGAAAAAAGATAAATTCATGCATGTCGAGAAGTGATGTAAAGAGCAGACAGAGAGGAAGGGGAAGGTTACGGCAGAGTGAGGCAGGTTTGAGTGACTGCCTGTGCATATCTGAGTTTGCTTCACAGTTGGTGCAGGGAATACTCTGGGTTTGCTTCTGGAAAACGGTGTGCAAGGACCCGTGCAAAGCTGGGGACGGTGCCAAGCCCGGGACAGCCCTGCTGTGAAGGGCTCGTGCCCTGGGACGATGAGCAGATAAATCAGCCCTGCGACCCCTCCGCCCAAAATCCCGAGGCCCGAAGCAGAGAAGCAAAGCATCACCCAGGTAAAGGCAGGGCTGGATGTGCCGGCAGTCTCGAGGTGGCGTGACTTTAACACGTTCAGTCCTAGCAGTGGTTTGTCTCTGCCTCATAGGGAAAAGCAAATAACAAATCTCCGCAGGCTCCCGCCTGGCTCTTTGTGCCCAGCCGGCCGCTATCGACCGCGGGCAGCACGGGCCGGGCTCTGCGCTGCTGCCAGCCCGTGTTTACTGCTCGCAGCACAGCTCCCGCCTCTCTGTTTCCTTTGCACTTTCACACCTCGCTCTCTTTCATCACATTACACCGAGGTGACCGCTTCCCCTCCGCCTTCCCTCTCCTGTGCTCCAGCCCAAACACCGAGCCTTGCCTTCACGTGCCCAAGTTACCTGCAGGCTGTGCAAATAAAACCATTCCCGTGGTGACAAACATGCCCGTATTTTTGGCTCACCTTGGGGAAACTGTCATTCAGCTTATGTCCCTGTTTCCTTGAAACCTAATCAGGTAAGGAGGGAGGCAAGCTCCTCTCTGTAACCATGGGCAATTCTAATAGCTGCAGGCTCGGATTATTACTTTTTTCCTATTAAGCAATGAATTTAACCAGAAAACGAGCTGGTCAGGAGGGACTTGGACACCCTGCTTTCAGTTTGTAATACAGCCAGCCCTAAAACACGTGGCAGTGCAGCCGAGCACGTTTCAAGACCTGCCCCCTGTGTGCTTGTGTTCCTCAGCACTGTTACCAGGCAGACTTTCATCTCCGATATCTCCAAAGATATAAAGAGAAGGAATTAAATTAAAAATTCAAAACCCATTGCTCTCCTCCCAGCAGCAGGAGGGCAAAATAGCTGGAGATACTGAACAGTGAAGCCCAGGATGCAGGTCCCGCCCAGTGATCTTGTTCAGCTTCCGTGGGGGCTACCAGAGCCCAGGAATGTGGCCAAGCACAAGGAGAGGGTCTGGAGAACATGGTGTGTTTTCACCCTGCAGGCCCTGGCGCTGTCAGAAGTCCTCCAGCTTCTTGGGATGATTGCCGTACCCTTGCTGGAAGGCACCACTGCTTTCATTTCATACTCTCTGCCCCTCAAAAAGAAAACCTTGAAGTGTATTTACTGCCTGTGGAAATGTGTGGATACAAGAGATGAAGGCAGACATGGCTTGGGCAAGAGCTGTGGATGCAGGTGTTGTATCTCTGCCAGGGCACCTTGACCCTGCTCTGCTATCCATGCAGCGAGGGGCCACTGAGCACTGGCCCTTCACAGGTTTGGATGGTAGCTGGAGGTACTCGTTTTGGAAACAAAAAATCCTCTGCCACTGCCCATTCTTTCCACCCAGGACACAGAAGTCAGGCTGAGAATTTGTGGGTAAACACACTGAAGAAGAGAAGCCCCCTTACTAGAAGGCTGTGCAGCACTAAGGTAATTTCTTTTTCCTTAAAGGTTCAGTTTGCTGTCACAGAACACTGGCAGGGCCTCTGAAAAACAGCTTCCACTTAAGCAGCTCTGCAGGTGAACAGGGCTCCGCGGGGATGGGACTTGCCTCCAGAGCATAACTGGCTGCCCCAGTGCTTTAGGCTTGGACATGCTCTGACTGCCAGAGCAACAAAGACACACCAGTGAAGATCGATGTCCGTGCAGACAGGTGGCCAGCCATGCTTAATAATTTTCTCTTCAACGGCCTTGTTTCTTCAAGATCTTTACACACCCTGGACACATGCAGATAAATGAAGTCTACAGTTGTCCCTGGGTGGTGGTTAAGAGTCATTACCCTGGTACACAGAGCAAGGGTCCCAACATGGAAACTTCCCCAAATCCAGCAGCAGGACATCAGCAGAGCTGTGGGAGGGAGAGCTGGGGCCAGGGCCCAGTCTGCCCATGCCAGCCCCAGACGGCTGTGCTCCCATCGCACTGCAGCCCATGAGGAGCATCTGTGGCTGCTGCAGGTATTTCCCATTCCTGGAGCATTGCCGTGCAGGGTGATAGCTGGGTAATGAGTTTCTTTAGTCTTGCTTGAATGCTCTCGGCTCTGCAGACACAACTTCTCAGCGTTTGACACCAAAGAGCAGATGAGCAGCTGATTACACACTACCCAGCCCTGAACACAAATAATCAACAGCTTGTGGGATTTCTTCCGGGTAGTACACATGCGTGGATAGTGATCATTTCTGTGCTCATCTCTCTGCTAACCCCACTTCTGCAAAGGCAAGGAAAAAAACCTTGGAGCTTTCAAAAACCTCTTAAAATCTTTCTGGCCTAACAAAGCCCAGGAGTGTTGCACTAAAAGAACTCAGCTCTTGGGACTTGCAGCCCTGTCCCCTTCGTACCCATGACACCCAGAGCAAAGCGATGAGAACAGCATCCTTCTTTCCTCTTCTTTTTCCAGTGTCCTTCTTCCATCCCAGCTGCTTGCAGAATGAACAATAGTGAAGGAGCAACAAGTCTTGCCAGGATTCAGCAGGTCACTGTCAGGGAAGTGGGCTGGGCATTTTCATGTTGTTCCTGTCTTGGTGCACCAGAAAGTGGAGTAGAGCAGCTGGGCGGATGTGAAGGACAATCCCATTCTACAAGCTGAATGCAGGTTAGAAAGACAATAAAATCTCCACCACTGGAACTCAGGAACAGGTATTTGACCCTTCCTGTGTAGAGAGACAACTTGCTGAGAGAACTGTGAGTTGTTACAGAGGAGATGTGTTGTTTTGGAGGAAGGCAGCCTACCCTGTAGCTAAAGGAGGATGCTGGGAGGCCACAGCCCAGTCTGACTGGACATAGTTCACTGAGGTAAACTAATCCAGGTGTGGTAGGAGGAATCTTGCTTGGCACAAACAGGTTCTGTATCTGGTGCAGCAAATCCCGTGGGGAAAAAGCAGGAGAACCAATTTGACAAAGCACAATAAAGACCCATAACAGAAAGGTAATAATTCATATTTCAATAGGGCATCTTTCATGCTGAGAGATACAAATGATTTGGCCACTGTTTGAAATTCAGCCACCTCTGGAGTGGAGCATAGCTGTGTGTAGCATCTGACATTGCCTCAGTGTTGATGTATTTGTTAGTATGTAAATTGCCAATCAGTATATCTTCAAAAGGTTATTGCCGAGTCAGATGATGTCAGCCCTATGTAATGCTTAATATCTGTGCGCTGATAGTGCTGAAACCTCAAAGCCCTGGCGCTGTTTGCTTATGCACATCTCTGTGTGTGTATTTCACTTTTACACGCACAGTAAACCTGGTCTTCAACTTGTGCAAAAGATTGATAAAAAAAAGAGAAAATGGCCTCTATAACCCACTTGACTAATGTTACAGCTAGTCTTACATTTGTTTCTACCTTCTCTCCTTTCTGTTTCATATTCTGCCTGTGAAAGGGAAAGCTGGATTCCCTGGCTGAATTAGGAAAACACAAGACGGCTTTCTTGTGTTTTCCTAAGCATGTGCTTAGGAAGCATGTGCAGGCAAAGACTGAAACGCATGGATTTATGCAGCTTCATATACAGGAGGCCTTTTGCCAGGGCAGCACTGAAAAAATCTTAATTAATGTTGTGCAGCTTCCCCTGGGGGCAGTGCAGCCAGTGCCACTGGTACCTCTGGCTCTGTCCTATTGAGCTGCTCTTGGCTGGAAAGTTGTCGCACTAGGCAAAGGGATTTGGGGATTGAGCTGCCTGTTCTCTTTTCCCACGGTGTACTTTTGCTGCACTTCAGCTAAGTGGGCCTGTGGGTTTATGAGCTCTAGACCAGGCTCCTGTGGTGGTGGGGAGGGTGGTTCTGAGAGTCAGCAAGAGCGTGCTCACCCGCCTCCTAATCCCAGCCTTTCCCCGGGGGACTTCACCTACTTTCCCAGGATGCCTCGAAAATAGAAAGCAAATGAAACGGCAATGTGACCACTCTTGCCATGGCCAAATGGTGTGAGTCCTGCTGCTTTTATCCTCTCCCTTATCCCATCACTCACTCAGGCTGCTCCATCCTGTTGCTTGCTCTTCCATCTGACTTGCAGCCCCTTGAGTCCCCTGGGGTGACCCTGAGCTGCCAGCCCTGCAAACACCCCCACCACAGCCCCGTGAGTACTTCCCTAGATCCCACTGGAGAGGTGCTGCTGGCAGTTTTGCCTGTTGGGATCCCAGGTGGTATCCATCCTCACGGCACAAGTGCATCCTGCAGGCTGGCAGACACCTGCAGAAGAAACCCTTTATATTTATGGCTGGTTTTTACCTCACTGCCAGTAGGGGCAGTTCAGCTTCACTCTGTAGCTGCATCATTTCCAAAGGCAGTTCTTCTGCCTCCAGTGCACATTTGTGCCAGCAAGCATTTTGACTTTCTGCCAAACATTTAAGTGACCTTATGGCAGGATTGGAAGGCAAGGCTCTGGAGCTCCACCACCCTGTGGACCCTGTGGGCCTCTATTCTCCCCTCTGCTGCCTCCTTCATGTATTTTTGTTCATCATCTCTGCTTGCAGGGTTGCCTGAGACATTAAAAAGAATTGCCTTCACCCCTAAGATGATAAGGAACTTGATCTCACATAAATTGGGATGTTCTGAGAACCATTTTAATTTCTGCTAATCAGCAGATGAAAAATGAATTACTTCAGATGTCATGTCCTATTGCACGAGTCTTGTAACATTTGGAAAAGCCGTAACAGAGTTACCCAGTAATTGAAGGGCTCTACATGAGTGAACTTTGTAATTGCATATTCTTCTCCTTGAGTCTGGGAGGCAGAAAGGAAAAGCAGATCAGGCCACGTCTTAATGAAACAGCTCAGTCCCGCAGCTCTAGTGAAGCCAAAAGTAAACAAACCACGCTCATTATTTTATATCGCAGCTCCCCAGCCACTGCAGCAGCCCTGTGTGTGTTGTATTGTCTCCCACCTCACTTCTGCTTTCAGCCCCCCACCAGGCTGTCCTCAGCCTTCACCCCAGGTGCACCCAGGGCCAGCAGCCCACATTCAAGTTCTACCTCACACCACAGGAGACACAAATGGCTTTGGAGACAGACGTAGCTGTGCAGGGTTTCCATCTCTGAGCTGCCAGTCTTGACCATCCCAAAAGGAGCAGGAAAAGCTCCTGCATAACCATTTCCATCCAGACCTGTTGGGACAGTCCCTCCTGTCACATCCTCATCTCCACTCCCAGCTGAGAAACACTGCCTTCAGGCAGTGGAGATGTGCTCTGTGCTTCTGTTTGCACCTGTTATTGGCTCCCACTTACTGAACGTGCACATGGCCTCCCAGTTCCCCGCCGTGCTGCCCTCAGTCCTGACTGGGGGTCACTTGAGGGTATTATGGCAAATGACAACCCTCAAATCCTGGCTGCCATCCTTTTCTGCTCCCCTCCACTGATGAGCTGCTGGTACCAGGGTGAAGCAGCTCCTTAGCAGTTGCTGCACTTTTGGAAGGAGCATCTCACTGCTGTAAGGCTGCCAATAGCACCTGGCCATTTTCTCATCATGAAGAAAGCAGGAAGATCAGGAAAATACTACAGGGTAAAGATTTTCTCAGCTCTAATGTTGAGGGGTTTTTCAGCTTTCTCTGAGGAAAAAAAAAAAGAAAAAAGACAAAAAGACTATTGCTCTGTTTGTTTCACTGTCTTTAAAAGTGGGGTCTATCGTCTGGAGAGTCAAACCAGCATCCATTTCTGTGGATTTTCCATGGCTGCTCCTCAGCAGCTGATGGCATAATGTTTCCTGAAATGGCCATTAGCTGAATATCTTTATGAACAGCTTCCCAGGGAAGTAGCTGCAAAGTTCAATTTGCTGAATTACGAGCATATCTCAGATAAGAATTGCATTGTACGGTACTCGCATTCTGAAAGCATTAACTTTATACTTTGAACTTAGAGATAATAAGGAATAATTGCTATCTTTTTTTTCCATGAAAAAAAGACGTATATTTAGAAAAATTTTATTTAGCTGAGGCTTTCTCTAGTGAAAAAGCCATTTGTACAAAAAAACCACCCCAATTCTTTAATTGGTTGAAAATTTATTACAAGAAGCCATAACTTAAGGGTACTTGATTTGTGCCGAAGAGTTTTTTGACTTCATGGTGTCGCATCAGATTTATCCCAGCATCACATCCTAGGGAGCAAAATTGAGTTCGCTCTTGTACCTCACCCAGAATAAATCTAAGTATTGTCTGAAATACTTTAAATTTAGTTAAGAAGAGCCAGAGTGAAACAACAGTGGATTTCTTTTTCAGAAGTAACAAGAGTGTTCTAGCTCATGAAAGGGTTGTGGTCTGCGGTAAATCTCCAGAAGCTCAAAGCCCTCAGTACTGTGGGTAAAAGCCCAGGAGCTACAGGCTGGGACATTTCTTCTCTGGGATGCTGAAACGTCTCCACTCTGTATTCAGGACAAGTCTGGAGCTGAACTCGCTGCAACACCCGAGTGCTCAGGGGTATTCAGGTATCCTGATTTCACATGTGCAGCACTGTGATTTCTATGCACTGAAGGCTCTTCACTTAATCGGTGCTATTATCACACCTGATGAGGCACAGCAAGTGATATTTGAGACACTTGCCTTTTGGTTCCTTGCAACCGAGCAACATTTAGTAAGAATTGCTTAAATCAGCTAATCAAAAACATGTTCAATGACATTAGGATGAAGTGGGCTGTAGAACACACAAGTCAAGTAATTTTTCTTGTGAAAATCCTTCTGTAGAGAGAAAAGCAAATAAATACCATATATTGTAACCTCACTGCTCCTTGGGCTATTGATAATTAATTCCTGATTTCTTATTCCATATTTCAGTTAAGGTTTGACTTAGTTCTAGTGGGACAGTTTTTCAGGATTAGTCTCAGCTTCTTCGTCGTGGGTTCCCTGGTGGCAGCAACAACATGGCAGGAGTGCTTGCAGGTCCCTCTATTTGCTGAGGAACTGATTTTGTCTGAGGACTGACTGGTTCTGATTTGCTCTGAGGAAAACTGGTGGGTCAGGATTCCTGTTCAGAGGAATCTCCTCTGAGAAGGCTGTTGGCAAGACCTGCACACAGAGATGGAGTTGAGCATCTTTCCTCTCAGTTAAGGGGACCCTTAGGAGCTGTCCTTCTCTCTCACTTCCATTGCAGTGGTTGACTCAGGTGAGAACCAATCCCCAGCATCCCTTTCCATGCTGTTTCCCTTTCCTGGCCAAGAGGGACTTAATTGGGTCTCTGCCCTTCACCTTCCACTGGCCTGAAACCAGATGCTAAAGGACTCCATAGCTCATTGCACATAAAATGCCCTGTGATTCTCTGTTTCTCACAAAAATGCATTTTATCTGCTCCTATGAAGGAAATTGGTGTTAAGCCATGAGACACCCATCCCTTCCTGAGCCAACTCCCTTTGGCCTTTACGAGTGATGGCAAAGAAACACTCAGAGCTGTTGGATAGTACCAGCCTGTGGGCAAACACATGACCAAGTAACTGTCAGATAAATACTGAAACAGCCCTAGCCTAGATTAAGTCCTTTTTTTCCTTTTTTGTAGTGAAAAGGGGTTGGGTCATGTCCAAATATTTTATATTAAACTCTGCAACTTTCCTGTTTTCTCTTCTGTTACCAAGGCAAATGCACCCCGGCTCCCTGACAGTTCACATTAAGCTCAGTGGTGCTGTGTTCAATCACCTTCCCCTGGAAGTCAATGAAGGAGCGAGGGCAGAGCCACCACTCCAGACTGCTCCCAGGATGAGTCACCACAGCAAAGGCTCCTGTCTGAGGGAGCCAGAGCCGCCTCTCTAATGTGCTGGGCTTTCTGCACCCAGGACTTCTCAAGCCTCTTCCTCCTTCTTTCTTTTCTTCATGAGATTTTATTCCTTGTCTTATTTTCTCTCTCCCACTCTCCTGCCCTGCAGAACTCTCTAAGGTTTTAGCAATTATGGGAGGAGAAGAATCCATCCTCTTTCCTGCTCCCTGGCAGAGCTGAGAGATGATCTGTGTGCAGAGAAAACCCATCCCTGCTCCTGCCTGGCTGAGTCTGTGGCACCACTGCTTGCCCTGTGGGAAAGGGGGAGTTTGGAGATTGCCCTCAGGCTGATCCGACGTGGCACCCATCCCTGTTAATAAGCAGTGGGGATCCCATGGGGGCACACAGACAGTGCTGTGAGGGGTCCTGCTTTGGAACATCCCGCTCAGAGGTGGCAGAGTAGGAGCAGGGCAGTTTGGCGAAGAGGGCAGCTGGTGCAGTGCTGCAGCTCTGGGCCCTCTGGGGACTTTCCTGTTCTCTGCTGACCACGGCACAGCCTTGAGATGGGACCAGTGAGATGCCTCTCCCCCACATCCCTGCACTGTTGTTGGGCATGAGGGTACAGGGATTTGACCCACTGTCTGCCTCCAGCACAGCTGAGACTTTTGAGTCATCTGCTTCAACCAAAAAAAACCCGTGTTTTGACTTAAAATATGGGCAAGCTTCTTTCCTACCCTGATGAGCAGCCAGATGAGGTGATGGTCCCTCAGCTCTGCAGTGACAAAAGAGTCCCCAAGGGGAATGATAATGCTCAGAAAATGGAAAGTCTCTCTTCCCACTTCTCCATCCCACTCCCAAATTCTGAGCTGCCACCTCTGTCGTTGTCTGTCTCAGCAGTGGTGACAGGCACAAAACACTGCAGGTGGGAAAGAGTAGAGCAAACTTAAAATTTCCCTTGCCCATGGTAAAGCCAGAGGCTGTGGGCATCAGCTGCTCCACTGGCAAGTCATGTCTCTCGTGGTAGTGGTGGGATGAGTTTTCCAGCAGGAGGATGCAAAGCAGGTCCCACCCTGCCCTCCTCGCAGCTGTGGCTGCAACCTTTCATATTATCATCAGAGAGGTACAGAAAAAGCCCGAGCAGCATGGCAGCCCCAGTGCTCCTCACAGGTACCGCAGCAGCAGCAGCCTCCGTGGGCAGAAAGGCAGTTTGTGTTGTTTTTGGAGCATAGGGAGCTCTGCAGACATGATGGCTTTTCAGACAAGACTCGCTCTGGAACAAACTTTGGGTTTCAGCTCAGGACCTTGTGAGACACATCCCTCTCCTGACCAGTGCCCACACTGCCAGACATCACCAAAATACCCCTGATGGTCCCAGAGGGGTGTGTGATGGTTTTGCTGGGTGCACTAAAGCTGAGATCTCTGTGTGGTCACAGCCAGCCTGTTGGCAGAGATGCTGAGGCTTGTTACTGGATTTCTCATTGCCCCATTCACTGGGCTGCCAGAACAGCTAATACCCATTGGAAATTGCAGAAAACCATGAAAAAGCTGAGCTGTGCCCCCACCACACCCATCTCATAGCCCCCAGCCTGACATGGCCAGCTGTGGCTGCTCACTCGTACTGCCAAGGGGTTGAGGAATCCTAGAGAGGGACCCACACCTCTACCACATCTGAGCCCTGCAGAGATGTGATCTTGACACAGGCAGCTGCCAGGCCAAGAGCACACACCAGAGACTTCAGCCAGGCAGCCACAGGCTTAAAATCCCAGCTGAGCAACAGAAACAATTGTCCAGAGCTAGATTTTTCTCCAGTCCTTTATGGGGCTGCATTTCCTCTTGCTGTTGGGATGGGGGTACTCATGGCACCCCAGGACACACAGATCTCGCCTGCCTTGGGCAGTGCTGTCTCTGCATGCCACAGGGATACCAGGTCTTGCAGGGGAGCTGCGGGATGAGCCAGTCCTAGTCGCAGAGATGGCAGTCTGGATGATTTCTTTTTATAATCACTTGCATAGATTTTCCTATAGGTTCTCTGTATATTAGGGAGGTGCCCAATCAGGATATTCCCCCAGCTGGGTGAAGAAAAGTCTCTCAGAAGATTGCTGCCAAGATGGAGATTGGGATCAGCACCCAGCTTTGCTGAGGTCCCTGGGGAAATGCCATCTCACCAGAGCCCCATACATAACCATGTCCTGTGCTGTCCTGACACCACAGGAGACCTAAGTGCACTCCTCTCTGGGTCCACACTCTGTCCATCTCCCCCAGTGCTGGAGCGTTTCGCTGAATATGGTACACGTATATACACACACATACACATAGATACCTGTTCCATGTCCCTTGTTGTCTCTTGCTGGCTGGCACAGTGTTTGCACGCATAAGGAAGCATTTGAGATGCTGCTAATAACGTGTTTAGTTCAAAAGGGTAGAAGGGCAACTCTACTAAGTGTGTGAAGACAGAGTGGTCATTACTACATGTTTATTGAAGTTTACCAGCTCTGTAACAATGGGCTTCTCTTTGCCATTGGACTTAATTTGTCTGTAATTATGTTCCTAATATAGAAATCATTTGGCATTTATTTGCCGTAATAAAACTTCCCATTGCATTTAAACTCGATGTGAAGATTTAAGTATATTTAGGAGACACAGCTGAAGATCTGAAATTAAATGACCCTGGCTTCCTTTTGCAAACAAGACAAACTCAAATAAATGCTGTCGGTCAGATGTGTGCGTGCAGGTCTGCGAGCAGCAGCAGCTGCATGTACACACCCAGAGAGAGATAGCAGCCCTTGTGATGGGACAACTCCTTCAGCATCCTCTCATTGACCTGCTCTGGCCCAGGGCACTGCTCCTGTGACTGATGCTCAAGCTACTTTGCATACCTGAGCAGGGAAAATGCACAGGGGAAGAAAAACTGCAGGTCTTAAGATCACCATCAGCTATCTTGGTTTTCTCTACAGCTTGCACTGACTTTCAAAATGTTTGCTTTAATGGTTGTGGTAGCAGGATGTTGGTAACATGGCTCTTTCCAGCTGAACTGGTGCTCAGGAGCAGCCCAGGCACCAGATGTAGGTCAGCACAGCTGGGCCAACCCAGAAGACCAACCACATCCTGGCCCAATGACACCATCATCGCCAGCCCTGCCCTGTTTGAAGGAGACTGGGTGGGCAAATTTGCTGTACTTGAGTTGCAGTTAAAAGAACAGGCCTGGGAAACACATCCCATGTCTGCCTACTGGTGGGTGAGCAGCTGCAGCTGTGGTAGCAATGTGTGGATGGGCTCCCAGCACTGATAAATGACAGATAAAAGCCGGGCGAAACACTGGCACCAGCACTCAACGGGGGTGACGCTGCTCCTGACGTGGTTATTTTCTCCCTGGATATACCAAGCACCACAAGCATGTACCAGCAATAATTTTTTTTTTCCATCCCTTCTCAGCATTCCTCCCAGTAGGCTTTAAACAGCACGGGGCAGATAATCATTAACCACTTTGACATATGGCAACGGGTACAGGTTGGGAATCCAGGTGGAGAGGACAGAGCTGGAGCAGACCTGCACTACCGGTGCCTCTCCAGCAGTATTGTCCTCCTCAGGGTAAAGCCAGTTCAGCCTGGCCTTGCCCTTGCTGCTCCTCGAGACAAGCTCCCATCACAGCCAGGAACAGGGAAGAATGTTATATATAATTGCTTAATACATTCCTCTTTCCAGAAGTAGGGAAGAGTATTACATGCATATGTTGAAATGGTTGTGGCTGAGCTAGAGCACCCTTCCCTTTTTGTTTTTTTCTAATTTAGACTTGGATAATAGCAAAAAAAAAAAAGCAGGTGCCCTGAATCCAAAGCACACTTGAGTGTTTCAGAAGAACGAGATGGTACTGAGCAAGCTGAGGAGGAAGCTGACAGTTGGGGAGCATTTCTTCACTAGTTGCTGACAAAGGAAAAGTGCTGCTTAGGCTCATCCCAATGATGATAACTCTACAAAGGGAAGTTGCAAAAATAAGTGTTGTGAAGTAGGGAAATAGATCCTTCAAAGGATTTTTGGAGAGCAGTCCCCAAAGGGAATTGGTGGGAACACTGCTGCTTGAGCACTAGAGAATATGTTGTGCAGAGCCATCTTCTACAAACCTGCAAAAATGGACGTGGAGATTTAATTTCCATCCCTAATTGTTGTGATCTGTGTCTCACTTTGGGTTTGCTTTTATGTTCCTGTAGCTTTTAGTGGCAGAGGACTCTGTGCAGTAAAACCTTCCTGTGTATCACAGCTGAGGGTCTGTTCCTGAGCTCTCTGTACAGCCAGCCATGAGACTCCTTCTCCTTTGCTGTACAAAGGATTTATTCCTTTAATATGCCCCTGGTGTTTGTTTTTCTGCTGGCGCAGGAGTGCATGTGCGCGTGTGTGCATGTGGCAGGGTTTTACAAATGCCTGCTGTGGACAGAATTGGGCTTCACGGTATGCAAAAATAGCTGTGTGCCACATACAAGGATGTAATATTTCAGACGTCTGGAGAAAATGTGATAAATTGAGTTTTTGCTAGGTTTGCTAAAATCAAGTTACTGGGGGATTCGTCTCCACAGGTGAATCCTGAGGTTGTAGGATCCGGCAGGACTGTCTGTTTGAGCATCCCAGTTAGGGAGGGAGACGTGGTCCCCATGGTGCTGTAGGACATCTATGAACATCTCTTGGCTCTGAAGAGAGAAGCTCAGATTCATTTATTACAGAGCCCCAGAAGCCAACACGAGTCCAGGCTGCAGCTACAGGTTTTCCCTCTGCCTCTGCCTGGAGGTAGTTGCTCTTAGTTCCTGCTCCATTCTGCTCCATTCCTGATCCCTCGTCATCGATGCCTCCAGCTGCTCGTTAGACAAAGCCCTGGTCCTGCACTCACCATTTTGAGCCCTGCAAGAGACCCTGTTGTGCAGCGAGGTGGAAAGGCAGGGATGCTACAGAGCTGGCAGGTTTCTGTGTGACCTCTTTGGTGCTGGGGCTGCACTTGTGTGCTGAGGAGTGAAGCTGTTGAGAAAATAAGGCACCAGGGACTGAGATGAGAAGGGCAGACCAGAGGCACGGGGCAGTGGTCCTTGTACCAGGCTGGCTCTTGTTGTGGAAGAGGTTTGGTGAGCAGGGAAGCAGAAGAGCTGTGCCAAGCTCTGATCCCTCCTGTCTGGCAGTATCTGCTCTTCTGGGCTCCTTATCGCACTGGCAATGCCCCACCCCAGTCTCAGCAATGGGCACAAACATACATAGCCAAACTGGAGCCCCTCCAGCTGGACCTCATGTGGGGAGTTTGAGTGCCAAATGTCAGTGCTCATTCCCGCATGCGCCTTTCTCCCATCTAATCCTTCCCTGCTTCCCTTCTTCTGGTTCATTGTGTTACCCCTTTCCAGGTGGAAAAGGTTCACAGAGCCTACAACACTCCTTGCTCCCCCTCTCCCTTTGTATCCCCTCCAATATGTAATGAAACCCAGTAACAAGTAGAGCCAAGGCTGGGTTTGTAACATAAACAGTTATTTACAGTTTTGCTAAAATTTCATGAAAGATGACATTTTTAGGTCACCTAGCTGAAACAAATGAAATGATTAACATGTTCACATTAGATTTTGTAAAAAGAAGTACCACTCTTGCCCAGTGTGATCCTCAGTTCCTCAGGTCCTGAGACCTGATGTAGTCACCTAGAAGCTGAGACAGTTTCCCACCAGGGTTAGCAAGAGCAGGAACTGGTTCATAACCTGAGGCATGGATCTTTTACCATATTCAGCAGTGTCCAATGCCAGCATCTGTTATCCTGGTGCTCCATCGTAGTAGTGATGAGGCTGATCTGAGGCTATAAGAGCAAATATCTTCTCCCTAATGCTGAAAGTATGATCCAGCCTTCCCTGTCCCATATATGTTCTTATTCTGTCTTTAAAAGCTTTTTAATCTTGGAGCACAGGTAAATACACTATTGGAGTCTATACTGTGGCTTTTAAACAGCAAGGAGTAAAATGTAATGGCTCTCTTCTAACCTAAATAAACAATGGCAAACAACTGTAAAGAGCTTCTGAGCTTGTGTGCAGAGAGGAATTTAGTCCCATGGTGAACAGGATGATAGCAGATGGATCAGAATAATATGGGTTTTTCCTGGATACCCTGTTAAAAGCTACACCAGAAACAAGGGAGTGAGCCAGGAGGTTCAGTGTTTCAGCCACCCCTCATAACCACCTGTGTCACAAGCCAGGACACGATTTGTTCTCCATCTTGCTTGCTTCTAGGGTGCAGATAGCCAGCCCTGTAGCTAGTCACCCGTATGACTGGGGAAAGTGGACTGTGGGGAAAGTGGGGAGAAATTTGAGGACCTTTTGTGTGCCTGGGCTTGAGGAAGCTGCCCTGGTCTGAGCAGGACATCAGCCTGCAGCAGAGGCTGTCTCACAACTATCCCCACCACCAACCTCACTTTCTAAAATAGGTAGCAGAGAGATAGAAACCCGAGCAGTGAACCAGTGGTGTGTCCACTGGTTGGGGTCAGTGTGGGTCCTCTGGAGTCTGGTAAGAGTTGTGCTCACCCAGCTTTTCCTTCAGTGGCAACAAGGCATGTAAGACCCCAGTATGTGAGACCATTACATCCCTGCCAGTCTCAGCTCGCATCAGCGAAGTGTTATTAGAGGGAAAAGGGATGGAGGCAGCATGATTGCCTGAGCCAAACCAGGTAAAAAGGGTGGATGAGGGAGCTTCTGCCATGCCACGCCACGTGTGCCGTGCTGTGCCATGCCTGTGGGAGGAAGGAAGCCTCGTTGATGCTGTCTGTCTCTTTCAGGGGGAGTTGCTGAGCCCGTGTCGATGCGATGGATCTGTGAAGTGCACGCACCAGCCATGTCTGATCAAATGGATTAGTGAGAGAGGCTGCTGGAGCTGTGAGCTGTGTTACTACAAGTATCACGTCATTGCCATAAGCACAAAGAACCCTCTGCAGGTAAAGGTACTAGAGACATTTCAAAGTCTATTTATTCTTGTTTCAATTTTTGTTTCTGGGAGCAAGTGGATTTTACCTGGGTGGTTTTCTCTCCGTGTGCACAGGGATCTGTATGCCTCAGACACTTAGAAAGGGTTGCCGGGGGCTGGTCCAAAGAGGCCCCATGTTCTGCTCAGTGGTTCTGGGGGCATCCCTTGGGAGTCTGCTCTTTCTGTCCTTGGAAATTGCTATATTCACTTGCCTCCTGTTGAAAATTCCACAACAGTGCTATAACACCTCACAGCCATTCAAATGTGTTCATCCACTGGGGACCACAGGTATGCCTCTGTCTCCAGGGGCAGGCAGGGACAGAGCCACTGTGGGATTTGCTGCAACAGAGCACACAGTCTGTGACTGAGCAGTATGTTGAGACTCCACGTGTTTATAGTTGTGCCATTAATCCTGATCTCCTGCTGAGACTCCTCTATGTTGGCACGGGGGATGGAGGAGGCAGATGAAGGCTTCTTAGAGCTCTCCTCTCTGATCCTGCCACCTTTTTCACTTTACTGCTCTTCCACAATCATGGCATGGCACAAGACTCTGATACTCTGGTCTCTCTGAGCCTGATTCTTGGTGGACTTTTGCAGATGTGCACACAACAGGTAAAGCACATCTCGATGTAAGTGGCTGTGAAAGTCATCCAAGGACCCATCTTCTTTCTTATCTGAGTTCAAAAACATTGTAGTTGCATAAATCCCAGTACAGATCAGTGATTTAAAATCAGGATTCAGAATGGGGAAACCTGTGTGACTATTAAAAATGGGATAAATTATCCTTAATAGCTATTGATTTATTGCGGGGGCAATGACTGAAGATGCATTAATTGCTGCATGCTTTTGCTGAGCACCATTAGTGCCTCAGCCATAAGGGAGCACTTTACATCCAGGCACTACTGCTTAATCAGCATCACCTGGACTGGAGAGGCATTACAGTGGTTTAGAGACCACAGCCATGTCAGTAGGGATGTCAGTCTGTCCAGCACCTGGCCCTCTGCAAGTCACTCTCTACCAAGAGGCAGGGGTGGTGATGGTGCCCAGTTGTACAGGGGTGTGGGGGAGTACAAACTCCTGCTCTCTCCTTCAAAGTGTGATCTCTATGTGGTTTTTTTCTAGGCCTGAGGTAACTAACCACATTGAGGAAAAAGGGACAACCCATTAGGACTCCAGACTTAAATGAAGTAGTGAAATTAGGGGGACATCATGGGGAAACTTCGCTGAGGGGAAGGAAAAACCTGACTGCTCTCTGAGAGTCCCTGCAGCTTCTGATTCAATGTTCCGTGAGCCATAGGCTGGAGAGATGAGTATTTTCAAACCAAGCCTCAGACCCAGAATGTTTTTTCTTGGCTCCAGTAACTCGGAGCAGATTGAAACACAGGAGGGGAGATGTGGACAAAGCAGCTTTTGTTTATTTCTGGAAAGCTGCTCCGTGAGTGCCCTGATGCTTCCTGTGTCTCAGATTGGGAATGCAATGCTGACCAGCACTGAAGGTTTGTGGGTACAAATTTGTGAGCATTTGTGTCTCCAGAACTGCCTTTAATGAATGACTTCTGAATGCTCTGCACTTTCAGGTGGCTCAGGGCAATGGGTCAATGACTTTCTTCCTATTCCTCGCTCAGCTAAACTTTGTTGGAGCTGTTCATGGACAAGCTCCCACCTCACCCACATGCATTTCAGAGCTCATGCAAAGCTTCTCTCTCTGGGCTCCCTTGTCAGAAGGTGGCCTGATCTGCAGGCCTTTGTCATGAACACAAAAACTGAGTGGCAGAAACAGCTGAGTTAGAGAGCTCAGCTCCAGGAGCAAGGGTCCCAGAGGACTGTGCAGATCCGGGGCTTGGAGCCTTCACATTGCTGGCTTACACTTCACAGCGTTTCTCACAGAAGCACGGGGAGATTTGGAGGATGGGAAGAAGCAACTGGAGTGAAAAGCCACTTGGTCCGGAATAAACGCAGCGTGTGGAGTTACAGCTGCGTGCCTGGGTGCCCTGTCTGGTGCCAGCACAAAGGCACTGCTGGGAAGCAGATGCTACACTGGCATTAATTTGCAAAATCCTGTGGGAAGTGACTGATGCACCAGGCCAGGACCTGCCACCAGGACTAAGGGCTTGAGCCCCCCATAACCTATCACTGCAAATGCCTCATTCCTCAGTGGCTCTCACCATCTGTTGAGGTGCTGGGAAAAGGAGGCAGAGAGGACACAGGAGTTACGATGCCCCAACACTGTATCCCATTACAAGTCACAGCATTTGCAGGTGGGAGGAGCATCCTTTCTGCTTGGTCTTCACCCCACATGTGGGACTTGGGCCCAGCTTTATTCTTACAAGAAGTCTCCGAATTTCTCAAGCACAGTTTTTGGAGGGCAAATGCTGTAGGAAGTCAAGGTCATCTCTTTTTTCCAGACCAACCATAATACAGGCAAGGACCACACAAACCTCATGTCCTTGTCAAATGAAACCTGTTTGGGTGATGCTCTGAGCCTGGCTAGATTCTAACCAGCAACATGGCCTACCTCTCCCCTGTGTCCTCTCATCTGATAGGCTGCTGGGAAGCCAAATCCAGGCAGCTGGCAGACGCTGGGCTCCCTGAAGCATGTCCAGTTGGTCGGAGAAGAGCAGCACATCCAACACCCACATGTTCCCTGGGACCTGATGTTTCTCTGCCCGTTTTGACATCTGCTGCACATTTTTTTGGAGTGCTTAGAAGCACAGCATGGGCCAGTTGTGTCTGGAGACTCATGGTGTGGGCAGAGAAGTTACAGCCGGGTTCATGCATAATTAACACAGGCTCCTTCCAGCCTCCAGGCTATTATGATGTTTCATACCAGAGAGAGACCTTTAGTCTGCTATTTTGGCAGAATTAATCTCTATAAATTAACCCACCCCGCTCCCCACTCCCTGGATTGCAGGCATTTAAGAGCAAAGGTCTTGAAGCAGCAACACTGCTAACCTGCTGAGACTGGGGGATTAAAGTTGTTGGACGACATAGCAGGTGTCCTGCCAAGCAGCAGTCGGGCAGCGAATGAGCAAAAATATTCCATCAGCTGTGAGCAACCAGGAAATCCAGAGCTTTTATCCATCCATCCATCCATCCATCCATCCATCCATCCATCCATCCATCTATCCATCCATCCATCCATCCATCCATCCATCCATCCATCCATCCATTCTCCTGCTCTTCAGTTTGCCAGTCACAAAGATGGGAGTCATGGGCTTGGAGGCTTTAAGTGCCTCCCTCCATTGTAATACTTGTGTAAAATCCATGATTTTAGAAAGACCCTGAAGGCACAGGGGTTTAGAAGCACATGACAGAACTGCCTGCACCCTGGTGCTGATACATAGTGGAGTAGGTATCTGCCTTGATGGAACTCTGCAGTTTATTTAATCTCTACAGGTCCTTTGTAGTCTCTCCTGAGCCATGTCCACTCGGATTGTCTGATTTTAGCAAAAAGAAAATCTGTTTGAACCAACCTTCCCAACAACTGTCTGCAGTCTTGAGGAGTTCATCTCTAATTTACAGTTGTTATCTCTGACTCTTCCTGCATTGCAGGCTGTTTCAGCTCCAAAGATCCCCAGTTATCCAGTGCTGGGGTTGGGATCTGGTCTCTGTTCTCCTCTGGCTCTGTTTTGTCCATGGTGATGCTCTGTTAAGAGCTGATGAGTGCTCTTACATGGCCTCTTCATCAGGACACTCACATCTGCAAGAGTTGCTGAGTTCACAGGGTGTTTGAACTTCAGCCTGAGATCCTGTGCTAAAAAGCTTGAGGCAAGTTTACTGATGTCTCCTGGCTGTCCTAGCCTGCTGAATCAGTTTTGTTGAGTATGAGCTTTGCTGGTCCCTGCTGAGCTTCAGCTGCAGCCTGCAAGCAGTGGGTGCAGTCACTGCAAGAGGGAGTTCAGGGCCTGTGCATTATAATGGGAATTTTCCTGGATATCGGTGCTGTAGCCCGAGTCTCACCAAATGCTCTGGCACGTGCGGGAGGGGGGTTTTTATCACTGCACGCTTCCATTACGTGGCCCTAGTGCCTTCCTCCTTGCTGCTCTTCTAGTATCTGAATAAGCCACAGCATCTGTAAATGTGCAGCAAGGAAGCTATGCCACAGCAGTGGCTTAATTTTGCTTGGTAAATTTATTTTTAAAAAAGCTATCGTCCGGAAGATAACTGAGGAGGATGGCCATGGTCTCAGGACAGCAGCAAGGGGAGAGCCACACCTAAGCAGTGCTGGAAATGATCCTCTCTACCCTTCTAGGAAAAACCTCCTCTTGCTTGTGACCCTGGGTCTGAGAATTAAATTGCTGACTAGCACAGCTCAGGATGTTAATGATGCGTATTAAGGGGACGTGTCAGATACAGCAATAAAAATAAACTGAACTGCCTGAGGCAGGCATGGAGGAGCTCTCAGGGGAGTGTAGGAAGGCTTTTCCAGCAAACAAGACTTCTTTGCAAGCTGCTGCAGTAAGACATAGACATCTTCTGCAAGCAGTATCTGCCTTGGATATGCTCGTGCTGCTGCTTGGGAACCTTTGTAGACTGCAGGTGCCAAAGAAAGAGAAATACAGATCAGGCCTTAAATACGATAGTAATGACATTATTCATCTGTGTTACATTAGCAGGTTTTCACTCAAAAGCCTCCAAGCAGAAGCACTGAAGCAAACAGAGAAACAGATTTGTCTCAAGTACTATTTGCAGGTTATGAAATGGTGCGAGAGAATGAGTGACATGACTTGAAGACGCCGGTCCCAGCTTGGACCCTGACTAAAGTCATCACAGATGTCAGATCTGGGCTCCTAAGAAACCCTTTCTGAGGCATCTGGGTTGCAGAGCTTTGCAATTTGGGCAAAATGGGGAAACTTGGGGAAATCAGTCTGAGAGGGGCGTTTTGCACCTGCAGACGTGGGTGGTGTGCCAAAGCACTTGGCCGAGGCGGGTGGTAGCAGGGGACAGACAGACAGCTCCAGACAGCTTCTCCAGAATGGTTTGGAGGGTTGGAGCCCTTTTCCAGCGCGGGTGGCAGAACATCACAAAGAGCTGCTTGGGCATGCCCTGAAGCCATTGTGAGCCTGGAGCTCACAAAGCTGCTCCTGTTATCCTGCAGGAGCTTTTAAAGCTTGGTACCACCAAGTCCTTAGTTCTGCCCTGCTCAGCACTGGCAGAGCATCTGCAGAGCTTTCTACCTGCATAAAGGTCACATCCCTGACTGACAACCTGGGTGAGCTGAGTTGTTAGAGGTGTACTTCAGTGCAGCTCAAGTGGCTACCGGGAGCTGGAGTCATTATCAGCTGAGGGAAGAAGGGCTCAGCTTTAGGTCTCTCCTCGCAAGGTGGGATTGCTTGGCACTGTGATCTTGCTAGAGCTTGAACATTTGAGCTGGAGATTTGGAAGGAGGGGGCTGTGTCTGCTGCCAGGCATTCAGACAAAGAGCTTTGGGGGTTTCAGATGTGCCAGTAAAGGGACTGCAGAGTTGCTGAGACCTCTCTTTGCAAGCTCTAGTGATGACCCAAGGATGATAGGGTCACCTGCCAAATCCCTGGGTGTGATCTCTATGTGGTGGTGGGAAAAAAAAACCCATTCCATAATGGGTTAGGAAAAGGGGTGATTTTCTAAGGGCTGTTACGAAATCTGAACAACACAGTACTGTGATTGAGGTGAGCTCCTAAGGCTACCTGTGCAGGGACACATCAAGCCCAGCTCCTGCAGCTGAAATTTATCAGCACATTCCACAACTGAACAGCTTTTGGACCCTTCTGTCTGAGCACCCATGGAGGTAACAGGCTCTATCTTCTGTCTCCCCACTTTTCTCCTCTCTGTGCAAACCTTGTGCTAAGATGTGTAGCAAAATGGAATCAAAAGATGAAAAATAACAACTCTAGTTATTAGTGGCTCAAGCTAGATGTGGGATTCTAAATTGCAGTTCTCAGGGTTGCCAGAGAGAAAATACATTTATTACTTACTTTTTTTTTTCCTGGAAGATATTAAATTCTTCTGCAAGCTGGCTGTTTTCCCCAATGTTCAGTTTTGACCCATTTACCTCCTTGCCAGAGGGTAATCACACCCCAGTGCCACCTTCTGAACAGAGTCAGGACTGCTGCTCTGTGTGTCACTGTCACTTAGTGCCAGATGCAGGGGGAGAGCCTCCTACCCCCTGGCACAGCTGAGAGGCTCCAGGCTCTTCATTATCACCGCAGTGAACCTCCTGGCAGCCGCTGCCAGCTGAGCAGTGTCAGGCACTGTCCCTGCCAGTGTTTCAGCTGCTCTGTTCCCAACCAAGGGGAGCGGGGTTTGAGTTTTGCACTCAGGTGTAACTCTTCAGTTCTCTGAGCCCCATCCCCTTTGACAGTGTATTTAGTGTTTTACCTAAGCCTTCTTTTCTCTGCAAAGCAGTAGGGTTGGTTGTACATGGCTTCTAGTTGTAGGAAACAGTTCTTTCTTCTCTTCCTGTCTCTAATTGCTACCTCGGAAGGACCTGTTGCTACCAGAGGCCTTGCAGCGTGCCAGACAGATGGTGAGGAGCCAGTCCATTACCTCCTCGAGAGAGAGAAATGATGCAGAATGATTTGGCTGGCACAGGCGCACGCGGGTCAGTGTGAGGGGCCTGCAGTAAAGCCTTCGCACGCAGCACCAGGCTGTGCACCCAGCTCCTGGCACTCCCATTCCCTCAGAGTCAGCCACACGCAGGGGAAGGGGAGATGAGGTCTGGGGAAATCTGCAGAGACAAAAGTACAACCCCACACAAATAGCCAAGCTCCCTCCCCACCACATGAATTTAGTCGTGGAGCTCTGGGCTAATGGCATTGCTTGCAGATTTGTCCTGCATTGGCTTATGGTGCTGTTGAGAACAAAACTGAAGAGCTGATGAGAGGATGGCAGAGCTGCTGATCCCACCTTCATAAGCCGGATTTGGGGGTGATGGGTGCTAGGTGGCCTTTGCTCTGCTTTATGTCACGAGAAGAGTTGCACCACTGTGCCTCTCCTGTTGAGTCCAGCACCCCTGCAGCGTTGGGACCTCCAGCTGTTCACTGTGGGACCTTCTCAGTGGCACAAAGGGCTAGATGTGTGCCTGGATTTGGTGGAAGCATGGAGCAGATCAGGCTGTGGCAGAGTGGGAATGGGCTGTTGAAAAGATTACTGAGTGTCCCCAGTGCTCAGTGTTTGCCTTTGGCTGGGCCAGCTGCTGGGGCAGATGGCAGGAAGGGGACTGGAGCACCTGAGCCCAGGGAGGAGACTGGGTTTAGCTGAGCCCAGTCCTGCTTCAGTGGAGAGCAAGCTCTCTCTCTGCTCAGCAGCTCTGTGGCCATTTCTGTGGCCAGCTAACAAATAAGCTGGTACCACCCACCTCACTGATGCTGCACATCCATGATAGACAATTTGAGGGCTGTTCTGCCCTTGTGGGATGTAAGCCAAGGAGCAAGGCTGGCAGAGGCAGAGCAATCTCTTTCCAGTTGTAACCTGCAGACCTCAGCCTCAAGCTGAAGCTCTCGTCTGTTCCTCCCCAAGTGCAGCCCTTCTCAGGGTAGTGCATTCGGTTCAGGGGTTTGGTCATTGGACTGGTAGCAGTGCCATGCTTGCCTGTACCAGCACAAGTCACCTCTTGTCCTTCCCGCCCTTCAGTCAGGGTTTGAAAGTCCTTGCAAAAAACATTGCTAACTCCTGGCTGGCCTGGGCATTAAAGAGGTACCCAGTACCTGAACTCCCTTCTTGCACTTGCAGAAGGATGGGACAAGGCTTGCTGGGTGATCCTGCTGTCCTAGGATTTGTCTGACAAACATGCAGGGCACTGAGGTCTCACAAGAATGTCACTTCACAGGGACACTGAATTTGGACCGAATCTAGGCTAAAGATTTTCAATTCCTCTGAATCCTCTGTACCTGCAGGAGGTTGAAGTCCATCTTTGTTTATCCTCCTGCCAGTCCCACTGCGATTTCAAGGGCATGTATCTCACAGCTGGAGGTGGCCTATATACTTCAATGCCAGGAGAGACTGTCTCTCCTCAGCCTGTTTATGCACTTGATTTTTGATTTGCAGGAGATGCTATGGACCATGTCCCCAAGTCCTGTCAAAGACACCGATTTCTGCTCTTGGTTTTATGGGGCAGTTTTCTCAGCAGTGTAAATCTGAGTGGGGAGGTTTTATGCTGGATGACAGAGAGGAGTCCGGGCTTAGAATATTTATAACATAGCTTATACAAAGCTGTTTGACAAAGTGAATGGATTTGGGGGAGTTATTTCTATTTTTTTTCTTTTTCTGAGAAAGAAGCATTGACATTTACCTTGGAACACAGCCTGAATATGTCATCATCTAAAGGCAGGGTGTCCTGACCACAACAACTTGTGTTGTTTGTAGCAAGTTCTGTGGGATGTGCATTGCCACTGTGAGATCCTTCCTCGGGCTGTGATTGTGTCAGATCTCACTAAGTGGCTCAGAGCCAGCTCATGTGAGGCCTTCAAACGAAAGCTTGGCTCTTTGAGATTCTTATGGTACTAGGATACCCTGGCTGAGGCTTCTGCCTGGCCTCTATTTGAGGGAGCAACTGAACTTTCTGGTTTGTGATGGCCATCACAGATCTACTGCCAAGGGGATGCTATTTTTGGTGTCTTGCCCTCATCCATCCTTGCCCTCATCCATCCATCACTCAGGTCGCTGTGCTTTCCAGGTGAGATGCAAGATTCCTTTCCATTGCCTCTCCAGCAGTGCTGTCAAGAAACCCAAGGCTGTGCACTACTGAACAACTGCTATGCTCCATCCCAGATGTGGATGGGGTAAAAGCTCCTATGCCCACAGGTGCTCTTTGAGATCTCCAGAGGCACCACAATGGTGTAAAGCAATGATGTGCTCCAAGTAACTAATCTCTTCTCTTTTGTCCTTCCTCCTTCCCTCCCTCTTGTCCCCTCCCCGTGCAGTGGCAGGCCATCTCTCTGACAGTCATTGAGAAGGTTCAGATAGCAGCGGCCATCCTGGGTTCCCTCTTCCTCATCGCCAGTATCTCGTGGCTCATCTGGTCGACCTTCAGTCCTTCAGCCAAGTGGCAGCGCCAGGACCTGCTCTTCCAGATCTGCTATGGAATGTACGGCTTCATGGACATTGTCTGTATAGGTGGGTGATCGTATCTCGCAGCACAGCCACAGCCTGCCCGCTCGCTCACCTGTGGAGAGGAGTGGGACATGGCACGGAGAGGCAGCCCATACAGTTTGGCTTGGATTGAGTGTCCACAGCTTTTCCTCCTCTTTGCTTTTGTGGCCCATTTTTCATTGTTGTCTCAGCTCATCTGGGCGGCCCTGGAGTGTCTCTTCAGCCGGGGTGGCAGAGGGACCTGCAGAAATGCCAGAGAGAAACAGATGTCTCTTCAGAGCAAGAAGTGGGTGGGGAGGTCTTGAGGAGGCTGGGGAATGTAAAGCTTTAGTGAAGCTCCTTTCCTCCTGGAATAGCTAATTTATGGACTGTCTCACAGCAGGCATGGCAGGGTCTCTCCACATGCAGCTCCTTGGCTCTCCAGCCCAGTCTCTCTGCCAGGCAGGAGTGGCTTCCCCTTTTTTGGCCTACCTTGGAGCTCAAGTCCCAACCAGGTCACGGGCCAGCCTGGGGTCCTTGTCAAGTTGCTGGTACAGAGCAGCTCTGAGGATGCAGCTGCCTCGCTCGCACTGCACAAGCCCGGAGAACACAGCAGCCGCCTGACCCCAGTAGAGTCTCCTGGAGCTCAGGCTGTGAGACCAGTGCAGGCCTGCAGGATGGAGGGACATAGCTGCCAATACCTGCAGCAGCTCCTGAAACACTCTGGTGAGCACTGGCCTCCTCCAAACGTGCCCCTGAGCAGTGTGCACCCAAGCACAGGCCATGAGGTAGCTTGTCAGTTCAAGTGACCGTGACAGGAAGTGAAAAGGGAACCAGAGAGCTGGGTCCTCCCATCACTGGTATGAAGTTAGAAGAAGCCCCCCAGAATTCAGTGGATAAAGACAGTCCTCTTGACTTGGTGGGTATGTGTATGTGTGGATAGAGCCATTCCAGAGGGAAGAAGAACAGCCCCCATTTCAGCCCTCAGGAGAAGCAGGACAGAGCATTAACTGGTGAAATTTGGGTACAGAAGTAAAACAGACCCAGTGGCAGGGACAGAATTCTGGACTGCACACCCTGGTATCCAGATTCAAATGGCTCTTGGCCTCAGCAGCCTTCCAGCACAGGACTTGGGCCTGCCAAGACCGAGGAAAATTCCTACCACTGTTACCATCACTGTGCTAGCAATGAGATGTGATCTTGACCTGTAGAGATCATCCTGTTCCTTCACGAGATGCTGGTGGAGCTACCACATCTCCCCAGGAGCAAAGGGTGGCAAAGGGGGAGCAAGAGAGATGGGCAGCATGTGTTGGCACAATAGGCAATGTCCTCTTGCTGGTGGAATTGAAAGTGGAAAAAAATTATCCCTATGCATGTGTGGTGTGCACATGTGTCACCTTGTTGGCAGGGGACAGAAGTGGAGAGCTCTGGCCTGGGCGGACATCAGTAACATGATTAACTGGCTTTGATAAAGCTTCAGGAGCTGAGGGGAACTGATTAGCTCATCTGTCAATAGGAGCTAAATCCTCCCACATAGCAAAGAACAAACCATGCCAGCCTTGAACTGAAGGGGAACTGGGCAGACAGATTCAGATTTGAGGTTCATTTTTAAAATTTTTTTGTTAATTTGTCTAAGGCTCTGGCTTCTATTTTTCTTTTCCACCTTTTCTGATGGAAAAATAAGTTTATTTGCATCTCCACTGATGTCACCATTCAGCATAATGCCCTCAGCTGGGAGCTTTATTTTTTTTCCAGCCAAAGAACAAGCAGACATCCCATTCCCAGGAACGTTTCAGAGTCGTGACTTGGGGCATCCCCTTGTCTCGTGTTCCTCCCCGCACAGCTGGCAGTCCTGGGGTGCCAGGCATGCTGGCTTTCCCACAAACTCAAAAGCCAGTGGGAAGCATTACAGATGCAGTGAGTTAGCATGTCTGTACGTGGGTTCTCTTGCCCAGCACTCTGCAACTACCCACAGCTGGCTCCGCTTGGGTGTGTGCAGCACGTCTGCCTGTGCTGCCAGGCAGCCCACCCATGCTCGTCCAGGAGAGGGGATATTCTGGAGCACGTGAGCTCTGTCTCCATTCCTGTAGAACAGCTCGTATGTGCATGCTGCCAGCCCTCTGCCCCTGCCACCCTGCAGTGTGAAACTTGCTTGTATAGCTCCATTTTTGCTCTTTGCAATCCCAGCTGCTGCTACTGCTGCTCCTGGCTCAGCAGTGGAGAGGAAATGAGCTCTGAGCAGTACCAGCTGAGAGTGTGTTCACTCTCCTCCCCACCTTCTCCTCCTCCTCTGCCCAGGTCAAACTCAGCGACCAATGCGATCTTCAGTGGGGGCTGTGACTCCCTGGCTGTTGATGTGGTCAGCTCTCTTTTCTGAGTGACTTCCCCTCAGCCCTGCAGGTTTCAGGGGGCTGCATAAGCACTACCCAAAAGGCTGGTCTGTCCCACTGAGAGGCAAGGCCAGGTTGGGCCAGGGAAAGGGACTGATCAGAGGGAGTTCTTTCCTATGAAGACAAGCTGAGGTTGTTGGGGTTGTTCAGCCTGGAGAAGAGAAGGGTCTGGGGATACACCTTTCCAGTACATAAAGAGGCCTACAAGAGAGCTGGAGAGGGACTCAGGCCAAGGGTATGTAGTGATGGGACACGGGTCATGGCTTTAATTTGAAGGAGAGTATGGTTAGATATTAGCAAGAAATTCTTTACTGGGAGGGTGGTGAGGCACTGGAGCAGGTTGCCCAGAGAAGTTGTGGGTGTCCCATCCCTGCAAATGTTTGAGGCCACAATGGATGGGGCTCTGAGCAAACTGGAGTAATGGGAGGTGTCCCTGCCCAAGGCAGCCAGGTTGGAATGAGGTGGTCTTTAAGGTCCCTTCAACCCAACGCATTCTATGAACACCACAACTGAGGTGAATTCCTCATTCATTATAACTGTGCAACTGTGATGGATTCAGCAGTGTCTCCCTAGAAGGCTTGCAGTGAGTTCCTCACGGTGGAACAGCTTTTTTCCCTCTCTTCATCCTTCTTCCAAACCTTGCTGCCTCATGCAGGGTCTTTTGATCACAGATGGTGAAAGGCAGCTCTGGAGACTGAAAGTTCTGCTCCTGACTGCCAGCATGGCCCAAAGCCTCTTGTTATTTCTCTCTGGGTTTTAGTTCCACTTCTGCAAGTTCAAGATAAAACCTCTCATGGATAGTGGCAATGGATCTTGAAATACTGGAGTGCTGTCTGTGCAATTCAGTGTCTCCTCCTCTGCAGTAGAGACCTTTTCCTCTTTTGTTGCCTAGCCTGTGGGTGGGTAGGAAAGATTTAGGAGCTAAGAAGTGCTCAGTCGTGGGGAAAGGGCAGGACATTAGGGGCACTCAGTTCTACCACACTTGGTTTTTTTAATGTAAGATGCTGTCTGTACACTTTATGGTAACAGGCTGGGTAGCCTTAGCTAGCAGAATGTTAAACCATAGGTTGATGCCTTATTGGACTACCTAAAAACAGAGGCCAGACAAAATTAAGAGAGTAAAAAGCAGTTATACTTATTGATGGGCCTTCAGGTACATTTAGGGCAGATGAAGCCCCCCCAGGGGCTACACCCAAAAATGGATGATGGGTCATGGGTTTTCATACTTTTATGTTTGGTCCATTTGTATATCAGGGGTTAATCTTCCAATTACAGCTTCAGGTAATGAAGTCATTAACCCCAAATTTGCCCCCCCCCCTTCACTTTTGTTTACATTTCTCAGGGCTTGAGACAGTAAGGTGTCCTTAATTCCCAGGCCTAGAGAGGAATTGTTTTGTCTGACCAAAATGAGAGAACAGTAGCTAACACTGTATATGGAGTTTAGAGTTATACACTAAAGAATTGCAGGATTACAAATATATGAAAAATACAAAAAATAAAATCCTAAGGCATCGAGGTTCTACAGTAATTGTATGAATTCCAATTGTTTCTTCCTCAAGTTTGACCCAAATTTTGAAAGCTTTTCTTTCACTAGCAGAGGAGCAGAGGTTTGAAAGACAAGGTACTTAGTGAAGAGCAGATGTGCTGAAAGAGAGCTCCTCTGTAGTTCCTTCCAGTTTGCACTTCACTTGTACTTGGATGTCCCACATCCATTGAGTAGCCAGTGACTCTTGTCCAGGAGGATACACCCTGCCAGTGGAGGTGCTCAGCAGGGCACTTCCTCTGGCACTGGGCAGACTCAGAGCTGGAGAAGTCACCAACTCTGCAGAGGTGTGACTAACATCCGACAGGAAATACACACCTAGTCAGCAACTGCCCAGCTGTTTTGTGTGATCCCTCTACCAAGCTGGTAAGGGATTTAGGTAGCAATTTGCCAAGATAGAGATATCTGTGGCAGTTTGCATGGGCAATCCCATGGCAGCATTGATCTTTCCAATGTGGAGTCAAAGGTGGGGGCATGACTGCTTCCTTGCACGTGTTTTTCCCTCAGCTCAGATAATTTGGTTGTTGTTGTCCTCATTTGTTCTGAAATGGTCAGGTCATCTCCAAGCTGAACTCTCAGAATATGTCTGTGAACTCAGAGCCTGGAGTTCTGATTTGATCTGCATTTGACCCTCAGTCACTAACCTTCAGTAATATACTAGTTTTCTTTGGACTTTCCTGGATCCTAGCATGCCCCACAAAAACAGTTGGAAGGGACAGACACCATTTGCTACCTGTTCACCCATGATGAAAACAAAAACCACAACCAAAGTAAAACCAGTCTGATCCTCATGACCTGTGGGACAGATGGTATGGCCCCAAGCACCACAAGCTATGTCCATATGGGCAAGATGTGCAAAATGGCCTTCCAACACTGTTCTCCCCCTTGCTCTCAGACATCTAACAGGAGGGCAGGAAGCTCTGGAAAAGATTGCTTGGGATTTGTGGGAACCTCCAGTACTGGATTTTTTTTAAGAACCTGTTAGAAAACATATGTCAAGAACAGGTTGCAGAGAGATGATCCCAGTTTGTGAAGGAAGAACAGATTAAATGCTTCTTGATATCCAGCCAGCCTTGATGTCTTTGATTCTGATCTCTCTTTCATCTGTGCTATCTCTGGTCATGTCTGTAGGACAGATATGAGAGTTGGATTAAACTAGAAACTGGTGATGGTGCCAACATAGGTATTGCTCTGCTATGAAGTCATCTACAACACAGACATCTGAGATCAGGAACCAGGAAGGGAATGAGAAGTGAGATGGGGACTGTTCATTTGATTAACTGCTCTCTCCATGGTCCATGAGAGGTAAATCCAGGAAGCTGGCATAGAGAGAGATTAGCAGAAATGCAGTTATTGAAATGCACAGATAAATGGAATGAGGACTCAGTTACTGAGAGGAGAGAGTAGCAGCTTAAGAGCTGGGCTGTAAATCCTGAGAGATACCTGCCTGTTAATTAAATGACAATCCTTGGAGGGGGAAGGAGGGGTTTGCTTCTCTCTGTCAAGGTGCAATTAGGGGAAGTCGACATTTGTAGAATAAGGTGTCATTTGGGGTCAGGAGGACATGAAAGCATCTCCTGCTAAACAAGGAGGAACTCTGCCAGTTGATGAGAGCATGTCACAGAGTAGGCTCAGGCATCCCCAGATGGGCTCCGTGGGAGAAGCGTGTCCCAGGAGGGCCATTAGCAGGCTGTGTGCGCCGGGCTGTGCGGATGCGGTTTGTGTGTGCTGGCCTGCTTGGGATCACACGGGGGTATCCCCGAGGCTGGCATGCTCGGGGGTTATCCCCAGCAATGCAAAAGTAATCTGACCTGCCTCTCCTTGGATCCCTGACTGATGGGCACTCCTGCTTTGTCTGTGGCCAGGTCCCTGCTCCCTGGCTCACGCTGCCTCGGTGCTGACAGCAGTGCACTTCCACAAGCGCTAAATCCTTGTGCTCTTTGAAGCTTTTCCCACCCTTTCCCTGGCTGGTCCCTGATGGTATTTGCCTTCACAACTGCACTGCAGCTCGGCAGCACAAGACAGGCAGAGCAGGACCATTCATCCAGCCGACGATTCTTGTTGGCATGCCATGGCAATCCATTACAGATCAGGAAATGTCTGCCTGCTGTTTTTAATCCCAGCTGCCAGAAAGAATAATCAAAAGCATCCACCACGTCTGACAGCATCTCAGCACAACCATAGGTAATAACATAAGAAATCAATAGCCAATTAAAACTGATCCACAGCATTTGATCTTTCATAGTGCAGTGGGAACAGTAATTAATGGAGCTTCCTTGAAACAATGACAATTCAAGCTTCCTGCCAAGACTAATGGGGTTTTGTTTTAAATGAGCTTTGCTTCCTGGAGGAAATGCCAGGCTGAGGTAGCCTCGGGGTGTTTTCTAGCCAGGTCACTTGGGCCCTCAGCATTCAAAGGATTTAGGAGTCGAAGTCACAGTGAAATAAAGAGAAACTGAGAAATTAGGTGTCTTCGGGGTCTTGGTCTTCATCTGTATCGATCCAATTCTCAAAAGGAAAGCAGATGTTTTCATTCAGGTCTACACAGTCCCCCGAGGTACAGAGCAGGAAGAATTGATACTGCAGTAGGGAATCAGTTTTAAGGAAGCACCAAACCCACATGTTGGCTTGGTGACACCCTAAAGGCAGAGCACAAGGCAGAGAAGTTCAGCAAATGTCTTCGGAGGAGAGACCTGACAGCAGCCCACACAGCAACTGTGTGTGGCTTTGACATACCTGGAAGAGATCCATGAGAATATACAGATTCTTCTGTGCCTTTCAGCTTGATGCACTGCTTGCCATGCTCTTCATGCGCTTCTTACCCAAGTTGTGTGTAAACTGGACCTATCAGGAGCTAATTGGAGTGGCCAGATCCAGGTCCTACCTTCAGAGCAGGTACTTGGGATAAAGCTAGGCAGCAAAGTAACTTTTTCTTCACCGTAAACCCCAGTTTGCACACATTCAGCCACAGTGTGCACACTTCAAAAACCACTGAGTAAATCATTGATCTATGAGCTATACAGAGGCTGTGTAGACAGGAACAGTCCCCACAGGGCATGTTATGAGGCTCTCGATCCAGCTGGGCAGGGTCCCTCCTGGGGAGCAATCACTGTGGGCCCTGTAGCTGGGCCAGCATCAGGAGAAGCGGCGCTGCAAAGCTGATCTGACCACCGACTCCTTGGCCGCTATCCAGGAACAGCGGATGCTCGGCAAAATCGAGACAAACCCCCCCTGTGGCCCTGAAAGATGGGACCTATTTTTATCTACTGTTGCATTGATTGTTCCATAAGAGAGCAGAGGGGCAGCCGGTGTGTGTGCACTGAGTGCTCCCAGCAGCGGGCAGGGGCTGCAGGGGCTCTGTGTGCCCACAGGACTCCAGCGCAGCTACGGCCGCTCTCCGCAGAGCCAGAGTGTCGCTGCTGAGCAGAGAGACACAGCTTTGGGCCTGCCTCTGAACCCTCTCCCTCTTTGCAGGGAAGGAACTTGGCTTCCAGCACAATCAGAGCAGCACCTGGGCTTTCACACGTCTGTGTTCAGCTCCACACTACTTCTCCACATGCATCTCCAGCAGGGTCCCACTGTTGCAGCAGGGCTCCAGAGATGTATTTTGTTGTGAATAACCGTATGGTGCTCTCTGCTCCAGTGGATCAATGTGTTTAGCATTTAATGAGGGCAACATAATTAACATTTTTTGAGGGAAAAAAGAAATTCTTTCTTCTTGTGAACTGTGTCTTGTGCTTTCCAGTGTGATACATTGCAATCAGAATGGTTCTTCCCTGTCACTAAATTCCTTGCCGAAATCAAATGCCTGGTGTCCCTGTGTTAAGTTTCCATACATGGGCAGAGGCAGGAGCACTCACCTGCCTGTCACAACTACTACACTATGGCAGGAAATTCCCTTGTAGGCTGGTAGGCTGGAAATTCCCTGGTAGGATCTCCCATGCCAGCTGCACAAATTGTGCTGTCTAGTAAAGGATGAAAAAAGTCCTCAGCTCTGTGCCAGGCTGTGTTTTTCCAACTGCCTTCTGTCCCATTGCTCCTCCTACTACAGCCTGCATCCTCACAGGCACATTACTCCTGGAGGTGGGAAGCTGTGGTCCATGGCAGGCTGTTGTGGCTGTAGCAAGAGAATTCAACTCCATGGTCAAAGATGAGACCACAGGGGGGTCACCCCCCCACGAGTAGCGGATGAGGCTGCTTTTGGTGTGTCCCCAGCTCAATGGGGAGCCAGAAGCATAGGTAAGAAGACATTAATATGAAGCCACATTAATCAAGCTCTGGGATCACCTCTTAGAGGCTGATTGGTGATGGCTACCTACCAGCAGAGCCATATTTCAACCCAGATACAACAGGCTGTAATGAAGAATACTGCAAACAGGCCCATGGGCTAAGTTGCTAAACTTAATTCTTCCTCAAAGTTACTCCCTGAAGCAGCGCTTTTCTTCCTGCACTGAGACCCACCAATGGTAGCCACAGCCTGAGTCCCTCTGCTCCATGGCAGAGCTGGATCCACAATATCCATACTGTGCCGGGTGGGACAATCCATTCTGCTCAGCCACAGCAACATCAAAGACCTCTCCGTGTTCTCCAAGGCTCTTCTCCAGACTTTTGCTGCAGGCTTAGCCACTCTCAGCTCCTTTCACAGCTGTCATACTTGTGAGCTCAGTGCTGGCAGATCCCATGGGTGCAGGTAAACCCTGAACTGCCCCTCAGCCTCCATCAGAATTTGCTCATCTGGATATTGCAGCCATAAAGGTCTTCAGCTCTGGTGGAAGACCCTTGTATATGCAGAGAAGCAAGGATCAAGTTTTGCCTTCCTAGAGATCCTAGCTAGTAATAGATCAGAAATAACAGACCCTTGTCCTCTTGGCTCCCACCACCTTCATTAATTTTGAATAGTGCCTCTGTGGGAGAGGTGAAGACCTTTGCAGGGAAGACAGTGGGGTGAGACCTGTGGGAATGCTGTCAGGGAGCAGAGAGAGGCTGCAGCGCCCCAGGTGAAAGGCTTCTGGAAATCTCAGAAATCCTGCGTTTGCAATTTTTTTTTTTTTTGTCATGGCTGTGGAGAACAAAGCAGCACAAGACAGGCTGCACCACGGTGTGTCCCAGGAATACATTTATCCCAACAAAAGGCTGGCCAAATTGCACCACAAACACCTTTTGCCTCACATCCTTGGGATGCCTTCCTGCATGTTGGAGGGGAAAGATGCCCACATCTCACTCCAGTGAGGCAATAGAAGGAATCACCATGCATGTGCCAACATGTGACATCAGAGGCACTCTCAGGTCCATTAATTTAGCCCATGTGCCCAGCATTACCTTGGGGGATGGCAAGGGTGATCCGTACTCACCTTTGTGTCTCTCCTAACTGGTTCCTATTCCTCTTAGTGGATGAGCATTTAGCTGACTGGAGTAGTGTGGAGGAATTCAGCTCAGACAGGACCTGCATCCCTTAGAAAATGAAAAAAAAAGTGAAACTATTCTCATTTTTCCTTACAGAATTTCATTTGCTAATAAAAGCAGAGAGGGAGGCACTAGTTCTACCTTCAATAAGCAAATGTCATGTTTTGATCATTCTTGAACAAAGCATTTTGATTTAACATTTAGAGATGACTGCTCATGCTGAGTATTTCAAATTCAGTGTCAGAATTTGGAACACAACATTTTAGAAAAATTCAATTCCAAATGAAACATTTTCACCTGTCTGCAAATACACGTGTGTTCTTCCATTCTGGGGAGCAATGTGACTTTTTCAGGTCTCATTCCAAGCAAGTGTGAAGGCAGATTCCCTGCACAGCACAGTGGTGTTGTCCAGCTCTCCTTTTAAAGGCGTGTCTCTGGAATGGCTGAGGATCAGCATGACTGCAGTGGCAGTGCTTTGGTCAGAGTAACATTAGCTATGGCATAGGAAGGTTCAGGACTCAGACCCGGAGGAATGGTTTCCATGGTGGAAATGGAAATGGCTTCCATAATGAAGTGGAAGCCACATGCTTTTTCTCTTCTCACCTTGAGTATTCAACTCCATGGACTTCTGTAGGAAATGTCTGGAAAACTGAAGGTGGGAAAGACCCATGAAATCACCTGGAGACCAGGGTATGAATTTGGCCGGTGCTCTGTTCAACCTAGCTTGAAATCATTTACTCCCTTCTTTTAAAGACTTTGCAGTATCTGTCATGCACACAGAGTGTCTTTCACCATTTGAACAAAGCCTTTTAATGATGTGGGGTGTTGCTGCTATATCCATCTTAAATTTGGAGAAAAAAGGTTCCAAGAGGATCTACCCAGTCCTAGCTATGAAGCAACAAGCGGAAAATTTAAGAGAGCAAGAGGGTGTGTGAGTACTGCCTCCAAGCCCTATCCCTCCTGTCCTGGCACAGTTATGGGTAGACTCACAAGCGGGGAACGGTGCTGGAGAGGCATGATTCAGAAGTAGGGGGTTGTTCTGTTGGTGGAGCTCCCATCTCTATTTATTTACTTGCTTTTTTCAAGAAGAGTCTCATTTATTGCTGCCTGTATAACTACAGACTGCCCTTTAATCCTCTGGTTTATCGTGCACTGTGAATTAAATACCACAGGAGTACAAGAGTCCTTTAGGGCACAACATCCATTTTGCAGTAGCTGTCCACAGCCAGCTGAGTTTATAGGAGTACTTCAGTTTATGCTTTCTCTGTTGCCTGAGCAAGGATTTCTTTGGGTTTCATTTCACCTATTTTCACTGTTATTTCTTGCTTTGGTTTAGGGTGGTTTTGATCACTGTTTTGAGGCAAGGGGTAAAAAAGTACTGGTCTGGGCAGTGCAGGAGGAGGAAGTTGTTGTGGTTGGTAGCTTGTATGTTTACAGCTGGAAGTACTGTGGCATTTCCAGGGCCATGGTGTTGCTGTGTGCAACTCCAGGGCTCAGCCCAGCTCCTCAGTCACATCTCTGTAGGACGCCTGATGTTATTTTCCCCTTGCAAACAAACCATGTGGGAGTGCTGAATGTAAAGAAATTTCGTTTCCATTGGACACCTCTTGTCAGCTCCTTAATTTTGCCAGCATTTCCTCATTTGGGGTCTTACCAGCTCAGCCCCACAGGGCCCAGCCTGTACGTTGTGGGGGCCATGGCTGAGCAGGGCTGCCCTGGCATGGAGACAGCACCTTGCAGAGAACAGGCATTACTTTGCAGCCATAAAAGCTCTCCAAATGCTCCTACAACACCCTGCCCCCAGCACCCCTGAGCTCCACAAGCCCCATGACAGGCAGTCCTACTTGTCAGCTCAATTCATCCTGCTGGATAAAGCCTTCCTCCTCTCACAGCTACAAATGCCATGTGTGTGGGGTGGACTGCTCCCACTTCCACGAAGAACTCATGGCATCCTGTGCACACAGGAATCACTGCTGCATACCTGTGTTACATGAACTCGTGACATGCTGCAGTGTCACAGCCTGGAGATTGTTTCTTGCCGTGTAGCCTGGCTGCATCCTGCAAAATCACAGTGCTGCCTGGGGGAGAGACGCTGCCAGCTCCACACCAGGCACTCCCAGCAGTAATAAAAGTGCTGCCTCCTCTCCCTGGCCCCCCACACTCTGCCCCAGGATCACTCACCTGGTGGAGCAGCAGCTGTGGGGACTCTCTGAGGTGCCACACGCTGGATCCATCTCCCACCTGGCAGGGCTCTTGCTGACTCAGGGGGTGGGTGTTAATGGCTGCAGAGAGCTTGGTTCACAGAGTAATCACCTGCCCAGGCAGGACCTGCTGCTCCCATGGCTCTGCCAGATGGAGTGGAGGAAGTAGGGAATGAGAAGGGCTCTTGCTGCACTTGTGGGGGGTCCTGGCCCACCAGGGGCTGAGGAAGCTGTGAGGCACGGTGGCCTTTGAACGAGGGGAGACGAGCTGTAGTAAACACAAGGTTTTCTGGTTAGTCAGCAGTTGAGGGTTATGGGCCAGCCTGTTTGTGCTGTAACGATCTAAAATGGAAGAGTCCAGAACTCCATAAAATAGTTCCTCAAGACTGGGAACAGCTTCTCTGTGTACACTGGCTGGAGCTCTTCCCTGGCCATGGAGGTCCCGGTCTCCGAGGGGCTCAGTTTCAGTTTTGCTGGAGTCATGGCACTGTGGCCTAGGAGATCCAAGCATGGCATGCCACTGCTGGGAAAGCCGTGTGACAGTGAAGCCTCACTACAGTGAATGGACTTAGCAGAAGGAGTGTTTTGTCTTCCCCAGATCCATGGGTTCCATTATGGCCAAATCATCCAGTGATCAACAGCACTCAACAGAGTCCAGCCATGCAGACATCCCCAGTTGTGCTGAGCCAAAACACAGTCCAGATTCATACATAATCAGTTCTTTAGACATTAAAAAAAATGTGCATTGAGAATGATTGATAAGAAAATGCCTGATTATAATCAGCTAATTATTTTTCCATATGTTAAGCATCCACTCGAGCTCTAATCATTATGAATACATTTTCAATTTAATCTTTATCTCATTCAGTGCTGGCAATTGCTAAGTTTGCACACCCTCCTAGTACAGTTCCAGCATTATTCGGAGCAGACCTTTACTAGATGTCTTGTGGACTAGAGAAATCCTGATCACTGCTCCAGTGTCTTGCAGCTTCCAGAAATGTCTAAAAGACAGCACCAGATGTTCCAGGTTAACCATTGTGAACTACTCCTGTATGCAGGATAGACTGTTCAGCTCTTGAAACATTCTGGGGACAAAAATTATATTTTGGAGAGTGGAGATGACAGTTATGAAGGAATATATACTTCCTATTCGATTTCCCCAGAAAGCAAAGACTCCTTGAAAATCTCAATGCATCAGTAGTTTGTATGGGAAGCGACTGTTTAATGAAAGCATTCCTGAGCTGAAGAAAAGTGAGATGTGAGGATAATGGACTGCAGAAAAGCAGCAGCAACAGCCCCAGGGGAGCAGAGCATCGAGTGTCTCTTGGGAGGAGAATCTGAAGGATAAAAGAGCTGTGAACAGCTCACAGCTGCCAAAAGGGATGATACTAAAGGCACAACAGCAAACTGTGCCTGTGCAGGGGAAAGCTCAGAAGCGTGGGAAGAGAGCACTGAGGCTGCATCAGGAACTCTTTGAGGACCCAAAATCAGAAGCTGCAATCACACATGAGGCAGAAAGAATAACCTTCAACTCATGAAAAGCCTCTAGATATCACATGGGCATGGGGACCTGTCAGAGTTGAACCCCAACATGACCATCCAGAGATTCAAAAGGCAAAAAGAAATGGGTTCATAAGCATATGCGAAGAAGAACAAGGCAAGTCTAAGAGCTCAAATAGTATTTGATACACAAAGGGCCAAATAGTTAAATGTTGCCTTTGTTTCAGTCCTCAAAACTTAACTAAAAAAATTTTAATGAGGAGAAAGGAGCCCAGGGCAGAATCAGAAAAGAACAGCCTCAAAAATATTCAAATGAGTTAGCTCTGTCCTTGTCAGCATGTCCTAATGAACTTCAGAGGAAGCTGCAGGAACAGTGGCTGACCCATGAGCATTTCATCATCAGGAACTTGAGGAGGATGCAGGAGGTGCCAGGCGGCTGGGGAAATGCAAGCAGAGTACCTAGCTTTAGATATAATCTCTATCAGATAATGCAGGTAGGCTCTGAGGATCAAGGAAATGAAGGGCAAATCAGCTTAACTGACTCATTGAAAGATATTGAATATTTTTTAGCTAACCAATCGGTGAGCACAGGAGTATAACCAGATGTAATTTGGAAGGGTAATTGTACCAGTGGCTAAGGAGGAAGCCATTAGTTTGGTATGCTGTGACTTGGGCAATGCTCTTAGTGCTTTGCCTTTGGATTCTCCTACCAGAGAAGCATGCTCTAGATTAAATAACTATAATGCAGGTGTACAGCCAATGGAGAAACTGCTTTCTCAGTAGCTGTGAGTATTGTGCTGTAAACTGGAAACACATTTCAAGTAGAGAGTCTTTTGGACTCTGCTCTCTTCAATATTTTTATTAATGACTTAGATAATTAAATAGGATGTGCTGTTACAAAATTCACAGATGACACCAAGCTTGGAAAGGCTGCAAGCAGTTTGGAGGATCAGATCAGCATTTGAAATTTGAAATTATCTTGGCAAATTGGAGGAATCAACAAGATGTAATTGAATAAAGAGAAGTGCAAAGCATTACCCTTAGGAATGAGAAATCAGAATCCCAGGCACAAGCTGGACCAGGCGGTCACACTGCTGAAGACAGCAATTCTGTGACTTACCAGTTTATTTCATCAGGGAATCGAAAGGCAAGTGGGGTGTTACAGTGCTGATTCTGCATCTCTCTGGTCCAGGGACTGCACTCTGCTGAGGAGTTCGCTTGCAGATAAAGGGGTATGAAATGAAGAGGTTCTGGAGATGATGAACAGGATTGAGGAGAAGAGGGACATTGCTTCATTCCCAGCCTGGTCAACTCCGAGGTTCATGACTCTCCTCCAAATCAGCCCTAGTGCAGAGTCCCATTGATGCTGCAACATTGTTTTCAGTTACGGAACTACCTCTCCCTGCTCCTTGGTTCACTCTCTTCCCCATTTCCTGAAGAGCACAGCTCTGCAGCCTTGAGTAACAGCCACAGGAAGATCTAAGCATGCCAGGTTGTTCGAAGAACTTGTCATATTCAGCTGGAAGTGACCTGGGCACAATGGTGAGGGATGCCAGATACTAGGTACACCTTTCCAAGCCTGTATTTCCTGGAACAGATCCTTCTGGCTCTCTTTTCCTGGTTTATCATCAGCCACTTTTCCTGCTCCTAGGTCAAGATAAAAGGTGACTAAGAATGGAGCAAAAAGGGTAAGATTAAGGCAGAAAGATAAGTGAGGGCTGAGCTGGTGGAGCTTTGGAAACAAAAGTGGAGAAATTTGAGATTGTCACAGAAGATTAAAGAATTCACAGAAAGGGAGGGAAGGGTTTGTGTACGCAATGATGTCAATGGAGAGAAAGCCTGGCAATGAAAGTATTATCTCCCAGAAAGCTTGGTTTACTTTGGCCTGAGTCACCACTGCTGTGGAAGCAAACATTAGGCTTTGATCACAGCTGCCATAATCTTCCCTTGACACCCAATAATGAAAGCAACAGAAACAGGCTGAAGCATGGCAGCTGTCTGGCTGAGATGAAATTGCATTTGAAAAGGAAAACAAAAAGACAAAATCCTGCTGAAGGTGGAAACAAGAGGTGACAGGACAGGGCCTTTTTGAGAAGGTAATAGGCTGGAATGAACTATGATTTTTCCTCCTGTAGATAACATGAGTGTCAGTGCAGGGGTGATATGCCACCCACTGTCAGCAGAAGCCCTGTTTTGGTGGTTTTCTTTACTGGCAAACAAATGAAACAGTTCCTACTCCAAGAATATACTTGTTTCTTTCCAGAAAATGCATGGCAAGTGTTGGAATAAGAGGAAGGTTTATTAGAGGCTGAAAGTTCTGGGGAAAATATCACTTGGTGGCAGAGGCTGACCATGTTCAGGAGTTCACTGCATGTCATTTCTGGGAAACTGCTGCTCCAAAGTTACTTTAAATTGGAGGCTCACAACCCCCGGGTTAATCTCACAGGATGGTGGTACAGCAACTGATCCCTGCTTCCCCACCCAGAGACACAAGCAAAATTCCCTTGTTACGTCTGCCAGTGTTCTTCCAACAGCTCTTCTGGCCCTTTCTCTTGATCCATTTTCTTACAAGCCCACTGACCCAATGCACCTCTGTCTCGTCTAATCCCAAGAGATTCCAGCTTTCAACAATTTTCAGATCAAGGAATTTCATCCAATGCTGGTCCAGCCAGGTCTCTACATGAGAAAATGGGACTGAGAGCAGCACATCATCAGTACCCACATTCCATGGGAGTTTCATTTCACCAGCACCACAAACTAGGGATCTCATGAACCAGGCAACAATCTGGACTAACAAGTTTTGTGTACAACTCCCTGAAAATTTCTGTCTGAAGAGGATGGTTTTCACAGAGGATCCACTGAGAACAAATTTTATGAAGCAAAAGAGGGTGAGATAAAATGGAGAAGAGTGGAAAAGGGCCAGGACACTCCCAGAATCCATATGAAACTCTAATGTAGACATTTATGTGTTGAGAACTGTACAAAGAGAGACGTTCACACCAACCTGCAGTCTTACACACTCACACAGAGAGTTTGGCTTATGGAATAATAATTTCTAAATGGACACCTCAAATTGAATACAGTCCTTCCTGAAGGATTTCCCACTGAATTCTGGCCTTTAAATTGAAAATTTCACCTCTGTCAACAAGAATAATTCTTGAGGGAGGGGTGATTTTGTTAAGGGATGCACAGAGCTGAATGTAGGAATTCCAGTCTAATTTATCTGAGGCAGACAAAATTTGTTTCGATGAGAGCATTAAGCATCCTGCAGCTTGATATTAACTGAGAGACTCTTGCTTACTCTTGGCACTTCCTCTTGTAGATGAATCACTGTTACTTCCGCTTCCGTGCCCACCCCTCCACTTGGTTCCTTCTTAATTTTACAGCTTCCTGAGCTTGACACTGGGAAATCGATAAGTAATTTAGAGCCCAGTTAATACAGATGAAAACAAGTTATTTTGTACTTTTATAAATATTTGGAAACCAAAACTATCTAAGAAAACAGCTGCTCAGTTGACTCAGCAACCCATCCATCAGCATCACACAGTTAATTGCATAAGATCATAAACATTTATAATTAGAAGGCAAACAAACAAGAATTTTATAAACAGCCCTCTTGAATCAGGCTGCGCATTAAATATTTGTGATAAGGTAATTAAGAATAGATTTACAATCCTGGCTCGGTGTTTAATACTTTGTAGAATGGATTTGATTCTATGGAGAATGTTCTACAGCCAAAGAGAAAACATTTGATTTCAGCTCTTTTATCCCAGGCTTAAAGTGGTCTCTGAGAAACACTGGCTCTGTCATTGATCAGAGTGGAATTTCATTCATTACAGATCAGACACCTCATTTAAATATATGTCTAATGTCCCTTGTCATGGGCTGATCCACTTCAGGCCTGCTTCAAAGCTCTGTCTCCATGGCTGGATCTGCATACAGGCTTTCCCTAAGTCCTGCTTTTTATGGTTGATGCTTTGATCAGACCACGTCAGAATTCTCAACCATGTTTCAAAGCAGGGAGGAAAACCCACATTTTTTCTGTCATGACATCACGGGGTTTGGTTATGAAAAGCCAGCAGCCCTGCAGGGTTACAGCTGTGCAATCTCAGTGGCCTGTGGGAACCAGAGTAGAGCTCTCTCATACTGTAGTGCCCTCCACCATTCCCTGTCCCAAAATAGGCAGATCTGCATACAAGCTGTCCAGTGGAGTTACTTCTACAGCCAGTGAGCAGGGTCAGCACCCCATGTCAGTGAATGTGAGAGTCTCCCTGAAGCTCATCTGTGATCAAGTCAGCAGGGCTCCTAGTTATGCTTAAAACCAGGGAGGCTGGAAACTCAGTCTGTACTGAAGCAGTGATTTAAACACTCTAACATCAGATGCAGACCCTAAGAAACCAAGTGGCTGCATCCCATCAGCGAACGATGGGGACATCAGCCGTAAGGGTATGTTGACCTTCAGATATTTTGGGGTCTAATGAAGCACAGGTTTACTCCAGTAGTTATCTGCCATCAGAAACTAGAACTATCTGGAAAAGGTAGGTGATGGGTAAAGCTGTAGCGTTTGATTAATCAGGAATAGCTGTAAACCACTTTATTCCTTGGTGCCCATCATCTCTCTACACATTGTTGGTCAAGTCAGCCCCTTTGTTTAGGCATGGTTTTGATTCTTGTGAGTCTTTTGTTCTTGTATTTTTATGCTTGCAACAGGAAAGCAAGAGAGTTACTCTTCTCAGAAGTGTTTTATGATAATGATCCAGACCCAGAATGGTGAAGCCATCATCATTAAGGACAGTGAAGCCATCCCTGTGCTAACTTATCTGGTCCTACCTTCTGGTCTGGCTTCAGTTCTGTGGGACACAAAAGCACTTTCCTAAGAGACAGATGGCAAAGCAAGGACACTTGGACTCCCTTCATTCCACATAAATCCTATTCTCTACCACAGCTTGTGAGATACATTACATTAGAGTGTGCCAGCTAAGCCAGTCTGCAGGAGATGTTGCAGCCTCCTCCAGCCTCAGTGGAGAAGAAGACCTGTGTGGCAGCCACTGCTAGACCTAGTGCTTCCAAAGGGTCCAGCCAGAGTCTGGCAACTCCAATAATAATGGCAGAGCTTAATACTCAAGTACTGTTATCATCCAAGCAACTAAAATTATTCAATTCCTTTGTCCTCTTGCAAGGGTGGGGAGGATAATGGAGACAGCTGGGAGATGAGATAACTGCTGGGTTACTGAAGAGCCTGAACTGCTCCTTCTCTTGTGAACACAGAGACCATTAGCAGTGCGGTGTCCTACTGCCCAGAGCTGTCCCCAGACATCAGCTCCATGAGTTTGGGTGGGCAGCAGGACACAGGCACTGCCTGCACACTCTGCACACACCGGGAGCTCCTCTGCCCTTTCTGTCGAGCGTGCTGAGCTCCCCCTTGAAAGGAGGCAATAACGTTTGATGAGATACCTGCTCTGCAGGTGAGCAAAACTTTGCTTTGGATAACAAACTACTTGCGGGTATAGACAGACTTTTCTTTCCACTTAGTTGCTGCCTCTGGCCTCCACATGTGTGTCTGCTCTGCTGCTGTGTGTGTGGGGAGAGACACGGGCTGTGCACACACACGGCGCTGGTGCAGCAGCCGTCACTGCCACGTCAGCTCCAGTTACACCCCCTCCAAACACACGCCTGAGCTTGGTGAATCACGCCTGTGCAGCATGCAAAATTAGCCCAGCGAGAGATAAACCTTGGGCATTTGTTGGTAAACAGATACTTTTTTCTGTAAGAGCATAACTCACTGTGCTCCATTTACGATCCGTTTATTGATGGCTGAGATAAAACTGTAATCCTTTTAATTCAGGGGAAAAGGGATCCAGCAGAGGAGGAGCACCAGTGCTCTGCCTGTCGGTAATTAAAATACAGGATTTATCATTGAAAAAGCACTGGCTGAAGGAGAGCTGAGCTTAACTGGCTGACTAGGGGAAGATGCTGGGGTAGGTTTATGGTTCTTTCTAAAGTTTTGTTTGTGTTTTATGTTTATTTCTTTCCCCCTTCCCTCCAGGTCTAATAATACACGAAGGGCCCTCGGTTTACCGGATTTTTAAACGGTGGCAGGCGGTCAATCAGCAGTGGAAAGTGCTGAACTATGACAAAACAAAGGACATGGAGGAGCAAAAAACAGGGACCAGGACAAATCAGCGCCCCTCCTCCCAAACCACCCACTCGTCCTCCACTGGTGGTACAGCCACTAACTCCGCTCCAGCCGACAGCGGGGCACGGGCTGCCGGCCATGCCACAGGCACCCTCTCTGACCACCACTGTGCTTATACCATCCTGCATATACTCAGCCACCTGAGGCCTCACGAACAGAGGAGTCAGTCTAGTAGTAACAGAGAGCTCGTCATGAGAGTCACGACGGTCTGAGCCGAGGAATTCAGGAGGCCTTAACACGAAGCAGAGGAGACAAAGAACTCATAAAGCAGAGGAGCATGGTGTGCCTTTTTCTTTCTCTTTCCTTTTATTTTTTCTTTTTTTTTTCTCTCCTTTTCTTTTTTCAGTAACTGCACAAGATATAAGAGGCGGCACCTGGCCAGCTGAGGAAAAAAGCAGGTGGAGGGAGAGCTGCACACTCATGCTAAAGAGGTTAATGTTTTCCAGCCTGTTTAAAAAAAAAAAAGAAAAAAAAAAAGAAAAAAAAATAACAACACAAATCACAAAAAAACCAACAAAACAAGTGCAATACAGACTACAAACTGAGTAGGCAGAGTTCTGGGGAAGCAGAGGAACAGACGGTTTAGCATGTCTTACAAATCCTATGACCTGGAATAGGTAACGCTCTGTGCACACCCCCCGTACACACACGCACGCGCACACAAACACACACATAGTGTGAGATTTATGAAAACGTGGAAGGGAATGAAATATTTGGAGTGTTTTTATTTTCCAGACTCCAATTAAC
The DNA here is from genome assembly GCA_013398015.1 of Oreocharis arfaki. Taxonomy (NCBI): domain Eukaryota; kingdom Metazoa; phylum Chordata; class Aves; order Passeriformes; family Paramythiidae; genus Oreocharis; species Oreocharis arfaki. The sequence continues at coordinate 1,488,528 of VZRR01013906.1, read as the reverse complement.
CAGGGCTATGAGTTGTTTTGTTTCATGAGTCACTGGAGCCTTGTTTGATTTACCATGGGGTACCTGAAGTGAAATGGCTGGGGATTTTTCAGTACTGATTTACAGAAGAGAGATTGAATCATCTCACTAAGAAAAATCTTAACAAAATCCAGGCATACCCAAATTTCACCAAAAAGCCTGTTTTTTTCATAATGTTCCTGACAAGGGGTTTGTGAGGGTAGAACTGGGAGGGGGGAGGGCGCTCCATGACCTTTATTCGACGTATAGGCATTTTTGGCAAATTTTGTACAAACGTTCCGCAGGTGTTTCAAGCACAAGTACTGGTGTGATTCATGCGTTCATAACCCCAAATCCAGCATCCAAACCTTGCCACCCACACACATCATTTTCCATGCAGACATTACAGGTTAATTTCCTTTTATTTTACTCCAGTCACAAGAAGCTGACCCATCTGTGGTGGGTTTCTGCTCCCTTGCTGATTCATACACTCATGCATTTAGAGATGTACTTTTTTTTTTTGGTGTCTGTATCCCTGCTGCTCAATTTGCAACAGTCTCACTCAGTCTTGTAGGCTGATCCTTTCACATTCAGTCTGTTAGTTTATTACAGAGTCTATTCCATTCAATCATCCAAAAGAGAGTTAGTCTGAAGAGGGAGCACAGTTGCTGACTGACTGTGTAGCACTTCTAATAAGCCTCCTTCTCTGGGATATATCTTCGAAGGTATCGGTTGCTCTTCAGGAACATTCTCTTTCAATGCACAATGGCTGAATCATTTGTGGATATTAAAGGGACACTGTCAAGTACTTTTTAATAGTTTTTAGGGTTTGGGCTTTTTTTACTCTCCATTGTTTGTAATATTCTCTTACAAGCTTGAAAATAAAATTTCTTTCCCTACCGATTTTGTCCTTTTCCATTTGGGCACGTATGGTTCTCACCACTCACCCTATTCCTTTCACCATCCCTGTCCTTCTCCTCCCCACCTTTCTTCTGCGATAGGAGGAAATCCATATTTCTGATTTCCTGCTGACTGTCCTCATTCTATGGAGGGTATGTCCCAACTCTACAGGGTTGAGTTATTTTGCAGCTGTCACAAAGAATGCATAAGTGCAGGAACCCTAAAATACAGAGATTAGCTAACTGAGGAGCAAAAGCTCAGCTATCCCAAAACAATGACCCCATAGTGATCAAGCCTGAACCCAGCTCCCCCTAAAATCAAGATAAGGACTTCAGCCTAACTGCATCCATTTAGCAGCAGTGCCAAGCAACGTTGCACGATGGCTGCATGCAGCTGCCCTCCATCATCATACCAGCACCCCTCGCAGCTTCTGTGGAGACAAGGAAAACGTGGGCTACCAGCTCCTTTGGCAGCCAGGCTGTCACAGGTCAGGTGTTTCTGGGCCAGAGAAGGTGTCAAACTTCAGCCTCTGTGTTTGAACACGGCAGCCATTCTGCAACATTGAAGATGGAGGTTAGCAGCTTAAGGCAAGGTCGTATTTTTCACCTTGATTGCTTGACAGTGTCCCTTTAAATATCAGAATGCAACAGAACAGGTACTTCTCTGGCAGAGAATGTGGGAGGTGGAACACCATCCAAGAAAGTCAACTTACTGAGGACCAGTGTGAAACAGCATGGTTTCTGAGGCCACTGTACCTTTATCTGACCAGATTTACTATCTACCAAAGAGTGCTTTCGGCAGAGGGGAGAAGAGAGATGGTGGTGGGCAGAGGGAGACGGAAGGGGCAGTTCCAATCATCTCTGAAAGTAGCTACCCTCAGAAGGAAGGTGTTACAATGAGTGATCTCTGGAAGAATTGCTTCAGTAGAGAGAAACCTGGCCAAAGCAAGCAATCACAGCAGCCTCTCACCCCTATGCCTGTTCTGGAAGCTGTCCTCATTCCAAGAGATGAGTAATTATAGTGTTTTTGGGAAAGGGGAAGCATACACAGATGAAGGGACAGCTGTCACCCATGATGTCGTTTCCCTCCCTGCCCTCCAGTCATTTAATAGAAGTCAAATTCCTTTAATTTGGCTAACAGATAAAATTTTATGAGGTCAGAAGCACAACTTGCTGTGAAAGAGTGGTGTACTCTGAGCACACAGGACTCTGCATACTCTCACTCCAGCTCTGCCACTGACTCTGTAGCCTTGGGCTGTTTGGCTCAGTCCCCCCTCCACGCAAAGGGGGAATAACAATACGTACCTACCTCACAGGGGTGTTGTGAGAATCCACGTTGGTAAAGCCTGTTGAAGTGCTAAGTCTACCACCGGTAGCCACGAAGTGTGTGGTGGGGGTGAGCAGCGCTGCCCTTTTGCTGGTTACAGTCTGAATCAGCGGGAGTCCCATCGGCCTTCTCCTGCTGGGAGACCCTCCTTCATCTGAAGCGGAGGCTGTCGTCCGAGTGCCCTCTCCTCCATTGCATGACATTTTAAGCGGCTGTGAGGTGCAGGGTAGTGACAGACATGAAGTCCTACTTGACCAGGGATTTGCTACAACGTTTTCTATATCTGTGGGGTTTGTTGGTTTGTTTTTTCCATATATTGTGCTTAGAAATAAACTTTCCACTTAGGGCTGGCGGTTTGGGGTCTGTTCTGTTGCATGGCAATGTATACAAGTCTTATTGTCTGTCTTACTGTGCAAATGATCCCGCAGCCCAGTTTCAGAGATGGGCATGGTCTGAGCCTTTTCACAGCGGCATAAGACTCAAAAGCCTGTCTAGACTGTTTAATATTTAAACAACACTATGAACTTGTCAATTGTATGTGTTCTGTGCAATACGAAGCATGTCATTAGCTGGCTTGATGGGCAGAGGGGCTAAAGGAAGGTCAAAACTTGTTCAAAGAGCTTCATACATGTGCCAGCATGGAGCCAAAGGGCTGCCACCAGCAAAGCAAACTCGGGGAAGCCATTGGAAACTGTTTTCAGAACAGTTTATTCCAGAACAAGGTACTTCTGAGTTTACGAACTTCTAGGCTGCCAGCCTGAGAGAACAAGTGCACATTTAGTGTGGGGGTTGGGGTTTTGAATTCCCTTTTTCTTTCCTCCCCAAATTTTTGATGGCAGAAATACTGATGAGGATCTCCTCCTTCCATAGCACAGTTCTCTCATCTCCCATAATCTCCTTGTGCCATCCCCTTTGTGCTACTATGCAGGACTTTCAAAGGTGCAAATGGAGACAGTACGCTCCCGAGACATGAAAAATAAGTTGTGTATTGGTGATTCTACCAGATAGAAGGGATGGGGCAGAGCCATGCTACAGAGGCATCTCTTCTTCCCCATGTCTTTCTTCTGGTCTTCTCTGCTGGGTCCCTGAAGAGATGTTCCCTGTACTTTGTTACAAAGCTGTCAGATCACCTTCCACTGACAAACAAAGCTTGCAGAGTTTGGCAGCTGTTTCTCCCAGTGGAGAAAATTCTGGGTCCTATCACTACGGAGACCCCTCAGTTCTTGGGCTTTGTGGTCCTCCAGCATTGTTTGGGGCTGGTCAGTGTGGAGGACTGTGTTCAGCCATCATCAGAAATCGTGTGTGTATGGTCCTGCTCAATCTTGTGATTTCTGCCAGTCCCCTGATGTTCTGTCAGCTTTGACAGGTCTTTCTGGTAATGCTTTTCTGGTTATGCTCTTCAGAGGTGTTTTGCTCTGTGTCAGTTGCCAATGCTATTCTTGCCTACCTTTTTATCAGTGCTGGCCTCCAGCTTCCAGAGCTCTTCCATTCTTGCCATCCCATCTCTTGGTAAATACTCACTGCCAAGTTCAAACCCTCTTCCTCTGTGCCTGCAAGGAGTCAAGCACATGCGCTGACCCAAAGGTCATCAGAGAACACAGGGACCATTAAGAGTCTGTATCAATAAGTCAAACTCTATAACCATCAGTCTTTGATATACATGTATGTACTTTGCCAATCTCAGTGCCTGCTGTTAATTGGTTGCTACAAACAAACCACTAATGCTGGCAAAACCCATACACCCAGCTGACACTTGATTTCCAATTTAAAATGTAAGAAATTATGGGCTGGTTTTCAGCCAAATCAGATGTGTTCCGCGTTGTGGTTTCCCAAGCAAGGTAGTGAAGAGGTCCTCGTTTTATTTATTTATTTATTTATTTATTTATTTATTTATTATCCCCTCACCTTATTATGATGGGATGGGTGACCCAAGGAAGGAGGAAGTCAGCAGCCTCAGATTTGAGTCAAGAGAAGTGTTGGCTGTCCTGTTTTCACTCAGGGAGACAGGAAAGTACTACTCATGCCTGCCAGGTCTCTGGCCCTTCTCAAAGCCCTTGATCTTGCAGCAGTAAAACACTAGAGCCAATGGCTATAGCTGGAGGATAGTTCTGAAGACTTTTGAGTTTTGAAGACCATCCTCTATCCACAGGTGGTGGTCAGTGATTCAAGCATCCTCTCTTTGTTTTCCTTGAGAGAAAAAGATCATTTTGACTTCGCAAAGCACTACTGCTCTTCAGTGTAGGATGAGGCTGCACCATTAGCACTTCCAACCTGTGGTTCATCCACCAGGATTCCTGCCCATCTCCTTGTGAGAACGCAGGGTCAGAAGACCCATTCCTTCCTCTTACTTTTTATGTTGGTCAAGCACTTGAGAACAGTCAGCAGTGCAATTGCCTTAGTGACTACTGGCAGAGTAGTCCCTGATCTCCCCTCCACTGTCACCTCCCCTGTGACCGCTCCTTCTCATTCCTGAGGCAATAGATGCCTCATCCCCTCTGCCACCCCTAGACTCTGGCCCTGAAGATCTCCTGAGCAGACACAGAATTCCTCCCAGACTAGTTTTTAAGTCTTCTGTATCCTTCATGTTTCCAGACAGGTAAATTCATTCTGTTGATAAACAATGCCATTTAAATCCTGAAAGGACAAGCAAGGGTAGGAGCCTGTTGCATTGACCTTCACCATCTCTTACATGTTGAAGGAGATATGGTGAAAACACCAATTGGTTTCCTCCATTTGGCAGCAATGGACCAGTGGCTCTAGGAATATTTCCCTCAATAATGCAAGTCTGACATGCAGCAGTTACTGCAGGCAGTCTTTGATCTCACACCCATCATGTTGGATACAAGGAGAGCAGAATCTGACAGTTCTGAGCTGTTTACACAAACATCAAAAACTATCTTAGTTCATTATTCAAATTACCTCCAGGTCAGTGGGTGAATTTCTCCTTTGATGAAAAAATGATGTTTTCTCTTCCAGAACTGGAATTGCAAGATAAAATATATGTAAACATATATATATATATATTTATAAATGTTATCTTGAAAACATAGAGAAAAGAAAAAAACCTAAATAAACCTGAAAGAATACTTGATTTTTTTAATAAGTTTTGACAGGAGCTAGGGAGCTGCTGCGTGGAAAATGCAACATAGGGTTTGGCTTCAGGCAAAGAGAAGACAGAAAAGGGAAATGCTTTTATGCTACTTTTGGCCTATCTTTGGTTCATGCTCATTATTGTATAGCATTTAATTAAGACAGAAGTATGTGGAGAACAGACACGCAGCTCCAGCAGCAGGAAACAGACTGAAGACCCCTCAAACTTATCTGAGCCATACTCAAACAAGCACAATGAGGCAAAAGCACAAACACCTGCCATCACAACTGTTTGAGAAGAGATGGATTTCTGAATGGGACAAGAACTCAGACAGAAATTCTTTTCCAAGCCACATTTTCAGTATTTTTCCCATATTTCTTATTTTAAAAATTTGAAAAAAAAAAAAAAAGGAAAATTAAAAAGGAGAGTTCTGATACCCAAGTCTTAAAGAAGTAGAGAAGAGGTACTAAGGGAAGATGCTCCTTCATATGTTATGTTATGTTATGTTATGTTATGTTATGTTATGTTATGTTATGTTATGCATCAAGATGTGCTTTACCAAGCAGAATTAGGACATCACATTCAGTTCCCTCATTGTTCAAAGAAAGTCTCAGTGAATGAGTCTGCTCAAGGAGACTTCTTAGAGTGTAGCTTTCTCCAGGGGACCAGTGCTCCTGTCTGGATGGGATAGCTGGCATCAGGCTGTTTGCCTCCTGCTGCACTCCTCTGTGACAGGATAACCACCTGTTGTTAGCAAGCCACTGCTGGGCAGCTTTGATCAGCTGATATAGATTAGGATATTAATAATCACAAAAGTTGCACATGCCCATCATGGCCCTGCAGGTGACCTGTCTCATCCTTTCACAGCTCAGGTTGGTGAGAGAGCTACTCTGCTCTTTGGCCTTCATCACAGGAGAGCTTTCCTTTAAAATCCAGTCTGCCACACTTCTCTGGGAGTTTTTCTACTACACTTTACAGAGGGTCTTTTTCCTATACGGATGAACAGACTTCTAACTGACCCACTTGATCTTGTTTTCCAGCTAGAGAGACAAAAATTAATATTCTCTGACCAGCTGATCTCAGTACCTGTGTTCTAACAAGATTGTATTTCCCCTCCCCTTTCACTCACTACTCCATAATCTTCACTTCCCGTTGGAAAGGGGTGATTCATTACTACCCGATGGTAGAACATCTCTCTGAGATGGGAGTCTGGACAGCCCTTCTACTCCTTGCTAACAGGCACACAAACCTTCCTCCCATCCCTCTAGACTAATGTGGCCAGCAGAACCCTTTTTCATGGAGTTTCGCTCCTTGATCCAGAAGAGCGACCGCTTTCAAGCATCTCCTTCACTGCTATCAAGCTGTGGGATAATGGCATGAGAAATCTTTTGTTTCTTAGCCTCAGGGTAAGTACAGTGGATGATGTACCTGAGCCAAAAACACAGTGAGGATAAAGCACTTGTATTTTAGATGGCGGTAAACCTGGGTGAGGTTTGCTCTGATGACAGGAGAGCAAGAATCTGTCAGCTTTATACAGTAGCAAATCAAAATGGCCTTGTTCTCTCATGGTTTTTAGCTCATGTACATCAGCTCTCCATTTAAACAAACCCTTTTGTAGGCAATGCAGGCCAGGCCTGGGGAGGAAATCTTCCTCGTTCCAGAAGCACAACCAGCCCATAGCTATGCATCAACCCCTTCAGGACTTTTGCCCCTGAGAGGCTGAGGGCAAGAATGGAGGTAGCTAGCAGGGATGGCAAGAACACTTCCCTGGATCTTCATCCCCAGTGGGCAAATTTTGCATTTCTACATGTGAGTCCCCTTTGAAATCACTCCTAAGGCCTCCTTCACTACTACAGGGTCTGCCCAGGAGAGGAAGAAGTGTCTCTGCATGGATTCCCCCAGGTTTGTTGCTGAGGTCCTCATTCAGGCCTGCAAGAAATCAGTATGTTCAGTGAGGGTTGAGATGAGTTAATGGAGTGTCCATGCAGAAATACTCTTTGAGAGTACGACAGAGATGTCTGTGGGGTTGGGAGGGAGGGGGTGGTTTTGTCCAGGGCAGGAAGCACGGGGAAGGGAAGGCTGCAATATAAGAAAAAAACAGCCACAAGGGAGGGGTTGACTAAGAGGAATGACCATGTCGACTGTGTTACTGTCCCGTCATTCTCCTGAACCCAGAATGGAAACTTCCAAGTGCTCTTCATGAGCTTACGTTTATTAGAAAACTATTCCTGGGTGTTCAAGATTGTTTTCTAATGAAAATATACATAATAAAAAAAGAAAATTCATGACTCTTGGTAATCTTTTCCTTTCCTCTCTTCACTTGTAACACATTGTGAAATTCACCTTCTTTCTCGTTTGTTTGATACAAATAAAAGCTCTTTCTTTCTAGTCACAATCCACACAGGCTCTTACACAGTAAACTTTCATCTTCTCTTCACACATCAGATGCCAAGACTTCATGTAAGGAGGTTTGAACAAAATTCCAGGGCTCAGCATGCATAGCACAATGTGTTAGCACTTTGACTTCTCATTTGTTTATAGCATTAAAAAGCAAAATTCGTTTACCAAACATCACTATAAGGTTCCTGTGTAGCGTCTTCTCTGTGTTCAAGAGAGAAGCTTGAGGCAACCATGGTAAGTACATGCAGCTGTTTTCAGAGTGCCCACCCTGATGTGCTGTGTCGTTCCCAGGGACTGCACAGAACTGCCCTCAACAGAGAACCTCTGCTCTCCAAGCGGTGCTGGAGTCAACCTCTGCTCCAGGGCTGGATCTTCTACAGGTTGCTGTGGGAACACCAAGACACAGGGAATGCTCATAGCAAGCATGCACAGGGAAGGGGAGGATAGTGGAAGCAATCACCAATGACATGGTTGGAAGGGGATGGTAAAGAGCTAGGCTAGATCCACAGCTCCTCTCCTGAGTGCACATGGCAGCCAGGCTGTACCCCAGGACATCTTCTGAGGCTGCCCCTTGTTTCTGAGGTGCCCACTGAATGCCTAGAGCATCCCTTGTCAAGGTGATGTGCCCAGAAGCCCAGTGCCATCAGCCACACAGCCTTCCTGTCTCGGGAGGAAAGCAGGGGCGGTGTTTCACCAGAAGATGGTCACAAGAAGCTCTGAAAACTCTACTTGTGCCGGAAGATCACAGAACTTTCCCATGCTTGCATGTGTGAGGATACTGCTCTGGAGAGTTAGGCAGAGTCTGTTCCTCATCTTTCCCCTGGAACTAGATAAGTTCTTTCCTTCTCTCGCTTTTTTTTTTTCTTTTAAAAATATAGGTCTATTCCAGTAAGTCTATTGAAATGCCAACAGAGAGGGAGAAAGGAACAAATGGAGAAAATGAAGTAGGCAGTACAAAGAGGTGCTTGTAAAGAAACAGCTGTGCTAATCAGAAATGGGACAAAAAAGAAGAAGGAATATGACAGTGGGTAGCAGGGGTAGGACTGGAAGAGAGAAGGAAGATACATGATGTGAAGAGGCTGGTGGCAACTATTAATTACTGCAGCAATAACACTGATGGTTTGGAATTTAGAGGGCAAGACAGGCCCTAGAGGATCCTCAGGGAAATGAGGAAGAAGCCATGAAACCTGGGCAGACTGGACTTCAAGGAGCCCTCTCCAAACAACCTTCTTACTAGATCATATCCCCTGATTAACAAAAACCTGCATCAGCCAGGCTAGACAAACACAAATTACTGCACACATCATCATACCTCTAACCCAATTATTCTTAATAAAATGTATTACTCCTAATTCAAGGTAGCCTCCAAGGGCTAGTTTTATTCAGTGCACACAGCTACATTGCTAAAAGCCATCATGTGCCCTGCACCTGCTCAGACCGAAAGTAATTTCCTACACCAGCCAACCACGGCTCTGCTGAATTGTAGCAGCTGTAACAGGCTGTGATCTTTGCCAGCTCAGTGGATTTCAAGAGAACAGTGATACTGAAACACTGGGTTGCTCTACAGAGATGTAAGGTAGTCTGTAAAACTAGGAGGTTTGAGTGATATTGCAGCCTGGATTCCCTCACACACAGGCAGGAGTGTTGCCAAAACACTCGGATCTGAGCTCAAGCTGCAAAATTCACAGCAGAATTGCAAAAATCACAGGCTTGAGAGTAAAAAAGCCTTTTAGGCAAGGTAATGGCAGGAAGATGTTTTAACCCCTGGAAACATAAAGTATTTTGGTTTAGAAATGGGGGGAGATTTCAAAACTTCAACTACAATGAATTTAGGTATAATCTGAATGGGAATATATTTACCTGAATCTTAAAGAGAAAATAATCTGGTCTGAGAATTTTAAGCAGCAAGTCAGTGCTTCCCATCCAGAAGTTGCTGGCTGCTTCTAGAGGCAATACGACAGCTGTCCACTCAATGGCCAGAGAATGCCAATCTCTCAAGAAGATGGCAAACAACTGCCTGCAATTAAGTGGTAAAATTCCCAATGTAATATAAGTCTATCAGACAACAAGTTTATTAATTTTAAATGAGATCACCTAAGGGGCTGACATAAACCTGACTGAAATCAGCAGGATTTTTCCTCAGGCTTGAGTGGGCACGTAAGATCAGGGCTGTGCCCTTAAGGCATTTTGTTCTCCCAGCTCCTCAGTACTTTTCTGGTTTTGCAATCCTTAAGCAAGAGTACAGGAGAGCAGTTAGTGGATCAGCTCTGAAAGGTCAACTGAGGCGTCCTGCAGGATTTGTAAAAATTACTATTTTTACCACACAACCTCCAAATCCCCCCCGTGTCTCCCATTTAATTAATAGCCTTTAATTTTAAAGCATCATATTTGCAAAAAAACCTTGTGTGAATCTGCACACCTGTGTCCAGTGATGCCTGTGTGTGTAGATAGGTGCCTGTGTGGGGTGGCACTGCTCAGGCACACACAGTCAGTGCAAGGCCACCTGAGATGACTCCTGGCATGCGGTGTCTTACTGCCCCATGAACTGGCACAAGCCAAAGTGGAAACATAGTTAGGTACCTGTATCTGCAGAGGAAAAGAGCCTGCTCACAGGCTGTTATGGTAGATCAGCTGAAATGTGAGTTTTTACCAAGGTCAGTTACATTTGTACACAAGGCCTCACATCCTCAAAAATAGCCAAAAGTGGCCCCATGCATCCAGGCAAGACACAGTCAGAGTGGCACACCTCAGAGAGAATAATTAAAATATTCTGCTCACTCTCATTTAAGGTTAATCTGGGAGCAACAAGCACTGATTACTTAATGTAAACAGTGCCCTGGTTATTTAATAATAAATAACATTATGCTAAATAACAACAGACATCCATAACTCACTTATTTTATATACTTTCTTTTTAATGCCCAAGCCTTCTCTAATTTGTGAATTCTGTGAACTTTATTGCATCACTAAAGCCTTATCAAACTTTGGAGCAGTCTCAGGTCAGAGCACAATGGATCATTTTCAAAGCTGTAACTGGTGTACAGAGAGGCAAAATCATTTCACTGGAGTGCCACTTTCACATACAATCCATGTATTTATCTTTTCCATTCAGATAAGTTTTCTTGGTGGTGAAAGACGCCAGATCTGGAGCTGTCTCTGTTAACAGCACATGGAGTGACCCTCGAAGCTGTCTCTGTCCTCAATCTCCAGTAACCACCTCTGCGAGCTGAGCAATGCTTAAGGCCATCTATTTCCACCTGCCTTTGTACGTATTTAATGTAGTCATCTACAGCTACAGCTCACCCAAATTTATACATCTAAAGGCCACTTGTCAAATTCTAAGCTTCCTTAGTAATCATCAGAGAAAAATAGGTGCCTCCTAGGAATTATTCATCCCAATTGTATTCAGCACCAAACTGCCTACGCAGTTGTCTAGTATGATTTGAAATGCTTGACTGGCCTCCACTGTCTCAATTTTAAATTGACACCTATCTCTAAAGTTGGGAAAAAATCACCCACCCCTCTTTTGCATGTACCGGGTACCCGGCAGTTGCATCAGTCGTCTTTCCCCTGACTTTATTAATCAGAGGGAGCAGGTTAGGCTGCCCAGGCTGAATACAAGATGTGGTCCCCAAAGCAGTTGTTTCTTCACTTACCTTACTGAAAAAGGGAGAAGGAACCTCTGGCAGCCGTGAGGTTCCCCTACTGTCCACAGTCAGCATGAGACTTCAGCTACCAAACCTCTCAGCCCTGCAGTTAATTGTGCTTAGGGTCTACAGCTCATTACACCTGTTGCTTGCAACCTGCCTCCTATTCTCAATTCTGTTCTGAATTTGCAAAGAGCATGAAGTAAAATAAAATACTGTTCAACTTTTCCTAAAAGTAAAAAAATCACTTTCTAGGCCAATTTAGGGCCTCAAATTACAGTTACCTCCTGAAAATTCAGGCCTGAATTTCTAAACTCTCAGGGGAAACCCAGCATTTTTAAACAGCAAATTCTTCAAGGCTGTAGATGAAGCCTGGCAAAAAGTTGTTCTCCAGACAGCAAGGCAGCAATTTCACCATTTGTGACTCTCATCGTTACACCACATCTTTTAACAGAAGCATCTTTCAGAGCTTTGGGGAATAGTTTGTTTTCTTGTTTAAAGCCTGCAAAAAAGCCCTGAGACAAACAGAAAAGGAAAGGTAGAAAGAGGCTGAGTACCCAGGCAAAATGGAGCAAGTAAAGCACCACAGCCACCAAGCTGGCCTGATGAAAAGCACAGCCTTGTGCTAAAGGATAGCCCCTGGATTAGAAATCATGCCTGAAAATGTTTAACTAAGGCATTTGCCTGACAGCCAAAGCAAACAAGAAGAGGCACATGAAGGTGTGTTGAGACTTTAAAATACTATTTGCAAGGTTGAAGAAGACCAGAGGCTCAACAAGCCAAAGCTGCTGGTGCCCATTAAATTTTCCAAAGTAACAAATCTGTGAAAGGGAATCGCTCATGATCTCACACAACAAGCAACTGGTGTTTTCAGGGAGAGCTCTGCACCCAGGAGACATTCCTTGGACTGCCTTTCTCAGCTACCCAAACAGCAATGCTCCTCTCCCATCACTTGACCTGCAGCCTGTCTCAGGCTCCCGTTCTGGAAAGCCAAGATGTGCTGTTCTCCTGCAGGGCAGGAGCAGGTGTCACTGACTTCCCATCCTCACCAGAAGTGGGCCATGGGCTGAGCTCACAAGCACTGGCACTGGTGGGATCAGCCCTGACCTGCATGTGCACATCAAAGGGTACCAGCAACCCTGTTCCTTGCCACGGGCTTGATTTGAACACATCATGTTACACTAAAACTACAGCCCGGGAAGCATTTGAAACATTCCCAGTACACTCTCAGCACTCTGTTTCTGAACATGTGTAAAAAAATCCCATCACTTTACCTCTCCAGAAAAAAAATCAACACTGTTGCTTTTGGCATCTGTCTCCACACTTCTTCCACACTTTTCTCTGCCTTGTCGTAGTGGTGGTATTTGCTGCTGTTACTGTGCTGCACGAGATTATGCAACTGTCTAGCATTTTGATTTAATCAGCTAGGGGAAAAAAAAACCTGCTCCAAATTCTATTAATAACTACCAGCCAGCTCCCTCCTTCCCTCTCTCTCCAAATTCCCATGGAAGGAGGATCACAGGCAGATCCCTGCAAGCACAAACGAGCAGCCTGACTGGATCAATAACATCCATGGTGCCAGGAATCTGCAATGAATTCTGGGTAATTAATCTGCCAGGGAAAGACAACCTTAATTAAGAACAGCCAAGCTGTTCTTTTCCCAAACCTTTTGCTTAATAAAGTCACAGTATTGCTTTGGCTGAGGATTTTGGTCTAAATTTTAATGGGTTTTTTGTTCCTAACAAATGTTTTGAAAGCAACCATGCAGGCAGCAGTAAAGTCTTCACACAACAGTCAGGGATACAAACTCTTTACTTTGCCTTCTTGACACCACATTAAAGGTGAATGGTCTTATTATTTAGGATGCCTCAGTGCTTGGCCTCACAGCTGGGATGGACAGTGCCATGGAGAGGGTGCCTTCATCCTCATGTAAGGGGCCACAGTTGAGATAAAGCTGTGACCTTCCGCCCCCTCCCCTTCTTAGGAAGGGCATCCAGGACAAAAGGGCAGCAATTCAGGCCAAAGTCTCTGCTTTTTCACATCCCTTTCAGGCAATCTGGGAAATACCATTTCAGCCATATCAGGCCGCAAGCAGCCATTTGTACAAGTCACTCCAAAGTCCCTGAAGCAGATGCTATCATGAGACAGTCAGAAATCCTCCCAGGCATCACATGATGATTTAAGAGGAGTACTGGTTATATTTCAGACACACAGAATTTAGGTTCTTTGTTCTTTTGCTTCTGGTTCTACTTCAAACTCTTCATTTCATGCAGGATAAGCACATCTATAGCAACACTTACTCCAGTGGGCTCAGGACCTTTTCCTGGTGTCAATGTCAATTGGTACAGACTCAGCCAAGCCCAAACTCTTATTTCTCAGGGCAAAAAAGGCCAAAGGGTGGCCACATCCAAACTGTCTATTGCTCCTGACCTGTGTTTACCCCTGAACCTTGCTGGGTACCCTTATGCAGAGAGCCTGGGCCAAAAGTGTGTCAAAAGCTATGTTAACAACTTACCAAGATGAGCTTGGGAGCATTTCCTGGGCACCCATTCGTGATGAGGATGACTCAAATGACCTTGGTAGGGCATGCTCAGAAAGACCCAAGAAACTCCTGCCAAGCTGGCACTACACCCCAGCAAGGACTTGGTCAGCTGCAAGTAAAACCCTTCTGAAGCAATTTGCACATCCAGTTTTGAGGGCATAAAAAGGTGTGTTCTAGAGGCTTTCAGAGGTATTTCTAGTTTCACCAACGCTGCTCATCTTTGCAGCCAAACTCTACTCACCTGTCTGAAGCCAAGGAGGGCCTCCATATTTATTGGCAAAAACCAGCTTTTTCCTTAATGGTATCCTGGACACAGGGTAATTACGGTAAAGACATTTAACTCCTACTATAGGGACAGCACTATGACAGCTAGATTAAAGATGTCCTTTGTAAACCGTCACAGAGCAAGAGAACATGATAATGAATGAGTTAATTACACCAGCATTTGAGGCTGATACTACCCATCTGCCGCTTTGATTAATTAAAACTCTGATGGACAACAATGAGGCCCTTCTCAGGTCTGAAAGCAATTAATTGCCAAAGTCCTCAATAAATCTAACAGCATCACTGGCTGAACTGGCAGAAGAGTCCACTTTGAACAGCCCCAGAACAGAGGCAGCAGAGCATATCATGGAGTCTGAAGTGTCTCCAACATGATGCATTAATCTTTTGGTGTCGCTGGGAGGTGGAACCTAGTAATTTTAACTTCTTGTTTTATCCCCTCTCTCCTTTTTTTTACCTCTCAACAACAGAAGGGGCAGTCTCAGTCAAGGACCTGAACTGCTGAAGAAATTAAGGAGGCTTTGGCCCTTTTTGTCCTTTGTCCAGATTCTCCAAGCTGTAATGAATGGGTTACATTTTTGCTCTTGAGTGTCTGTTCTCCTTGGACTAGTTGAAACTAGTCCTGACAAAGAGTGATTTTGGAAATGCAATGGGAAGCTGAACTCTTCCAGTGCTTCCTGTGTTCATCAATCAAAGAATGGCAACAATCAGCAGCAGTTGCTCAGAAAGTGGTGGCAAATTGGGCACCTGTGGGCAGGTCATGGAAAGACTCTGAAAAACCAGACACAAACCATGTGTCCTGACTCCCTTAGAGCAAAGACAGGGTATGACAGAACCATAGAGTATCCTGAGCTGGAAGGGACCCACAAGGATCATCAAGTCCAACAAGATGAAGCTGATCAAGGCACTTCCTACTGTGAGAAATCCTGGACTCCAGAACCACTTTCCAAAGAAGGAAAAGAGGAGGGGAAAAAAAAAGAAGAAGGGAAAAGAGGAGAGTCCTAGAGCATGACCATTTAACACAAAAAATGTTGCCTCTGTTCTGCAGAGAAAATGCCCACAGTCAGAGGGAAGGAATTAATGTTTTTCACTTTTTGTCTTCTGTCTGCACAGAAGTTTTACAAACTAAGCACAACTACAACACAATGGGAGTTTGAGGGAACCCCACAAAAGACCACTTTCTTGTGCAACAAACAGAGGTAGAGGATACCAGACCATCTTCAAAGCCAGTGCAGTTCACACAGGTGGTTTGGAGACCTTGCAAAAGGTGCCACTTTTTCAGAGAGATGGGGACAAAAAGCCCTTCTTTTCGTTTTTATCCTACTTACACATTGTTAAGCAGTTCTTGCATTTCACCTCAAACAGTAACAACTGAGGAACTAAAGCTTTTTCATACTACAGATCTAAGACAATGATTAATAACAATTATCAGCAGTGATTAGTTAATATGGCCATAATACAACAATCTCACTGTCTGTCAGTCAGTTGGAGACATCAGTGCATTGGATCATGACAGCTGCTCTCACTGAACATTGTCCCGCTCCTGAGGACAAGAGGACAGTCCTAAAAGGCACCAGCTCAGCTCAGCGTGATGCAGCTGCAGCTTCAGCTTTCCATAGCTTCCCAGGCTGGAATGGGACAGGAAACTGCAAGTTTAGACATGCTGAAGTAAATACAGAGACCATTGCTTTATGATCATAGACCCGTTTGAGTTGGAAGGCACTTCAAATATAATCTCATTTCAACCTCTTTGCCTTCCAAGCCCCATCCAACCTGGCTTTGAACATTTTCAGGGATGGGGCATCCACAACAGGCAACCTGTTCCAGTGACTCCCCACCCCCCCATTAGAGAGAGGGTGATTATATCCAGGGTGCATGGCTCTTGCTTATTCCCGGGTCTTTAGTTCAGTAATTGAAAAGGAACCACATATCAAGGGGTGAGACACGATCCAGTTAGCAGAGGACAACAAAACAGGTTTACTCGCAGGGCTCTTGTTTCAAATTACAGGACCTGGTTCTTACAGTGTTTCAAAAGTCTTCACTACAGAAAGGAACTTCTAAAATACAAGTAAAGTAACAACAGGCCACTTTTCCAGTCACAGAAAAAGAGGAAAATAGTCAAGGAAAGAAATAGATCTGAAAGGGGGAAGGCACTTTCCAACAGATGCCGTGGCCATTTGCAAGTAGTAATAACTCTTTATCTCCATCTAAACAAAGGAGGGTGAGCACCAGATGCCACATATTTCTCAGGAGAAGAACAGAAAAGAAATTAGGACAGACCAGATGTTCAAGGATTAAAATTTTTGAAGAGTAACTGAAACACACAAGGAGCTGTTATTGCTCAGGTGAGCCCCAGCTGCCTCAAGGTATGTCTGTATCATGCAGAACAGAAGCATGCAGAAGTGCCCCAGGCATCTCAGAAAAGCCAGCTAGGTCAGAGCCATGCAAGTATCTCCTCAGAACACTGTGCTCCCCTGAGCCCAAAGGGCAAGAGGAGGTTAATCTTCCACCGGTGCATTTTAAGCCATCTTCAGGAAGCAGATAATGTGGCATGTCTCTGCAGATCAGCTGACGTGACAGATAGGTACAGACATGTGCATCCACTGTGGACTGAATCCAGTACTCAACCTAAGATTTGGGTCAGATTTTCTGACTCCACCTGCAACTCAACTAAAGGCCACTCAAAAAAACAGAGAGCAAGGATGGGGTGAGGATTTGGGTTTTTCACATCTTTTTGCTTTCTACCCCTTCCAAGTATCATATAATTAACCTCATCAAATTCTCCAAGAGCCCTTCCCTTGTTGTGCAGCCCCAGAAGACTGCACATTCAGGAAATGTATGAGAAACCGTGCTCCAAGGGCAGGGATTTTTTTTCCTTTGTCCCAGTTTTAGGTTTAAGCCCATTTCACATATTGACTTTAACATTAGAAGTCTTAGCTCCCTCCAAAAAATCAGGTTAGAAGAAACACTTTTCGTAACATTAAAACCTTGCTGCACACTGCAAACAGAACCATCGTTCCAGGTTCCCTGCAGCATTTGGCCATTACGAGGTAAGATGGGGATGTGGGCATAACATTAGCTTCAAATTTCTTTCTTACCACTGCCAGTTCAACGTAAGCCCCAATGTTATTTTTAGCCACTGTATAGACCAGGTGCTACAGAAGGACTTGGTCTCCCCTGCCATACTGCAAAACAAGTGTCATATTGAATTAATGATTCTCTACTACACTTCTGTCCTGTTCTTCCACAAGCAGGCATGTAGTAGAAGTGTAATAAAAAAAAATCACTTTCTAATTTCTATTTTATAAATCAGCTAATACCTTCAGTAACATAGCACTGTCGTCATGGACAGTCAAGGGAAGCGCTAATTAGACTGGCACAACAGACACTTGTTAATTACATTCTCAGTTCTCAATGTCAGGAGAATGCCTCATTTGTACCTTTAGAAGCTGTGTGAGGAAGAAGAGGGGAAAGTAAAACCAACTCTTCTCAGATGAAGTATAGTTCTTGACTAACTTGTTACTGCAGTGTAGCTGCTTTATTTTCGTCATAGACCCATGTATGCATCTGGATATGCACAGGGACTTATTTTATCCACAAGAATATACAAAATAAGCATCTCTCTGATGAAGTCAATGAAACTGTATTGGTATGCAAACCAGCAAAAATAAAATCAAAATGCAACACATCACTTCTAGCATTTTTATCTTGATCTGAGATCTGCAATCACAGATGATGTCTCAGACGAGTCACATATGGCTGGAGTTGAGCAGTTTGGTCTGGTTCAGCTGATAAGAAATCAGTATCAATTCAAGAGACAAAAACACTATTTAGGTTTGAAGGAACTAGAGATAATTTTTTATTCAAGCTCAGCTCTAACTTGACCTGATTTTCCCTTCACTCATGTGAGGGGAAATATCTTTTAATATCTTTCTCTCCAATAAAATTATTACACTTTTCTCATGCCCTTCCATCTCATGTACTTAACACTGCATTTTCACAGTTCCTTCACAGGTGGCCTCTGAGCCAGGTATTCCTTCTGAGGCACAGAAAGGGGAAGGATGGCTGTCCAAGAAACTGCAAAAGATGCATTGAATCTACCAAAGGATTCAAGAACTGCCCAGTAAGTTGCTCTCAAACAAAGCTGCACTGAAAGCGCACTGTCCCTCCAGCATGAAAACTGAGCAAAGCAAAGGGTGTACCAGCACTGAAAGATGAGTTTATGTGATGAGCAGCTCTGAACACTGAGGTTAAGGTCCTGCTCAAAGCTCTGCTCGGAGAATTGACCTAAACCACCTTCACTGAGGGTAAAACTTGGCAAAATTACAAGTAAATCCCAGAAGCCCTAATCACAAGTATCACCAATTAGCCACCAGCACATAAATATGTTTGCTAGCACATAAGATCTTTGAAATGCTTTTATATGCTTTGTTTTGCCAAGCAGAGAGCAGCACCAGCTNAAAAAAAAATCACTTTCTAATTTCTATTTTATAAATCAGCTAATACCTTCAGTAACATAGCACTGTTGTCATGGACAGTCAAGGGAAGAGCTAATTAGACTGGCACAACAGACACTTGTTAATTACATTCTCAGGTCTCAATGTCAGGAGAATGCCTCATTTGTACCTTTAGAAGCTGTGTGAGGAAGAAGAGGGGAAAGTAAAACCAACTCTTCTCAGATGAAGTATAGTTCTTGACTAACTTGTTACTGCAGTGTAGCTGCTTTATTTTCGTCATAGACCCATGTATGCATCTGGATATGCACAGGGACTTATTTTATCCACAAGAATATACAAAATAAGCATCTCTCTGATGAAGTCAATGAAACTGTATTGGTATGCAAACCAGCAAAAATAAAATCAAAATGCAACACATCACTTCTAGCATTTTTATCTTGATCTGAGATCTGCAATCACAGATGATGTCTCAGACGAGTCACATATGGCTGGAGTTGAGCAGTTTGGTCTGGTTCAGCTGATAAGAAATCAGTATCAATTCAAGAGACAAAAACACTATTTAGGTTTGAAGGAACTAGAGATAATTTTTTATTCAAGCTCAGCTCTAACTTGACCTGATTTTCCCTTCACTCATGTGAGGGGAAATATCTTTTAATATCTTTCTCTCCAATAAAATTATTACACTTTTCTCATGCCCTTCCATCTCATGTACTTAACACTGCATTTTCACAGTTCCTTCACAGGTGGCCTCTGAGCCAGGTATTCCTTCTGAGGCACAGAAAGGGGAAGGATGGCTGTCCAAGAAACTGCAAAAGATGCATTGAATCTACCAAAGGATTCAAGAACTGCCCAGTAAGTTGCTCTCAAACAAAGCTGCACTGAAAGCGCACTGTCCCTCCAGCATGAAAACTGAGCAAAGCAAAGGGTGTACCAGCACTGAAAGATGAGTTTATGTGATGAGCAGCTCTGAACACTGAGGTTAAGGTCCTGCTCAAAGCTCTGCTCGGAGAATTGACCTAAACCACCTTCACTGAGGGTAAAACTTGGCAAAAATTACAAGTAAATCCCAGAAGCCCTAATCACAAGTATCACCAATTAGCCACCAGCACATAAATATGTTTGCTAGCACATAAGATCTTTGAAATGCTTTTATATGCTTTGTTTTGCCAAGCAGAGAGCAGCACCAGCTCCAGTGACACTTTCTTGCATTGTCTTCTCCATCAGCCAAGCTGCAGCAGACAGCAAAGAGCACACAAACAACCCCTTGCATTGAAGCAATTGCGTCTGGAGTCCTCTTGCAAACTCATATGGAATTAAGCATAAACAGATGATTAGATTCCTTTGATAGTTTTGAAATCGTTTTTAAAGACTTTTTAAAAGCAATCAAGGGAGTGAAGGCCTAGTTGAAAGGGATTATGTTCCCTTTGGAGTGAGGATCCCAGGCAGCTGCATGAGACAGCAAACGCCTACACACTGGGCTACAGCAGTGTCCTGGTTTTGGCTGGGAGAGAGTTAACTTTCTTCTTAGTAGCTGGTACATGGCTGGGTTTTGGACTTGCTACAACAATAATGTTTATAACACACTGATGTCCTAGTTGTTGCTAAGTAGTGCTTACTCTAAATCAAGGACTTTTTAGTTTCTGATGCTCTGCCAGAGAGCAGGTGCACAAGAAGCCAGGAGAAAGTATGGCCAGAACAGCTGACCCAAACTGACAGAAGGGGTATTCCATACCACAGAACCTCATTCTCAGTATATAAACTAAAGGAATTGGCCGAGAGATGCTGATCAGTGCTCAGGAACTACTGGGAACTGAGCATTGCACAAGCCAACTCGGTGCCAACAAAGAAGGAAAGTCCTACAGTGAGTTTTCTTAGGATACCAGATCACTCATTGCTAGATCAACCAGTGCAACCGAGCTGCTCTCTTATCACTCTACACAAATTCAGACCCAGCTCCTCCCAGGCAACAGTGACCCCAAAAGCTCCAGCAGCATGTACTCTGCTCCAGGCCATCTCTTTTGCAAAGTAGGTGGAGCAGTATCATACAAGCAGGTTGAAGCTTTTGCTTTAAGATCATGATTCTAAGTTGACATCTCTGCAGCCTGCACCAGCTTTTGGTCTTGAAAGCATGTGTGGGTGATGCTCTTTCCTTCCTCATGCCAACCTATAGATCAATACGAACCTCTTTATTCATCTAATTATAACTGCAGGGGGCTCTTTGCAGCTCAGGTTCATTTGTCTCACTGTGATGTTAATACAATCAGGCACAAAGATCACTTCATTAAAAGATCTATGCTTGATCTTATTTGAGCTATAAAAATCACTCCTTTGTCATACAAACTGTACGGTGAAAATTGCCAAGCTGGATGACTCGCTGTAACCCAGGGAGCAGAGTTCAGCTCCAAAGAGCAGCTGCAACAGGAGCTGTCACTAAGCAAACACAGCACTTCCACCACGATTCAGAAGGAGGATCTATCCACTGCACAGATAAATGGGCACTCTACAATCAGGTACAGGGAGGAAATGAGGAGTACATTCGATGTAAGATGCAGAGTATCTGTGGCAGAACCCAGAGTAGAGTCTAGCTCTCCTTTACTATAAAATGATGTCCTGTTTTATTTAGTCCTTCCTACTACACATCCCTCCTGAAGTGCAAAACACAGGGTTTGTTTACTTACAATGTAGTCAAACAGACACTGTCCTCAGAGAAAAGGGGCTCTTTTCTAAGCAGCTGGTGGCCCAGAGGGGATGGGGCCTGCAAAGGAGGCTGAGAGTGTCCCAGAAAATGCAGCTCTAGGTTAGTACTTCACAGTCACCTCATAGATGAAGTTTCCAGCTGGTCACCCTGTGAATACACCCTTATACAAGAGCACATCTTCAGTGATAAAGACATGGACTAGAGATTAATACCCAAGAGGAATCAGGTAGAGGAAGGATTTCAATTTGAAACTCTGTTATTGCTAGAAAATGCTTTAGCCTCTTGAGTAGGACTGACAATAAGGGGGTAAGGGAACAGCACAGCCAGCCTGTCTCCACTAGATTTTTTTCAGATCTAACCTGTTTTTGCAGACATCATCTGAGGACACCTACCCTCGAGGCCTGTGGGTAAAGAGCAGTTTCTTTGTTAATTTTGCAAGGAAATCAATGCAGCCTTGGGACACTGTAACATGCACACAGAATATGCAGGCAGAGCACAGCCTTTGCCACTGACTGTGCCCCAGCCCAAAATGGGCACCTTCAAAATCCTCCACAGGAACAATCTTGCCCTGCCTACATCTGCACTTCTACCAATACTGACCTATCTGTGTGCATATAGCCTCTCTACATTATAAACCACTCAGCTGAAAAATAGGAGCAACACTTAATGTTCTTTTGAAAATCTCAGGATGAAAGTAAGCTGTTACAGGACTCTCTGTGCCACTAAGTTATTAATAAACACACAAAGTCCTGAAATCTTTTTAGCAGATTCTCACTGAAAAAGCCCTACCACCTGTACATGCTAGAAATTCAGCAGCAGGGAAACCTGAATTCTTGGTTCATTACTAATAGAAGTTTCTGGACATGAATTAAATACATATGCTTAGCACCATAATTGCTCATATAGAAGCACCATAATGCAAGTTTTCTCACCTTAGCATCCAAAATTACTTTCAAGAACTAGTGATCACATGAAAACTCAGGGAAAGATAATTATAGGTCACCAGGTTGACACTGGCCTCAGAAAGCAGAGATTAGTAGTACAGTAGGAACAAGATGAAAAACTATAATGGAGCAGCCTAGCACAACAGATTGGCAAGAGGTCTACCATGCAGCATCGGAGAAACAGCTATGACCCCAAAGAACGGTGCCTTGGAGCCTCATTTGTACCCTTCCGGAGAGGTGAATTTTGAAAAGCTATTAAGACAGAAGGATTTGAAGGGTCTCATTATAGTCCCAAGAGTCACAATTGGATGGCAATTTCCTGCAACCAGGGGTTTTGACTCCCAAACCTGGAAGTGCAGCACACATTGATGATTTTATCTGAAGGTAAGAGCTGGGAATGAAGCACAGCGGCAAAACAGGTTGGAGGGGGAATCCTATGGCTGGAGCTGCAACCTAGCAGAACTGTTTTTTCAGCTAACACCTGATCTCAAACTGTATATGCTTTTTGAGTTGCCTTTCCCTTCTTTTCCTCTCTCCGTTCCCTTGGTGCCTTTAATTCACGCAGGGAAAAATTCGTGCTCCAGAGACATGCCTAGCTTGTTGGGTACCAAGCAAATCCCCAGAAGAGTGTAGAGGAAGAGCATGCACAGCAGTCGTGCAAGCTTCCCTGCACCCTGCCACCAGAGCATTTAGAACCTGAGCAACCAGGCTGCCCGTTCAAGACATACCTGGGGATTTTGCCTCAGTATCTTCTGTGCAGTCACTGCTATCCAGAGGAAAACTGTAGTGCAATGAAGACATCAGCTTCTGCCCCATTGCCTCGTTTTGTGCTGTCTCTGAGAGCACATAGGAAATCCTCAGAGACTTTAGGAAATCTTTGTACAATGAAGACTACAGCCAAGGGTACATTATCTTCAGACGCATTTGCTCTTCTAGGAATTGGAAAGCAGGGTTGATTGTTTCTTTAAAGAAACACTGCAGAGGGGCTGGACTAGATGACTTTTCAAGACCCCTTCCAACCCAAACTATTCTATGACTTAAAGCCTAACAAAATATAGAATTACATCCCAACAATTTTTGCAATTCTCCAGCTACTGAGTGAATGACAGAACCGTATTTTCTTCGGTTTCGCTCATCCCATAGGATGAGGTTTTTGTACCAGCCACAAATCATTTGCCGCATGGCCTAGAGTAATTTTTCAAAACCAGATACTGGCAACCTAAAGACCAGATTCTATCACAAGGAAATTCCTGCACAAAACCTCCAGCAGTTAAACTTAAGAAAAGGAAATAATTTGCTTTGGATACCTAACATGTGTTTCTCTATGTAGTTGCAACTTGGTGCTTCGATTTTCCTTACCCCACAGTAAATCTCTGAAACTGCCCACAGCTCTTCTGTGAAGAACTAGAGTCTACAGAATAATCTTTCCTTAAGGAGTATACAGCTGTCTAGGAGGTGAAGCAGGTCTTGCCTTCCAGCACACACTCAATCTGTAACATATAACCATAATTTGGTTCCCTTGATTTCCAGTGGTCCCCTTGGGTATGTGTCATTCTTGTATTTTAAGTTACAGTGACCTGTTGGTAGCAAAAGGTCATTCCTGCATGTTTTTCTCTCATCATGTTTGTTGTTTGTCCTTTTCCACATGTCCTCTGTCTCATCACAGTTCTTACTTCTGAATCATCATCAGCTTTAGGTTAACAGGGATTATACACAATCTCATGTGTAAACCTTGAGCTGTGAGTCATTCAAATGCTAAAGCCTATATTGCTCCCATTTCCTGAGCAATGCGGAGAAATCTCTTGCAGACATGCTACAACCCAGTTAGAGATTGTCTTGCTGGACTAACCCTATTCCTTCTACATTGATTTTGTCACTGCTGCCCGAAGGGAACTTCGCGACCATTTGCATTTTTAAATAGGTCAGTGTGTGTGTGTCTGGGAGAACTGTAAGTAAATGTTCATTATGTAAAACAGATCATTCTTTCTGGAATGTGAAAAGAGATACAGAAAGACTGTTCTTTTCAATAATAAGCTTTGAAACCTCATCTGTTTCCTCTCCTTGCCTTTCAAAGTCATTAAGTGGAATAACTGCTTCTCCATTTCTCCAGAATACCTCAGTCTTTGTCTGCTTAATGTCTTCCTCTCACATATTCCTGGTGCCTGTGGGACACTTAATGGAACTCCCACTGTTCCATTTCTCCTCAAGACTAATGATCATGTTCTCCTCATGCCCAGGGAACATCACAATAACTCACTTTTTTCCTTCATTTATTCCCATCCCCCCAAATCTTCTGTCAGAACACTTTTGCACTGACATACCCTCTGTATATGAAGTCTCATCCAACCAAAGTCCATCAAAAGTCTTTCAACTGCCTTCCCTGGGAGACATCATGAGGAAACAACTTCCCCAGCTGCAGAGGGAGAATAATCCAGAGGCAGATTGATTTTTGGCCAGAGCATGGTGCTAATAACACCAAGATTGTGGGTTCAATACCTGTATGGGCCATTCACTTGAAAGTTGGACTCGATCATCCCTGTGGGTCCCTTCCAACTCGGGGTATTCTGTGAAACTGTGAATAAATGGCCCCTAATGAGCCTTCAACAGAACTAGGAATAAAACCTTACTATTGCTATCCTCTACTAGTGAACCACATTAGCTCTCTTACATTCTTAGGAAATAAGACAATGAAAAAATTTTAATGCAGCTACGGAGGACACAGCCTGTTTCTCTAACTGTTTAATTTACAGGTTGATTTAGATGGAATCATTGAGGATTCACCTGTGACAGAACACACCTCATCTAGAGTACCTCCTTTATTTCGCAGGAAGCCTGACCACCAGATCTCACAGATTTTTGAACCACCCCTTGTGACAAAGCCACAGAACCCTTATAAACAATGTGCAGCAAACCCAACCAGCTTAACTATGCATGTGGTCCCTGTAAGGGCAGGTGCTCTCAAATTTTACTTGTTTGTTAGCCAGCAAAAGCACTAAAGACAGAAACCTTCCCTATCTCTGTCTCTTCAAGGCATTTCTGCAGTAAGTGCATTATCCAAAGATAATGTCTTTGGATTGACTGTCTGCAAAGCACAACCCACACCAGATAAGCAAAGGCTTAATAGCTACAGAACACACTGATAGTCCTGGTACTTTAAGTGATAGCACATAAAACAAAAGCAAGTTCATTAAATATATGCAATTTCCCTATCACCAAACCCACTTTCCTTCCCAAAATCTTTATTCCTCTTACTGAGGGACAAAAAGGATATACTTGCTGGCTGATGTTATCTTTGATAAATTCCCCCGCCCAAGAAAATGAAGTGAATCAGCAAGTTGAGCCGCTAGAAGATCAGATGTTAGTTAAAGGTAGGTTTCAGATGATATACCAATTTGTACAGTACACAGCACAGCTCTGTGAAGGGTGGCTTACTATCACTTATGGTATGCTCTTCTTGGAGAGCATTCAGCCTTCTAAGTCTTGGTGTAAACTGAAATGTAGAGATCCTACAGGTGGTAACTACTGAAAGTTCCCAAGGAGTAATAGGGAGGAATCTACATCACAATCCCTAGACAAAGATCACATGATTTCTCAACTCACCTTTGCTGACCAATTTTTTATCCTTTGCAGGCAGAGAAGTGACACCTTCTCAACATTCAGGACAACTGTGGACTAGGAGATCAAATTCACACAGGACTCACATGCACAGTGTTAAGGCATCACAGGGAAATGCTCTTGGCTGGCTCTCACTCATTCAGATTAGGGCCTTCAGTGCTTGCCTGCTTGGGACCAGAGAAAAAAAATTCTCTCCACTCCAATCCCTCCTTTTTCAGTAAGTAAAGGGTCACTAAGCACTCTGATACAGCTCCTATAATGCTTGTGAAAAGTCAGCATAGTACAGGGGGGCATTTCTTCACATTGTAGACGTACTCACTCCATGGGGAGAGAACCTTTGCCATTTGACTACTTGCATTAGCAGGCTGGAGAAGGCATTCTCATACATCCAAGTCATATAAAACCCGAACAATCAGGTACTAACAGCTATTTTACCTTTCTTTACCTAGCATTATGTCTGATCCACATGCTTCAGGCAAAAATATCTGCACCACAGTTGGTCTCCTCAGGGGCTTGTGCTCCCTTTATGCATTGTCTCAGACAGCAGACAGAAAATGTTTCTAGTTACACCCTACATTGGAGGTATTTCTGTTTTCTGATAATATCTTGAAAGCTGCAAGATTCACTCCCTTCTGGAGGAAAAGAAAATGACAGTTATTACTGCCTATTACTGCATGTTAAAATAGGAAGAAAGGATGACACAGAGTTGGAACTCAGCAAGACCATGAAGAAAAACAATCCTTTGGTTTGATATATTTAAAGCAACAGTGAATATATTTCCATGGTCAACCTACTAATTCCATTATAGACTCCCCAAACTTTCATAGCAGTCCATACAGTTGACTTGGTGCATATAGAGGGGTCCTAAGAATTAATACACCAGTAATTATATATGTGACCAAATCTGAATACTTTTTAGTACTGTGGAATAATTCATTATTTGGTAACAGCAAAAAGTACTGTAAGTATTTCAGTGTGCTGGCAAAACAGGTGCTTTTGATGGTCAACTGTTCAGACTTGTACTGAGGATGCATCAGAAGGAACAGAATTGATTTCACTATGTCTTAGTCATGCTGTCTTCACAAAGTTTACTGGGAAAAAGCAGATTAATTTCTATCCAGCTTAAGTCAGTAAAGTACAGTATGTGCAGAGTCAGATGAGCAAAGAGTCTGTTTTAAGGCACTCATCTCACAGATGCACTAAAGTTGTATCTGGTTTGTAAAAACAAAATGGAGAGGTTTTCTAGTTCCTGCTTAGTTCTTTTATTTTCGTAAGTGCAAATAATATTCCAAAACAGTAAAAGGGGAAAGACAGAGGGGGACACTAATATTTCCACTTACTAAAACTTGCTGCATGGGCAAGTATGATCAAACTTTAAGCTAAGCTTTGTTCAAATGTTTTCCAAGTAATTTTCTTGTAAATCTCTGCCTCTATGCCAAATTTTTATGCAGAGTTCAGTGTGGTTTTTGATCCTTCGGGAAAGGTAAGAGAGGCTAAAAATCACAGCCTTGCCTTTTTTAATGTATCTATTTTAGTTCTTCATATCAGATTATGACAGTATTACAAAAGAAAACTCCACCTATCCTGGTTTCCTTTATTTTCTTTAATATGTGGTAATCTATTCCTCTAAAATTTTCAGGTTCAGTAATCACAAGAAGAGTCCAAACTGGTGCAGCACTTCTCCTACAGCTGCCTTCAAAACAGTGCAGAGAAATGCTATACACATAATCTCCACCCCCCAGAAAGGCAAGTCACGTCTTGCAGAAATCAATGCTGCCTTCCTTTACCAGCACCTTTAAGTGGTGAGGGCTTGCTGTAAGAACTGTTTTTTCCTATGTGGTAGTTCTTCAGAGCATTTAGAAACACAAGCCTGGGTGGGCCTCCAGGCCCGTGCTAGAACATTTATGGGTTTTTAAAAAAATCTTTGTAACCCACATCTCAAAAGAGACACAAGAGAACTTGAGAGGTTTCCTACATGTGACATTCCTAAGCACTCCCAGCACTGCCCTCCATTACTGTGATGGTACCAAAAGAATGAAGACGGAAGAGGAAAGGAAGCAAAGCTGAAAGTTTAGTGGAAATGAGTTTTCCACTGTCACAAACCAACAGCTGAAGTTAACTACTTATTTCACGCTGATGGCAGTGAGGCTGAACAAATCCAAACCCACCCTACTGCTTACAAACACAGCAGCAGCTACCAGTGCGTCTGCCAGCTTAGCAACATGCAAGTCAAAACTCTTCTCTCCAGATTATCCCCAACCTCACTGAGATCACAAGGGAACTCCTCCCTTGCCTTTTATCATGTGCAAATGCAGAATATAAAAATGGCCCATGTCTGTAGAATTCACAACTGAGATAACTGATTTTCCTTCCTCATTTTCAAATTCCAAAGACCCTGCTCCAACATCAAACAGACAATTCTGTCAAAACCCAAATACCAGGAAAGTTAGCAAGATGTAAATCTACCCTGGCAACTAAGAGACCACAGTGCAGCAGAACAGGTCTCTTCACATTAGAAATGTTTTGATGGTATGGGCAATACTTCTGTGCCACATTCTAAGGACAGAGATGAAGCCTTGCTTTCAGAATTTTCAGAAACATGTTGACACCATACTGTTGACCTGACATTCATTTCAACCTGATTAGTATCACACAAATCACAAGTCTTCAACTATGTAACATTCTAGAAGTTATTTTTTATTACTGTGGCATATTATCAACTGTCCAAGAGGACAAGTTTGGTTTCTGAGTACAAAAAGGAATGAGACCAAACTTGAGAACTGCATAACCCAGTTAGCAGACCCCACTACCCAGTGACAGAGCAACAAGCTTTGTGTGCAGAACTAATATAGCCTAGATAATACAGATTCATAGTATATTGTCACCAGAAGAGTCTTCCTCTATGACTCCCAAACCCAGTATTTTGGTCCTTTTCTGTGGAGTATTCTCAGTTCCATGCTATGATCCCATCTCCCTCACAGATTACTTACACTTCCTGGTATAATACCTTTGGATACTCTCTGTCTCTCAAAGACTACACTGCAAAATGTTTTTTTCTAGTCCACACCCCTCTTCTAATTAAGGAAGAGAAGAAAGAAGAGGACCTGCAGACTAGACTGATGTGACACAATTATTAGGCTGCTGGCTGTAACTCTTAGCTGTTGGGCCAGACCAAGATGGGAGAAACTCTCCTGAGGCTGAACTCATCATTCCTTTCCCTTTCACCTCTTCCCAGCATCAACTTTCACAAAAAACTTTTAAAACATAATGCTGAAATCACTGCCCCTCCATCAAAGCTGATTCTGCCCAATGAGCAGCAGATTACCTGAAAGACACAGACAACAACCATTAGCTTTGATCTCTTGGCAAACAAGGCTAAGTAAGGTTACTGCCCCATATCATAGGCATTCAAAGAGCTTTCCAGAGAGGCATTGTTTCCAGGGGAAAAGAGAAAATAAAACACTAACATATAACAAAAATCAGTCTTCTTTATGGTAGACACTGATAATTTCTCTGGCTATAAAGCACATGACAAGGGATGTTCTGCTGCTTGCAAGAAAACAAATGCACATCGTGTTTCTTTTAATATTAAATAAATGCACATTGTGTTGCTTTTGAAGTGGACAACTAACTGCTCCCGTGCTTCTGAGGACTGGTCAGTGTGGCAACTGAAAATGGGAATTCTCAATGTAAACAGTGAGTCAGACCTACTAAACAGTACATCAGACTTTGTAACTGAAAATGTGAGCTTCAACTAAATGCAAGATCCCTTCCAGTCACTGAAAAAGAACCCGAAAGCTGGCCCTTTGCCAAAGAACAGATGTAAAATCAGGCTGCTGATGTGACAGACCCTCACTAAGACAGATCCGAAGCTTCTGAAGACTGATACTCAGAAGGCTGCGCACAATGAAAAATGCTTTTCTTGCCTTCCAAGAATTCACTTTTATTTTTTTTGAGTCATAAATTCTCATTTCTCTTTTCAGTACTAGCAACTCAATCACCACTGAGCCCACCTGTACATACTGTGCTGTACAGGTAGCAAGAAGATCTATGCAGCAATTCTCCATGAATTAAATGTCTATTCCTTGACAGAAACAATACACTCCAGAAATGTGGTCAAATAAATCAAAAGAAACAAATTCCATATTCTGGTCACCAGATTCTATATTCTATGTGGTCTTGACCAAGATTTTCTCATCATCTCTGCAATACAGTAAAAACTACTTTACTGGGGTGTTGCCAAGTTTAGGGTTTGTAAAGAATAGAATAAGTATACTCTGCTTCTGTAGAGGGATTTTGAGATTCAGTGTTTGCATTGCAGGCCCAGAAAAAGGGCTTTTGATCGTTTCTTTTAGGTAGTACACAAGCAGTCACCTGATTTTAGCAAACATGGCTCTGAAGACAAAACCAAACTTTTAAAATATTTTTATTAAGCAAAAAAAATAAAGTGTAAAAGAAACCCCCAGCCAGTATACTCCATAAATTTGCCTTAAAAGACATTCAAAACAGTGATCAAATAATTCTTATTTACAGTTGAGAAAAATATCTTCTGGTGACACAAAAGCTATAAAGGTCTGCACTTGAGAAATGCTTTCAACTCAATCAGGATAGGATACAAGAGAGGACAGAGTAGGTTGCGCTGTGTAGGGAAGTAGGGGCAAAAAGCGATCGCTGCTTCCCACACAGGAGCTGCTGGGCAGTATAAAGTGCAAATATTCCACAACATTTTGCAACCACAGATCATGATTTTTCCTTTTTTGGTGATCTTAATACAATTTCGCACAGTATATTTATACATTAATAATAATGAAAGAACAGCTTTTAATGGAATTAATCTGGTTGTACCAGACAAGCACACGTGAAGGTGTCATTACTGTCTCTTCAGCTCTGCAATCAGATTTGAATGTGTCTTTCTAAGCAGTATTTGACTAGTTTGGATTGCTCTGTGTAGACATTACTCCATCCTGGTTACCAGTATTAACTATTATCACTTATCATTCACAGCTGTCAGTGTACAACTTTCAGGGATTCTTCTGCTCTGGGTCAGCAGCTCTCAGCAGTGTATGAAATGGAGATAGAACTGATTCATTCTTCCTTTTAGTACCAGGAGTATCTACAGTAACTGTACGAGTTAAAAGTCTAAAAAAATCAAAAATCCCAGCACACAAAACAGGAAAATGTGTAACAGAAAGGGACAGAGACCTAGAGCTGCTGCTGAGCTGACAGGACAGAGGACTTGTAGTGCAGACATGACCATAATTACTGATCTGCAGACAGTGTGGCAAAATCAGCACACTTGGCTCTGCTGTGTGCTTTAGATTCTGTTGTGTATTTCTAACTATTAACTTGTGAGTCTTTGGCCTAGAATTTTTTCCCACAAACCTCTGTGGTGGTTTTTGTGGTGCTTTGTTGGGTTTGAGGTTTTTTGCTCTATCTTGTTTTTTTGTTTATTTGGTTTCATTGGTTGGTTGGTTTTTTCAAAGCATGAAATTAGAGACT
Source organism: Oreocharis arfaki (assembly GCA_013398015.1). Taxonomy (NCBI): domain Eukaryota; kingdom Metazoa; phylum Chordata; class Aves; order Passeriformes; family Paramythiidae; genus Oreocharis; species Oreocharis arfaki. Next base: position 1,457,130 of record VZRR01013906.1, on the reverse strand, counting down.
TTTTCCTTTCTGTAATAATAAAGCTACAGGGTTACCTCCACTAAATATTCAGTATTACCTGGTAACCTTGCTGTGACATTTCTGTCTTCCTTCCCAAGAAATGTAACAAAAATTTCAGGCACCAGAGCAGATTCTCATTAAAATTAGTATTGTTTAGCTGAAAGCAATACAAAGGACAAGCGAAATTCAGTGTTCTAAAGGAAAAAAAAAAAGATGCCTTAAAGATATCATTAGTTCCCAAAATACTTCAGACAATTTCAATCTTCTGTTCTAGTTTTGAAAAGTCGGATGACATTTATACCAGCTGGAAATGTCTCTGGGATTTCTGCTCTCATTTGAGAAAATAAAGATGAATGTACTCTCTTCTCATTTTGTGCCCCATCTCAGAGGTGTCTTGCAAAACTCTGCCTGTATAGTCACCATGTATCACCAGTCACATCATGTCCAGCTGCAAAAAGAAGAAACAGATTTGAAAGAAGCAGCATTGAAGTTATTTTGTACATGTGTTTAGTGCTGAGAAAAGAAAGCAAGTTTGGAAATCCTTATCATGGAACATGAATGGATTGCACAGAATTTAATACTAATCAGCTATAAAGTACAAAAACAAACATAAAAATCTCATCTTCACATAACCATATGTGCAATTTATAGATTTTTAAAGTACAGTCCAAAACTAGAAATCTGTCTGTTATCAAAGCTTCTTTAAAACCATCAGCTTAAGCCTTGGAGACAGATTTGTAATGAGTCAGCCTGTAAAAGATGGCTAAAATATTTATTAAGAAACCTGATATCCTTGAATTGCAGTTTTCAACCCACATAACTAACTGTTCAAGATCTACAAACTTTAAAAAATGCCATTATAGAAAATTATACCAATCCACAATCAAATGTGTGGCCTCACTGGCTCTTTTGAAACACAACAGAGGACACACTTCACCCATGTAAACACCTATGTTACTACATAACATAGTATTTGCCATCATGAAATTACACACCTGGCTAAGTTTTACAATAGCAAGTAAGTAATTTCACATGGCTCTTCTGAATCAGCTCCTTAGGTGTTTTCTAAGCCATTCACTCTAATATCTACTGCTTTAAGAAGCATTTGGCTCTCTCATTGCACCTTTCACTGAGAGCTTAATTTGAAAGCCACACCCATATCTTTACGGTACTCACCAGATCATCGACATCACCACCTTCATCTGTAGGAGGCAGAGTTTCATTTTTCGGTTCTTTTGGAGCCAAGAACTAAAAATACAAATGTATTTATGTGATACTGACAAAACTGAAAACCTTTAATGTTAAATTAACAGAATGTCTCCTCTGCGTATCAAAACAAACCCACCTGTAATGCAAAATCAGGAAGAAAGTTTTTTTCTGGTTTCCGCCCTCCAAAACCATCTTAAACTAAAGAACTTCTTAAGACTTGCTTTTAAAGGATTTTTTGGTGAAGTGTGTCAAAAACCAGACAAAAGGATATGGTTCTTCAGACAACACATGGTTAGACTGCAGAACACCCTGTGATAAGGATGCTGCAAATATTATTCCCTAGTCTCAGGGGGAGATAAGGAAGGTGCATAGAAGAGAAATCATTTGAAGTCTACTAAGTCCACAGAAAGAACCTCGGGCACAAAAAGTTTTTGAGACATCAATGGCTGGAGCCTGGGACTATACATTTTTCTCTACCCATCCCTTTTTGTCCACTGTCAGCCATGGGATTCTGGGTTAGATGGAAATTTTATCCGTTACAGTTTGATCGGGTTTATGTTCTTAGAAAATATTGTGTGCAGCTACAAAACACTTGAGGATAACAAACTGCCTCCCCCCGATACGAATACACACACGAGCTGACCAATGGCTTCTTTAAGACATTTCCTACACACAGCATTCTAGTTCCGTGTTGAACTTATAAGCTTCCCCATTTAATTCAATTAACATTTACCAAATGAACAAAGACATGAATTTTAAAAACCCCGAAACCTCCAACATGCTAGATGGTTAGAATGCCAGTCTTAAAAATAGAAAATTCATTATGTAAAATTGCATTGCCGTAGCTGCTGATACAACTCACCATATGCCTTTCACTTAAAGCATGACATTCATAAACAGAAGAGAAAGGTAAGTTGCTCAGATACTATAAAAACTGAAATCAAACATACAGACAATATCTGGAGTACAACCACCTCCAAATTATTTCACAGATTTTTCCTCTTAGACTAAAAAAACCCCAACTAAAATAGTATGAAAAAATAGCAATACTTAACTCTTACTTTAAAAAGCATCCAGTTGTCTAAAAGTCTTAGTTACTACCTTTTTACCAATACCCTTAATATAAAATCTTTTTCTTTTCTTATAAAAATGCACCAGAACAAGTATACAGAGCCAGAAACAACCCTGGCCCCCAACAAAACATAGATGTGAAGCTGAGGAGGAAAAGCCACATTCCAAGACTTTGAGTTGTCACCCTTAAGTCAGAAACAACTTCACAATAACTCCAGATGATGAAAGAGAACAGCTAAGTAGAAAATAGCCACATTAAACAGGCTATAAATACCTGCTTAGATAACTCTTCTGTGCTCCTAAAAGGGAGCTGCTGTTCAGCTGGGGACTTCAACTGCATCAGCCAGAGAGGTTGTGTAAGAGGCCATGGGATCTCTATCAACATCACCAACCTCTGAGACAATACACTTGTAGTGTGAAAAGCTTAAACATCATTTTAAATAAATAAAATATTCTGATCTTTCTCTAGAACCCTAGCGTCAGCTTTAGACATGGGGTGAAACTCTGTGACTTTCCTGTTGGAACCTTCTAGGATGAAAAGCAAATACATCATGTTTGGATAACACCAAAGACAGAGGATACAGACAACCTCTGCCCCACTGTCTCAGTGACCAAAGGTCAGACCTTTCCTACATCCTAAACAACAACATCCAAGAGGAACGCAGAAATCTCACTCCACAGACAACACTCGTGTTTTAACATGCTGAGTTTAACTTATCATAGAAATTCTGTAGCTGAAAAAAAAATGCAGGGAACGTGACAGGGCCAGAGGAATTAGAATTTCAGGGTGCAGTATGCCTGTGTATCTTTTTTGTGGAAAGAGTTTTTAATCTAGTAGTAATATAAAGTACACACTATGAAACTAAAAGCTAATGACATTTGTCGGCTCTGAAAGGCTTTTTGTGCCAGATCAAATCTCCTTTTTTCATATTTAATTAAGAGTCAAATGGTATTTCTGAATGTAGCACATTTTTCAAAATTTTTACAATCAGCTTTCTCACACTAAATTATGCAAAGGAAGCTAAAAGCTAGAGAAATGTTCAATGAAGATTTGCAGTAAATTCAAACCTGAAGTTTCCATCAAATGCTGAACATCCAAAGTTGGGGTTTTTTTCCTAAAAACCTGTTTTACATCTATGCAAAAGCAAATTACATATAATAGCTGTGCTGAAATCCATTATCTTCCCCAAAGCAACCAGAAAAAGCACTTGACATTCCTGCTCTTTTAACCAACCATCCTCATGCTCTAAAAAGAGTATCTCCACTATTACAACAGGAAAGAAAAATCATTTTTCTCAGTGATAGGTTAGGAAAATATGCATGGCTGTCTCAAGCAAAAGGAAAAAGGAAACTTTGACCTGTCTAATAAGCAGCCTGGTAAGCCTTCCTTTTTCCTGCAGACAGCAACACTATAAAACCTGTAATCTTACAGACAAAACAGTCCTGAAAATACTATCAGGTAGTAAACAGCACGTAAGAGAAAGGGCTTTTGCGTCACAAAGGACTGCACTGACAGACAACCCCCTGACCTACAGGCTTGCACATAACCTCTACAGAGGTGAAGAAAACTTGCATCTTACTCTGTTGGAAGATATTTGAAAAAATCCAATAAAACCCTTTAGTGAAGGGTATTGCCTTCGGTACAGAAAACAAATGAACCACTTTTGCAATCTGCTGTAGACCTAAGAAAATGCTGTCTTTGTATCACACAGGAAACCTGTGACAGGGTTTAATCAGACCAAAGAAGACTATATTTTATACCAGCCCCACAACATCAAGATAAAATATTCTACCCCTGCAGATCTCACTCCAAGAATATGCAGTCTTCCAGTTTCTTAATGAAAAGGTCATACGAGCCCTTAACAGACACTGGGAAGTCAGGGTTCTGGGTTTGGATTTGGACAGTGTGTGGGGAGGTAGTTATCTAGTGAATATCAGGAATTGCCAAGTGCTTAGTTAGCAAAGAGACGCAACTCAATTACTCTGGAAGTTAAGGTAACTGCCACGTTAGAAAACTCTGCTGCAGAACTGATTTCCTACAATACCTCTTCATTCCTCCCAATTCAATGGGAAGATATAGTTATTTTATGACCTTCAATCAATCACAAAATGACCTTCAATCAATCACAAAATAGTTTCCTGTATTGCAATGTATGGCTGATTGTAGGATGATGGTAAATAGAAATGTAAATTTGCAGTCAGTCTACAAATGCTTTGCTCCAGCTTAGCCTGGCAGCTGTGAATCTAGTCCTTGGCACTCTATAATTTGTGCTGCATTCCTATGCCGGCACAGTATTTTTTAGACACCACAAGCTCACAGTGAAGACAACGGTATGCTGCAAAGCTTTTGTGCTTAGTAGAGATTTCCTTAAGGAAGAGCAGCTATTTCACACAGAATTAGCATATTTTTTGAGCATCAATGGTAGTTTCAGACTAGAAAGTAAAGTTCTCAAGAACAGTATTGTCTTAGGAAGTTTCCAAGTAAATTCATAGCACTTGAAGTAGATAAAGACTGATACTCTTTAAAACCACCACTGGGGAAAAAACTGCTCTATACATTTGTGAGTAATGAGAAACACCCAGCAGGTCCTTCACATCTAAAAAAATCAACACGCTCAGTCATTTGTATCCTGCACACATGCTCAGCTTTCTGGACTCGTAGTTTGTTAGGTTTTCATTTTCATGATATTTCTGTGCCTTCTTCACCTTGAGGTAAATTGGTACAGATGAAAAAAGCAGTTTCTAAAATACAACCTTTTTCTGCTCATTAACTAACTCATAGAGAACCTACTTCTACCCACTTCTGGCTATTGCTAATGGAAGGCCTGGAAGCTGCAAAAATTAATGGGGCATCTTTTATAAAAGCTACTTCTCTGCAAAAGACTGATTTTAACCACAGGTCTACCTCTGGGGGTCTGTGATACAAGGACCTTTCTCCTAAAGTAGCATCCTGATACAAAAATATCCACCTTATCCTCTCTACGCAAATACAATTTTTGACAGCAGCTCTGGATTCTGCTTCCTTCCAAAGACAAGGCACCATTCTGCCTGTTAGAATTCAGTCCTTTGTAACTGGGACATCCTTCATTCATCACCATAGTTACTGAAATGCAATATATCTGAAGAAATTATACCTGCAAATAGTCCAAAACTCCCATTTCCAAAAGGATCTAATACAGTCACCAATAATCGACCCCAGCACCCATATGATGTCCAGTAATCCACAAGAGCTGCATAAAGTGGAAAATACTGGTATCACTGCATGTATAGTGAAAACTAGCCAGAACAACTTGAATTGCAGGAGTTCACAAAACCTTTTAAAAAAAGGTATTGGATTTTTGAACTCATTCTACCAGTGAGAACACATTTCTTTCTGTGAAGTTCAAATAGTGATCTTACATATGTAAATAGTACTCTGCTGCTCCACTACACTGAGTTGCTGAAGTTCCTATTCTTTGTAGGAGATATTTTCAGATAATTTCAATACATGCTACTTTTTAAAGACCAATTAAAGTAAAACATTGTACTACATGCTAAGGTATTTTTGCTCTGAAATGCAGAAGTGTTGATTGTGTGCCAAAAGAACATTCTTATTTCTTCATATGGATCTTATTTCATCCAGGTGAAGATTTATCCACATAAGAAAGTCTTCAGTTCCACAGCAAGGGCTCTATATAAACAGATGCTCATTAAAAAAACAATACCTTTTCAGCCTCTTCACCAGTCACCGAACTTTCCTCTGCTTCATCTTTAGTGATCAAAGAAATTCTGTCTGAAAAAAAAAAAAGATATATAAAAATAACATTAGAAGGCTTCCCAAAAACTCACCTAATGTTAGAAGTGAAAAAAGTGTTTCACATTCTAACTTCTGGATGTGTCATCATCACCAGCAAAAAAAAAAAAAAGGGTATCGCTCAAAGGAAAATGTGACTTGCACAAATGAGTCAACTATGATATAAAATACGATATAAAAATAAATTAATGAGCATATTCATAAGCTTGTGGAAGTATCCATTTAGGAAACTGCTAATATTGTGACAATCAAACTAATGAGACACTAAAATCATAGATCTGAAATGCTGAAAATCTATTAGAAATTACCCTGTTAGTCATTCACAGCAAGCTCTTAGGTCCTCAGAAAATATTAACTCCTAGCATTCAGACACTTGTGCTGTGATTACCTACTCTGACTACCAAAGTGCTGGTCCCACCCCACTTTGCTCCTTGGTTGTGCCAGCAGCACCACCCTGTGCAGTGATGTCCCATCCCCCCCAAAAAAACATTCCAAAAAATCTCCATTTCTTTTGACCCCAATAGTTTTTCCAGTCTAGCTCATCACCTGGCCACACAAATGCTTGTGCCTGAATAAACAGCTGTGGGTGTGAGAGCAAAGAATAGGAGATTCATAAAAATTTCAGCAGCAGCAGAAGTGTAGTATCACCTTCACGTGCCCAGAGAACCACACAGCAGGGTTTCATGAAACAAAGGAACTTGAAAAACAGATCTGCCTTTCTTCTGAGCCCCTAACTCATTAACTGACATCCAACTTCTTTTGGTGACTGCAGCCACTCATGACAAGGCCCAATGCACACCACATTTGGTAGAAAAGAGGTGATGGGTCATGTGGCAAGAAGGAGAGAAAGGGGACTTCTGCTCTTGGTAGCAGCAAGTAAAAGGCAATTTCAGCTGCCTACTGGAGCAGCCAGATTATGAATAAAGCATCACGATTTCACTTCACCATGTTTTCAAGGGAAGATAATGTATGCTGCATGAAAATATCATCTTTCTTTGTATTTGTTTGTTTGGTTGATTTTTTCCTCAAAAATGTACTCCAGTTCATCAAAAACTCTGATTTATACTAACTCAAAATTATTCATGGCTTTGAAAGATCCAAGTTTGCTACTTTCAAAATTTATTGGTTTCTTTTCCCAAATTCATATGGAGATGGTCCCCTACAGCACTACTGAATATAATATTCTTGTCGGTGTTGTCCTGTGCTGGTTTTTTCACATTGCTAAACAAATTCCCAACCAGTATTTCAAAGGAGTTAAACAAAGTAGACATTACAGCATGTCTAGAGTTCACCACTTTGAATGCTACTATACAAAAGCACATCACTGCATTTTATACCATGCACCCTTAAGAGATACAGCTACGCGTTTATCAGATTTTCTTAGCATTGGTTCCAACTAAAAACAAGACTATGATGTAAAAGATTTTTTTTTTTTAGTCCACTATATTTTGTATTTGCGAAAATGTTCCTTTATTTATCCCTTGCACAATCTCTGAATGTCTTATAAAATGGCACTGCCTTGTATCTCCCAGTTTAATCATAGGTAGGTGTCATATTACCACATATTCTGTCCTTCAGGTTACTTAAATACAAAATGATCAGTGACACATTTCAACGCTATCTATGATTTTTTGGAAGCTTAAACTGCAAGAATCTTTTTATAGCTCTACTGCATGAGTTTTTTCCATTTATTCTGAAATTCAGCTGAAATTGTGTCTTCTTCCCCTCATCCCATAACATTCAATTTGTCTCTTCTTCCATAATTAATTTACCATTTCAACAAGACTTGGCAATGCATTGTGAATAATGCTGATATAAAACTATTAGTGCTGAAAAGGAAGTTGCAACATGAAAGTTGTTAGTTTGTTTTTTTTTTTTAATAGGCTGCAGGAATGAAGCATATCAAAATGCTTCAGTGGGGTTAGTCTAAGAGCCCCACTGCTAACGAAGTTTTCTTACTTAATGGATAAATACATAGTACAACTAGAAATTGCCTAGTTTTTTTTAAATGTCATCCTACCTTGTATCATGATCTCCCAGAAATCGGCTAAGGCTTTATCTTCCAACTTTGATTTCAGGGCCTGCAGAAAGTCATTAAAGCACTGCACCTTGTACAGCTGAAAAAATACAACAGCAACTGTAAGCAAGAAATACCAAAACTACTAAAGAGCACTGCAAATTTAATTCTTCATGAAGTCATTTAACACGGTGAACACAAAAGTCTATAGAATCTGGTTTTTATGTTGTTAGTTTGCATAAGTACTAAGGGAAGGTAAGCCACAAAAACTGCCTTTCAGAAAGCTAGAAAGACTTTCTTGTAACTAGCTTTCTTGAAGAAGAAAATTGTAGGACTGCATCTTTTCCTTGCACAAGCATCAGGTCATAGGTCTGTTTTATGTTTAAAAGAAAACAAACAACAGCAAATAATACCAGAAAGGCTAGTCCCTATTCCAGTAAGAACAAAAACCCAAAAAAATGCAACTCTATTTCTAAAATCTGAAACATATTTAAAGTTAAATTCTTTTTGCTGCAGCAATAAATTATCAAGTTTCTAATACAAAAAATAGGTCCATCATGCCTTTAATTTGAAAGAGATGGGAGTATTCACACAATAACATTACCTTCATGGCCTCCTCTCTAAAAACTCTGATACAGTCAATCCCTTTCATGTAGTACTGTGAACCTTTATATTCCAGGAACTGATCAATGCGGTTTATCAACTGCTGACTCACTGGAAGACAAGGAGAAATTTAAAAAAAAAAAAAAAATCAATCAAAGAACGCACACTTTCAAGGAAAAAAACCCTCTTTTCTTTTACATCTCTATTTTCCTACATCACAGGCATCTATATAGTTAATCATACCCACACTGCCTCAAGCTACATGAGCTGATAATTGTTATCTAAGCTAGTGCCAATTATTTCAGCCTCTCTGGAAAAGCCAGATATACTAGGAAGAACCTCAAGTATGTCCAAGGCATACTTTTCCCTGAAAGCCTAGAAAAAAAAGCAGTGGCCTAACTTATTTGATAAAAATTAGGGATGCTAAAGCTTAGGGACGTTAATGTTCTACAACACAAACATATCCCCTAAACATCCTTTGCAATAGATGCATACTTCAGTGAAAGCATTAAACTTATGAGAAAGGTGTAATAATGTCAAACCAACGTGTGTAGGGTGATTGCAGTGCTGTTACTGACATCAGAGTGTGTCTTGTCTCTTGTACAGGTAGTTCCATAATTTTTCATCAGGGCAAAGATGTTTATGATTAGGGAGATTATAAACTCTGCATGCCTGACAGAAAGAAACAGAGGTGAACAGTGAGACCTCTACCAACAAGAATGGGAACACCAGTTTTACCCTTACTGTTGAGCTCTTAAAAGGTAGGTAGCTGTAAACCACTGCAAACAGACAAGAGAAAATGTCACCCAAGAGCTCTGCAAGTCCCAACTAATTTCTGCTCGATTTTAGTAATTTACTTTCTCTTCATGTTTACTTACAGGTGAGGAACTGTCCAGTTTTACCCTCTGGCAGACACCCCAGCCAGGGAAAAGACAAGTGTGATGAGGATACAACAGTAATCTATAAACTCAGAAGCATTGTGAAAAGAATGAATAGGGAGTTGATAGTCCCCTGCCTCTCTCAAAACAAGAGCCAAGAGTTGTGTTAAGAACAAACAACAACAAAAAGTTGTTTGAAACATAAACCAGTTAACCCCTTTACCACAGGCCGCTTTAAGTTTTAACAGCTTCAAAAAATGAACAAATTCCTAGAATTCTTAAAAGAGGATGTCTATCAAGGGAAATTACCAGTGTTGTTGCCATTGAGGAAAAAATTCAGGAAAGCTTTCTGAACAAGTCACAGCATCTTCCTGTCCTGTTCTTGTACTGTTAAAGACCAGTTAGTGGATTAGCAGAACCTTTCCCCTGACCTTTAGCCCTTCCCAGCTCCACATGTTATGGGCATAGATGTCACTTCAAGTATCTCAACTATGGAAGCATCAAAAAAGAAAAACACCTGCCGGAGTGGTGGAAGAACAAGAAGTAAAAACACCAAGAAGGAGACACTGTTTAAGTACTGTGTTCCACTCTGCTCACTGTGAGTATGCACAGTACCAGCTGTTATATTATTTTCTATAAAATGCCTAATTGAACTGAATCTGAAGGACAACATCTCTGAATAGAGTGAAACAAGACATGTTCGATACTCTCCCACTAGCTTTTGATAGTTTCTAGAAAAGGAGGCAGATAATGGTTCTGCCCAACAGCAGCTACAGCACAAGAAAGCGCTAAAGTGCCTACAGTGCCAGAGGTAATCAGCTCACTCTATTTATTTCACCAGTAGCCGACAAACTAAATTGAAGTCTCACCACTTAAGCTTCCCAAGTTAAGTCAGTCCATTTTTTTCATGGTTAATGATTTTCTCATTAAATGTTCTAATTTCTTATGAATTGCACCAATAAAAGCAAGTCCTGCTGGTGTTTTCAGTAGTGGTAGTGGTTTTTTTAAACACTGCCTTCTCATTGATGTGTTAAATTAAAACCCCAGGCAATATGAGGGTGCAATAAAAGTCTTTATTGTCAGAATGATTCCAGCATACTGTTTGAAATTATCAGACACTCTACTACTTCTTTTGCATTTAATTTTTTTAAATCCCTTTCCATTTGACTGCCCTGGCAGCCATCAGAAGAACACTTTCTTGCTACTGACTGTGAGGTGCCTCCTTTTGAAATCTGTTGTAAGGAACCAAAGGAAACCTGCAATGTTTTACCAGGCACTGAGAGTCCATAATGCATGCAGCAAACAGGTTACATGGCAACAGTATTTAAAGGCAGATTCCTCTAACAGCCTGAAAGAGCTTGGCTAAAATGTTGTTCTGTCCATTGGGTTTCCCTTAAATGATAGGCCAATGACTGATGAATCTAAACTAGACAAAAATTCCTATGTTCTGATTAGACTACCAAATTACTTCAGGGGCCAAAAGTAATACTAAAGACAGTAGATAAGGACTATAACTGGAAATTCTTGAAGTGGTTGATGTTCCTTTACACTTCTAATCTGAGAACTTTGTTGATTTCCTGCTGCCTTTTCATTAGTCTGAATCTTTGGGTCTGGATGCTGCAAAAAATAGACGTCCCTGTTTTTGGAGCAAGGCATGTTTTGCATAAAGATGTCTTTTTAACTAAGCTGTGATAAGCATTAACTCTGATGTGTCCCAGACAAATCTCAGGCACTGAGGTTTTGAAGAGCAGGCCCTTGAGTTACAAACTGACAGCCTATTCAGGCTACTTCCGTGTAATTGTAACTTTTTTCTTCTCTCTCGACTTCCTTCATTCCACACACATTTAAGGAAGTGAACTAACAGACGTCTACATTTTGCATTAACTGGAATTTCCAGAACTCCTAATAACCACCACATTCTGCAGACCATCCCAAGAAATTCTAATCTCCTCTTTCCTTTTTCTACTGTACCTGACTGGTTAGATAACAAATATAGTTATTAGGGGTTGGAGAACTTCAGCAAAAAGAAAAACATAGAACTGAAGATCTTTTAGTTCTAGCAGAATTTAATCCCTTCCCCTCTGGCATTCAGATGTACTTGCTACTCCAAAATACATTCACCAGTGCTGTCATTTTTTGTGAAATATGCCATGAACAATTATATTCACTTGTTATCTCTGAAAAGCTACAGTACAAAAGTGCAGTTATATTTTCATGTTTGTTCAGTTCAGCTCTTGGTCTTGATTACTATCCCAAACAGATTACACAATAATAAGAGCCAAAACTGTCTATTATTACAGTCCAAGTTCAATTCCTTGGGAATTTTTCCCCCCTAAAAAAATAAATCAGGTTAAGAAAATAATTCTTCCTTTAGACAAAAGACTCCCATTGTTAATCTTCTGATTTATGTGCTGCTGGTGGTAATGATTTGTATTCATGGACAGTGCTTAAAGTACAATTCACTGACAAATCAGTTAAAACATCTGATAATTAATTTCAAAATACTGCTCTGTATCATCTTTCTAGAACTGAAAAGAAGAAAGAAATTCTGAACTGAAAACTGTACTAATTTTTAAGGACCTCCTTCATCTTTAAGCTAAGAAATAAGAATTTTAAGATCAAGAGCTGTTGAACTACTCCAATACCCTATGAGGTGCTGTTCAGTTTTGAAATGGTGTCTCTAAATGTCCTGTGGGTATGGATCAGAATGATTTAGGCTGGATGTCAGAAGGATGTATGACCCAAACCCCTGCTAAAAACAGGGTTCACTGTGGAACAGGTGGCTCAGTGCTCCAGACTTGAGTTCCATGTAGCTTCAAAGATGGAGAGTCTCCAAGTTCTCTGGGCCCCTTTTTCCATGTTTGAAGCCCATCACTGTGATCTTTACTATCTCTTTCCCCATAACATCTAATTCAAATTCTGTTTGTTGCAACTCAGAGCTTTGAGTCTCACCCGATCACTATGCCCTTCAAAGACAAATCTGGCTTCATTGTCTCTGTGAAGCAGGTAATACAGAAAATTTCAAAGTGCTTCTATATATTCAAGTATTTGGTTTGCAAAAACTCTTTTAATGGCTGAATCATTTTCATCAAACCAGTTACTGCATTTGGCCTGCCTAGCAGTAGAGCATGAATAGTCTCTGAAACATACAAAAATCTCCAGTAAGATAAAAGTGCAGACAAACTGCAAAAACATGCCAACAAAAAATGAAATTAAGTATTAGCTTTTTTAAAAACTATCTTAGGTCCAGAAAGGTAATTAACTATACTTATTTCTACAGAAAATCTTGCAATAAAATATCATTCTTGTTCATATGCAGTTACTGACTCCTTTAACTACATTTTGTAGAAATGCCTAGGAATAAAAATATTAACAAACTTACTATAAATATAAAACTGAAAGCTTAGTGCAATTTGTCTCTGGACATTTTTTCTTAGTCCATAAACTGTTGAGTTGTCATTGCAGATTTCTCTCCCAGCTGACAATCAGTAAAACAAAAAAAGCTTTTTCAGCCACAGGATTTCAGACATCATGTTCTCAGACAGGAGTCCTGTAAGATGCAATGAAATGTGGCCTATAAACTCACACAGAAAATTCACAAATCAAACAAAATACTATGCATGTGTCAATATATTTTTCTACTCCCCCGATTCTATCTTCTACAGAAGCCTATGAAAACACAACACAACACATCAGACATGTTCTGCTCTCCAGATGCAGACATGGATGGAAACCTTCAAACAGGAGAATGAACAGGTAGTCACTTGGCTACCCCTTTGGCATTAAAAAGATAGCAAGCACTGACTGCATTTGAGAGTCTTCTCTGAAGCCACAGCAATGAAGAAACTCATTGTACACCCTTGGGAGCAACAGTTAGATTCTACTCAGGTAAGCTAATCTATTTTATGTGCAGTCATTGACAAAAACGTCAGAAGCTGTTATCAGAAGACATCTCTTTGTGATGACTGTACACTTGTGACTTGCTCAAAATAAGACCTGCATAAAATGGCATCTCTCTGGCCATGAATGCAAATAAGAAAGGAAGGATGTCTAGAGGGGAACACAATTCTAGTTACATGAGCATTAACATTAACCAGTAAGCTGATACCATCAAACACGCCTCACGATGTAACCCTTAAGCAGCTCCCTACTGTAATAAACTACAAAGTTGCCAGGTAAAACCAAAGTCAGTTATTGTTTCAGGAATTGAGCTTAAGCTCCAGAAAACCTATCTCTAAGACCCTTACCAATCTGAAAATCTTTGATTTTCTAGAGACATGTATTTAGGCATTAGTGGCCCAGTTCGCACACAGCATCAGACAGGGACTAGCTTACACTTAAGGCTTCTGCTATGAAAGGTACAAACCCTGATAAACAAATCCCAGTGAGGGCACCGCAGGAAATGCAGTGGTACCTATTTTCAATGATAAATACACCATCAGGACTTCCTACAAGCTGGTTCAGAAGAAAAAGAAAAATAACCCCCTCGCCATCCTCTGATACTGCTACCTTTATAATTTTGGTGTGGGTATGCCATTAACCTGCAGCTTAATTAAAAAGCTACAGTAGTGTCAGTATTTAAAGTACAACTCTTCCTACTGCTACAACTTCTCTACCTGCTAAAAAACAACCCACCTCCAATCTAACAGTTGAAAGGTCTTTCTCCTCCCTATGGAAGGACTGCTGCTTTTTTAAAAGGTCTATTCAGTTTGGAAGGCTATAGTAGATGTTTTTTTAATACAAGAAAGAAAACCAGCATGCCACGTAGCAGTTCTCCTGTCTGCATCCTGACATATAAAATGCTACCTTTTTTACAATGAAGTATTTGAATGCCACGGATTATTCTTTTCTGCAAAGAAATTTCATATTTCTTATGTTCTAGCAGAGGGAAAAGTTTCACCATTACATGACATAAAATTATACCAAAAAAACCCCTTCAAACCACTGAATAGTTTTCAGGCAGAGTTTACTATTTACATAACCAAAGTGCAATACAGCAAGCCATTAAAAACATGCCTGCAATGTTGAATGTATTAAGCTACCTAAAAGGCTCTAAAGCACAAAAAGGATTATCCAGAAGAAAGAGATAATACGCAAAGCATATTTTTATTTATAGTAGCTTCTATCTCTCCTTTAAATGGGTGACTGCACTACATTCGGTTTAACTATACCTTATCATTACAGAGCAGATCACATAGAATAAAAGCAAATTGCTCAAAATTTTAGAACCTCCCAAACATGTTCTGCAGTTACCTCCAGCACAGCTACCAAGTAGACATATTTAAGCACTCTTTCTAGCTAAACCTTCTTCAAGAGTAATCACTATACTTGTTTCTGCCTTAAAGTTTCCTACCTGATAAAATTTATCACCACAATTAAGTAGTTAACTGTTTCACAGTTTCTGTATTCTAATGTATTGTACAGTGCTTTTTTACTGCATCTTAATATATCTGAGATTTAAGACCAGAATTCCAAATATTTTTTCAATAAATAATTTCTTCTGGATCTAATGAAAAAATCCATATAAAAAGCTAGCTAGGTGGCTTAGAGGTCTGGAAATTCTGGAGAGAAATAATTATGTAGGCTTTAACAGATTGTATCACAACTCAATATACTGCTCAACACACCCCTCACCCTTAAGTACCTCTGCAAATCTTTATTTGAAAAGGAATGCAACATTAGTGGCTATTTAGCAGATCAGGTTTACCCTGCCACAAACTTCAAGTTGCCCTTTATGAGATAAGGGATCCCATCCATCTTGTGCATTCTTTTCAAAACACCTTTGGATTATATATATCTTCGTATAGCTACTCCAGGAGGGAAATACCATACAAACAAATGATAACTCCATCGCATTTTTCAGACTTAGGCCATGCAAGATAGTGCTTGACCTGTGCTTTGTGCTCTTCCTCATGTCTGAGGAGAGTCAGTGCACACAGAGCCTCCTCTCAACTTTCAGATTACACATTCTAACCGTTTATTCCACTCTGAATTCACCTGTGCTTTCTTTTGCTCACAAGCAGTAAGAAATGATCTTTGCATGTAAAGATTGAAGTTCCAGGCATTAGAGTCTCTCTTTTGTCCAGGGAACACAAGACAGGTTTCTCACACTGTGCACAGCCAACAGCCCTCCAGTTCAGGCCAGAAGATCCTGGCAACGAGAAGCTGAGGTTCATTCTGAATGAGACAGTCAGTGAATACCAAAGGATCTTCTGTTAGAAACACCTGAGGGGTTGCTCAGGTGCCTCAATGTAGCTGTCTAGCACCTTCTTACCCAAACACAGCTACCTGAGATTTTTAATTGGGGAAGGCAAGTATTGACATGGGAATTACAAATGACACCTTCCTTGGCTGAGTGGCACTACAAGCTAACCTGTAAATTCCACAGCAACTCATAGTGCACTAGAAACTTATGTTTAGACAAATGGATTGCATTAACTGAACCCTGAAGGTGCTACTAATATAACCAAGATGGACGAAAGTCATTTACCATCTTTGAAGTCAGCATTTTTCTTCCTCACCAGAATTCGGAAGTCTTCTGCTGGGTTAACACTGCCTACCTACAAAAAGCACAAAAACCAATTCAACTGTTTGCCAATATTCATCTCTTTCTTCTTGTCAGGCAAGAAGAACCTTTAATATGAGAACAGCAGCTCTGCACTTTTCTGCATTCAGATTCAAAAACCACTAGTCTTGCAATGCGTGTTCAAGCACAGTACTCCTGGCAAAGGTTGGTTATGACATGAGCAAGATGAGCTCACTCTGCTGCAGTCACAAGTTGACCACTTCTCTGGTGCTGAGAGGACAGAAGCACAATTCAGGTCATCTGCTAGTTCAGTTTTGAGATCTTCCATAGCACAGACCTCTTAGACCTCCCCAATCTCACCAGATGCTTAGTGAGGAGAGGGAGCTCCCAGGCACGCGGGCACAGAATCACTCCATGTAGGAACCCCAAAATTAAAAGCTTGCACTTAAATCATCTAGGCTTTCTGGCAGAGTCTGACATCTTAAAGCCAAAGCTCTAAATGGGCATGCAAGTACAGAAACCTTTCAAAGGAACTAAAACCAGGTCAAATATAAATACACACTGAAAACCAGATATATTAACTCGAGGGGGGAAAAAAAACTAACAACCCTACATTGCTTAAAATTTCCTATCAGCAATCAGAATTCTCCTAATTTTTAAAAAAATGTTATGCTTTGCTGTCAAAACAACTGGTGGACCTGGCAATAAGTTTGCTTGGTCCTGTCGTGTTTCTTTTAAATCTGGCGATGTCACTTTTCAGGAAATATCAGAAATTTATATTAAGAGTGCAGAACATTGCAATCTTTCTAGATTTTAAATATTTTTATAAGTATCAATAACGCATTTTTCAAAACAAACCTTAAAGAACAGCACATTTGAAAACAAGTGAAGTCAGCTCAATATTATTTTTTTTTTAATAACAGGAAAACACCAAATAAAGCAAGGCACACAGTTATGATACAGGTTTCATCTACCCACAGAATTAAGTTAGATCTAGTGGCAAGATGAAGCCAAATTCCTGATTTAGATCCCCAGTAATGCAGAGAACAACATCTAAAATCACAGCAATACCTCTGATTAAATATACAGAGGCAACTTCTATGTTGCAGAAGATATGAAAGACAGCAAGACCAAAATTTACAACCACTGAGCTCTAATTCTGTTTCCTTCAGATCTTCAGGCTTTTCTTTTAGAGTTCTAAACACCAGGAGAGAATTTTGTCCTAAAATATCCACAACTGATAGAAACTTGTGCTAACACATGCCTAAGGGCAGAGAAAGTTGTCTTCACAATCTCTAGCAGAGAGTCTCAAATGTACAAGTAGACAGTATTTCAGTCATGTTTCAGCTAAAAACCCTCCTTTTATCAGGAATCCTGTATATTCACTATAATAGACTTAGAGAATTAATCTTCCCCTTTAATAACTAGATTTGTAAAAATATGCTTACAGAGGTGGTACTGCCTTCAGCAAGTTTCATGACGCTAAAGCTCCCTTCCTCATCTTCAATTTTTGGTTTCTTAAGGCTGGGTTCATCTTCACTACAAATGAGAAGGACAAAAATGAATATAAATACTTGAAGTAAATCGTCCTGCCTACTAACTAGGGAGTCAGTAAATTAATGAAATATGCACCGAACTAAACTTCATTACATAACTGTTCCAAAATCAACACTTAACCATGCCTCATTTCTCCCCCAGGCTGCAAAAACACTAGAAACAGAGACCAAACTTTATCTTAGCATAAAGCAAAGGCATCGCTTGCTGAAGGTATGAGATTATTCATGCTTATTTCAGGTGTGAATTTCCTTATACAGACCTTCTTCACCTTTCTAAATACTTCTGTATTACTTCTGTATGTCCAATCACTTTATTTGGAACCTCTATGTTAAGTTAACCTTGATAATTTACAGTATATAATGTGACATTTGGTATTCTCACTAGATTTTTTTCTAAACATGAAATGTCAGTGAAAATTTACCATTTTAGTAAGACATTAATTTACTGTTCAATCACTAAGTGCTTGTTCCTGTCTTGGAATTTATAGCTAATACAAACCTGTTTACACAGTGGCTTTTGAGTCTAATGACCCCTATTCTCTATCAGCACATGAGAGCTCTGTAAACTTCCACTTATATTTGCTAAAACCCGCCAGACAAATTCCAGTTAAACAGATCAGAACTCTTAGGACATTTTAAGCTACATCTCAAAATGCTTTCAAAAGACTATTTATTAATTTTAAAAAGCTAATTGTGATTTTAGGCTACTTTCTTGCTTTGTCCTCACAGGTAACACAGAGCAAGGTGTACATTCAAACTAGGAAGCTAATTCTAACATGCTACACTTTAGAGCACATCTCACCAATAGAAAAAAAATCCAGACAATCACAAAAGCAGAAGAAAATCAGATGCTGTCAGGCTACTCACACAGACTAACTGATTTCAGTTTAAGAATGACTGAAAGCTACTCAGCAACCCAAAGGGCAGGATTGAGTTCAAGGAATCCCAAAACAAAATAACAAGCTTTTCTGAAAAATTCTACTGCTGTGAAAAAAAGAATCTGCTTGATGATGAAGCACAAAGCCAGAGATCCCGCCCTAGGAGCCATTTTTCATTCTACAAGATCAGAACTGATTGCAAAAACTGCATTGCACATTACAGAAGCAATCAACTATTAGAAAGAACTTTTGGAGTCTTCCTTTTTGCTTTCTATAGCACACTCCTCCCCTACCCTACAATCACTGTCTATCTCACTTTTTTTCTGCAGTCTTCTCTGTCCTTTACCTAATTTTGTCACTACCGAAATGAAATCTCTTCTCCTCAGCAACTCCTGTCATTCAGCATAACCTTATTTATCACTCTAGGAGAAATGATGACTTTAGTTATGCCTAAGGACAAGGATAGGATACCTTTGCTTCATTCTCAACTCTGCTGACTTTCTGGCTAACATTGAACAAGTTGCCTGAAAGTTTTAAACAGCCAGTGTGTCTCTGTGTAAAAGGAGAAATTGATACTTATCAACACCATAGAGTTGAGAACCTCTACTGGAACCAAAAATCTTGTATATTGACATGGTTTGATGAAAGGTCGGAAAGAAAAATGAAAATTCTCTTTTAGAATATTTTCCCCCAAAAGTATATGGCAATTATTTTTCTTCTTTTTCTTCCTGCATTATTTTTACTGATCCAAAATGCTTTGGGATTGGAGGAAGGAGAAAATAAATGATGATACTGCATATAACAGCCTAGGACCAAATCTACAGTTGTCATTAATCAGTGCAGCACAGCAGAAACTAATGAATCCATAGCCATTTATACCAGCCAAGGATCTGACATTTAGAATATGCACTGATTAGCAGTATTTTTAAACTGCAAAACGTGCAATTACTATTTGAGAAAAATTAATAAAATACAAGATTAATTTAAAACACCCACTTCTACATTAATATAGAAGCCTCTCACATCCTACAAAGCTGGATGAGGTAACAGCCTCTCCACAGGCAACCTAAGAAGGAGAAAGTAAAATGTTTTCTATTTTACTGGAATTTTTTTGAACTACACAGATCTTAAGCAAAAGGGATACAAATGAATACTGAATTCTCTATTAAGATACCATGCCCATAATTATGCTGCTTCAGTCCTCATTCGACCTTAAAAATTATCAGAAGAATGTGGCCAATATGATGACAGGAGATACAAATCAGTTTTAGAGCACAAAAATAATGGTCAAGACATCTTCTAAGCAACTTTTTCCAAATACTTCGGTGCAACCTATATCTGAGTTTTAGTAAGTTGAATCTCATAGAACCATAGCATTTAGAATCACAGAACGGTTTGTGTCGGACAGGACCCTTAAGATCACCTACTTCCAACACCCCTGCCATGGGCAGGGACACCACCCACTAAACCATGCTGCCTAAAGCCCCTCCCAGCCTGGCCTTGAACACTGCCAGAAAAGGAGCATCCACAGCTTCTCAGGGCAACCTGTACCAGTGCCTCTGTTGTTTAATATTTTCCTTAATCACTGTTGCAGAGTGATGTACTTTTCTTTATCTAGTGAATAAATATCATCTCAGCTTTACCCCAAACACAGAACAAAACCATACAATTAAGACTGCTGTTGTAGCAATGATAAAATACTACCAGTCCCATTCATTACTACAGCAATACCATTTGCTCTGCATTTTAAAAAAAATTGTACTATCATCCATTCTTTTTTGCATAGCTGAGTCTGTATCCTTTCACTTCCTTTACAGATTTTTTTTTAAAAAATCATTTTAATGCCCTACATCAATTTCTAGCTGAATTACTTTTACAGCTGCTTTTATCACCCCTCTAAAGGAAACCAGTTTTTAAACAAAATAGATTTCCTTCTTGCTTGTCAGATGCTTTTGGGAAGATATATTTTAAAACAACTACCAGTAATCGGTCACTGCTTTTTCTTTAAATTCTCTCTCTAGCTTGTTTGAGCTCAAATTTTTTACCTTTTATTTCTAAACTGGCTCTATCACTTTTTAAAATATACATATAAATGTACAGATGTACATAAACCCAGAGAAACTGGGGCATGGAGTAAGGAAAAGAGAATTCAATCAGTATGAATTCACAGACACACCAAGGCAACAGGATCGCAGTGAAATCAGAAGCAACAACAAAACAAAAGCCAGATGTTTCCCAGTCTGTAGAGAGAAATGTGGCCATTAGTCCTAAGCAGCAAAGCGAGGAGTCCTGTGTCAGGTCTTCCCAAAGCCAGCATGCTGAGGAGGCTCTACCCTGCCCAAAGCAAAGGGTGTACGACAGCTCAGCTGAGCAAGAGTTCAGAACACCTCAAAGACGTCGTTGCTACTGCTGAAAGGACTGAACCAAAAGTGACAAAACAAAGGGAGAAGGAGCTAACTGAGAACATTCCAGCATCTCAGGGACCTACTAGTTATATCATAGATTTCAATCAATTAGTTTCTAAGAAGTAGATTTTGTTTGAGCAAATTGATTTTGCTGGGGTGACAGTACCACTGCAGTAGCAACTTAGCATTTATTCTTCGTATTTGCAGCACAAATAAACTGAGCACAGTATATTCAATAACAAAAATCCCCTGTCTTAAAACTATTCAAACAATAACTGTTCCAGGAAGAGTCCATAACAGCTTGATTTTTTTTGAGACAACCACATTAATTGCACAGCAGATAATAATGAAACTGCTTTTCTTTTGATATTCAAAATGAAAGCTAGAGAATTACCTGAATCAAGCATGCTGAGAAGGAAGGCTCAACTTTATGGTTAATTTAAAGCTCCATGGCATTTATTCGAAACTAAATTAGACCCTCTGTTACTGTTTTTTGAACTATTTTATAACTAGCTCTAGGACAAACTGTCTGACCAGGAGACAGGAAGCAATACAACAGATTGCCCAGAAAGGATGCACAAATCCTCAAGGTTTTCAAGGCCATGCTGCATGAAGCCCTGCTTAGATCTCACAGGTGGTCCTGCTTTGAGCAGTAGGTTGACCAAGCAGGCTCCTGTGGTCCATTCCACCCTGATGGATTTTGTGATTCTGTGACAGCAAATACAGACATGAGGAACTTATACACTGGTTCCTAGCGTGCCCTGCACTGCAACAGTATGACCACCACTATTCACAAAATACTCCAGACATTCCATGGCACCACAATATTCTCTATCCATCAGCATTTTTTCCAGTGTGTAATTCATTGATTTTCTGTTCAAAAGACTCTGAGCCTGCTTCATCCAGCAAAAACAACTTCAAGTGTGTAAAAAAAAAGTTTCAAAAAAAATCCATAATACATCTCCAACTTACTTGTCTTTGAAGATGTCTTGTGCAGTCTTCTCTTCCTTTTTCTTGCCAACTTCCTTTAGGGGGAAAAGTGCTTTTACTCTTTCAAGAGGAGCCTGACACCTTTCTCTTACCACACAAGGCATCTCCAGCATTTCTAAAAGGTGCTGCTCAATTGGCGGCAGTGGCTTATCAGGGTGAAAAGCCTTGTGCTGCAAACACTGCAAGAAACAAAACAGTCTGAGCAAAGTAAAACTTTCAATTATATTAAAAACTTCTAATGTAATGCCTGTACACCTCACACCATATGGTATGTGCAAAATATTTTCCATATTAAACATACTACCCTTGTATTGCTGAAAAATATTCTGTCTCACAGTGGATTGAAAGCCTATGATCAACTGTTTAAGGAGATTATTAATGATATTAAACAAGAATAGCGATGCAGATGAGTGTTCCCACACTCACCGGAATGAGTTCTACAAAAATTATTAGAAAAATCCCAGGAATGAAACAGTCATCTGCAACTGTTCATATTTTTAGCTTCGCTCTACCTTTAAAAAGCAGTTCTATTATAAAACAGTCACATGGGAGAGATTTCTATACGTTTCAAAATTAAGTAATGAGATCTATCCCAACCACACATTCCAGCTATTGTAACAGTTTAATCTGCCTCAAAGAAAATATTTCTTCTTGGTCAAACTCAGTAGGCATACAGGAGGAATGTTCACCAGTTTAGGTGCAAATGGAAAGAGAATACTAAATGCGCCCAGGTGAGATACAGAATATTGGTATGTTTGGAACTTAGCTTTGAAAGGAGTAGAGAATGAAGAGGCCTGACAGATGCACAAAGTTGGAACAGATGGTGAGAGCTACAGAGAAGGATTTTTCACCCAAGTGTAGAGTCAGTGCACACAATCAGGGGGCCAAGTAGAGGGGGAGAGACGAGGTTAATGAGGCACACTACAGAAATTCCAAAGAGGGTTTTGAAAACAAAGTAAGTATCTTTACAATTTTGTGAAGTGTGGGATGGTAGTAGAGAGGTATATGCATTTACAAATATACACACAGATACCAGTGCATGCACGCAAACACATCAAAACATGTGACATACATAGGAGACAAATTCTTTCCATGCCCATTGTACTGGGTGCATCAGACACCAGTATGAATGTAACTACTCAGTAAACTAGGAATACAGCAGAGATTTGCTCCCCTGTTGGCTGTCAGACATGGCATTAATTTAAAAAACAAAACCAAAGCAAATAAAAGCCCCTATTCACACTGGAAAGCTGCCAATAAAGAAAATCCAGACAATATGTGACACATCAACATTGATGTGTTTTCAGGCTGCCATTAAGATCCCAGTCCATATTAGAACATACTGTCAAAAGGAGGCAATTGTACAAGGCTACTGATTTGGAAACACTTCTAATGATTTAAGGCACAATTGTTTTGAAAGAGAGTAAAAATGTTGCTGGAAGCTGCAGTAATGGCTCTTGAGATACAAAAAAAAAAACCAAAATAAAAAAAATTAGGTAATTGAATTAAACTCACTAAGCAAAAAAACCCAAGTCCCCGGTTTTGCCTGTGTTTCAGGCTTTTGTAACTGAAATCTTTGTGTTTGCAGCTGCAGGAGCTGAGCAGACGGAGGGGCCACAGCATCCACTTTTGTTTTTAAAGCAGATGACTACCTCCGAAACCTGAGATGGCATGTACTGTCAAAACTCAGGTGCTAAATGGAGACTAAGTCAAACAGACAACCTGGAGTTTCTAAACCAACACAGTCCCTCTTAACCTCGTTTCCCCTTCCTTCTGTGTCCAGCAAGAACCACTCCTACCTTCACAGCTAAAAGGCAACTCACACAGTCACTGTCTTCGCTGCTCTATTTCATGCATGTTGTCACCAAGGCACTAGCTCCTCATTGCTTTCTGATTTCCTTACATTTCCACTTTTAGAAACAGAGACAGCTTTCAGGAACAGGGGTCACACCAAGATATTGGTCAATGGATGAAATGAAGTGGGCTTCACATCATTAATTCTGGGGTAAGCAATGACAAAAACACACCAACAGGTCCATCTCTGTACAGAACCACCAGTAATTTGTTTATATAGCTAGCAAATAAAATGCACTGCATTCTCCAGATGTCTTAGGTTGACAAAAACACTGCATTTAAGAATCCCTGCATTTAAGAGGGACAACTTAATGTTGGAAGTCTGTCACTACAAAAGCTACAGAAGTTCACTTAGGTTTTTCTGGAAGCAAGGAATAAAAGTTGGAAGTCTGGATACAGGATATTCCTCATCTTCCACTCCAGCAAGCATTAACAACTACTTTTCACCCACTCTGTCATTTCCTGATGCCTACCACTACTTCCAGAGACATAATTTAGCTTGATGTTTTTGTTTAAATTCTGGCTCTTGTCACTTATCATTCCAAATATCTTCATGAGGCAACAAAGCAAGGAAATGAAGTAGGAGTTCATCCTTTTCTTCTGAGTTATTTTTCAAAACCATTTACAGTTTCTGTTCAGCCCAATCCACTTACTGGCTACAGTCAAAAGATGATACAGAGTTTTTCTTCATATTTCTTAAAGAACCAGCAGTGCCACTTGGCCTAAGAGCAAAATACTGAGAATCTGGAGCATTTTTGCAGCAAAAGAGAGAACAACTTATACAATTTGACAGCAATTTTGTAATAAGACAAACAAATGTGTGTGGCCAAAAAAAAGCACTAAGAGGACTGACAGTTTAGGGCTTTCTAAACAGCAAGGACAGAAACTGTATATTCAAACAGCCAATAAATACTTTTTCTACCAGCAGCATTCACCCTTACAAAATTCTATTATCCTCTAAGGAAACCAAGAAGTTACTCAGTTACTCTCTTCCAGCAGCAATTGACTCAAGTGCTGGAACAACACCATCACATTGTTTCAGAAGACAAATAGCACACCTAAAAAACCATCTTTCACTGATAGGTGGTATCCACTAAACCAAAAGAATGCAAAACTCTATCTAGCAATATAACAGAGGAAATTCTATCCCCAAAGTGTTTCGTTTGAAAGCAAAGCCATGTTTGTTTTGTAAAACCAAGCTTAACAATCCTTCCTAAAATAAGAGTTGCACAGAGGTCAGTTCATTTTAAGTCCTTGCCCTGTAATAACCTCCAACTGATCAAATCTCACATTCAGTTACACACTGTCCTGTCAATATGACTGGCAGAACTTGAAGAGAACACAGAGTTCTTCAAGTGTCAATCAGTAGGATTTGAAGACAGTGGGTTTACACGTATTCCTGAAACACACATTGACCTTCAGATCCTTTGGTTATTTTGACAACACTGAGGAAGCAAGGCTTTGGGAAGCTATGGTAAGTTTTCCTTATTTAAAAAAGTATCTTCTTCCTACTTGTAAACTGAAATAAATCATGTGGAATTGCTGAGATATGATGAACATGATTGCTGTAACGCCATTTTTGGTCAATTTTCAGAGCAGAGTCACACATTCAATACATCTCCATGGTTCTGTATACAGTACAATTCTGCAGTTGCTTAAATTGCAACATAATTTTCCTTATTTTTGAATTTGCTGTGTCATTTTTTAAACACTTGAATTCCAACGTATAATTAAGTCTCTCATCCTCACAGTTGCAATGAAAGCCCTCATGATATGAAAGGAATGTAAATCAAAATGGAGACAGCTTGATAGAATAACTGCAGGAAGTGTGAACTGTTCTGCTTGCTTGTAAAGTGCATCAGCTTAGACACCCCAACAGATCATTTTAAATGTCAACCACATTAACCATTTTTTACTGGTCCAGTTCACCTCAGACTGACCTGGTTTGGAACGCTACTAAATGCAACAATGCATACCAAAGTGATGGGACACAGAATGAGAAGATATCCCTGATTCTCAGCCAGTTTTTCTCCAAAAGCCAAAGACTGAATCTATGTCCACAATACAGTGTTGAGAATCAAGTTTTTACTTGCCTAGTCTATGTAAATATCTGTAAATATCACTGATGCTGTTGCAGACACCTCAGCACAGGTATAATTTCCCTTGCTTCCTGGAAACTGGAATTTTTAAAAATAAATCTATGTCAGGGACAACACAAATCACTGGTTTATCCCATACTTTAATGTCAGACATTTATATCTGCATTTTCACAAAGCAGATCTTTCCAATGTGAAACAGTGAAAGACAGAAAAGTGAAAAGTCTTTAAAAAAAGTTTTTAAAAAATACCATATTGTTCATCTTACCTGATATAACCTCTGAAAATGAGGGTTTGGGATTTTGCTGGGCTTAAATAGGTCCTCAAAAGTTTCTCCATCTTCATGAACCAAATTCATAGAATCAATCAGTGAGTCAACAGCAGATAACTGATCCACTACGGCAGCAATTATATACAAAGGAAGATTAAATACACTTGCAGATGGATGCATTTCTTGAAAACATTTATAAATGAGATGAGCTTCACAATGTGAGATTCTCACCAAGTCATTACATGCCACAGAATACACTGCAGCTATAGATGTGCCAATAAAGAATATGGATAATGGACACGATAATAAACCCCTGCTTTATTTAAGGACTTCAGTGTAAAGTCATGAAGACTTTTTCTTTTTCATCAAGACCTCAATTATTGTTGCCTTTCTGCTTTCACTTTTCTGCTTTTCCAAGATGTTTTCATTTGCAACAGAAGGTTTATAGGCCACTTAGAAAATAAGGAGAACAGTTGGCTAGCAAAACTAAATGGCACAAAATAAATTTTTAAAGTTATGATTGCAAATTAACACAGTTCACAATAGCCAGCTACTGCTTTGGTAAGACAGGTTTTAGATTTGTTATCAAACTGCTGGTTACAGGCAAGAAAACAGAAACTGTTTCAGAAACAAACCAGCACGCTATATATACCCTGACGGGCAGGTGCCCATTCAATGCACCTCGTAACAGATGAAAGAAGCGGGAGTGGATTTTAAACTACATCCACTTAAGACTCAATGCTCTGCAAAACTCTCAGAAGAGCAAGTCAGGCTTTGTGCGGCTGCATGTTCTCCGAAGATGCCATCCCTCTCAATCTGGACACCAATA
The DNA here is from genome assembly GCA_013398015.1 of Oreocharis arfaki. Taxonomy (NCBI): domain Eukaryota; kingdom Metazoa; phylum Chordata; class Aves; order Passeriformes; family Paramythiidae; genus Oreocharis; species Oreocharis arfaki. The sequence goes on along the minus strand of VZRR01013906.1, from coordinate 1,430,154 downwards.
AGTGCCCGGTTTAATAACACTCCACAGAAAATACTGTCTTTGCCTTTGTACATTATATTAACACGCCGTAGTGCAAACAGCTACAGGATGAGCTTTACACCAACAGAGCAGCTGCTTCTGTTCTAATTCTAGCTAGCTAATAACACACTGTAGAACCCACAAGGTTTGGCCATTAACTCCCACAACGAGTTCAAAGATCAAAGGATATAGAGGACTAATCTCAGCTCTATCACAGGATCCTGTGAGACTAATGATGCTGTAACCTGAGCCAGAAGTCATTTAACAGAACAGGTGAAATACTGCCTGCAAATTTAGGTCTGCCCAGCCTGCAACTGAAGCGGCAAAGCTTTGATACACATTTACACTTCAAGATTACATCACCATAATGGATGCCCAAATACCTGGGTTTTCTCCTAAGCCAAAATAACAACAAAACTTGTCTTCATTGGAGAGCCAAATATTCTAACTCTTTTAGAGCATCTTAGAAGACAACAAGCAGGTTACTTTTCCAGTTGACCAACACATGTCTTACCTGTAGGAATGCATTTTTTACTGTTTTTCAAGGATGAAAATACATATTGTCTTAGGTCTTCCATGTAGGGTAGTTGCACGTAAATGAGACACTGTGCAAGAGGAAAGAAAAAACAACTGAGCCTGAAGGACAAAAGAAAATAATCTGTATCCCCAGAGAGCCACGTCAGGGCAACATAAAACATAAGAAAAATCTGGAGGTGTAATGTCTGTGTACACCAAAACACTTAAAACATTCACAGATCAACACAATCTTAATCAGAATAAAACACAGCGTTATATTTTATAACATAGTGATGGCTACACTCATTTTTCTGCTCATGGAATAAAGACCTCCCCAGCCATCTGATCCCTTTTTCTTGTGCAGAGTTCCAATTACCCATGCTTTAAATATCCAATATATTAGCGCTTTGGGAGGTTTTATCATAGCTTGCTGTATTTCAAAGTCAAAAGTTGGGTTTGGTTTTTTTAACATTTCTCTGCCTCATTTCTCCTTTATTCAAATACCTCCTCCAGTTCATACCACCCTAAATAATTCCTTTCCATCCTTTATGTTTATACCCTTCAAAAGGCTGAAGATTGTTGTGTCCGCCCCCACCTCTGTCACTGCTCAGCCATGCTATACATATTTAGCTCTTTCAATAGTCTCTCGTAAGAAAGATCAGGGGAAACATATGCTGCAAAAGTTCTGACATACTGTGTTGCTTCTGGGTCTCTCTGCAGAAGGGTAAGAGTGAAAAATTACCTCATATGCATCCTTAATATATGGAAAAGCTACTCCAATTTGTGGGTTGCATCTTCTATCATAAGCATAGCGCACTATAGCCACCATTTTCAACTCGTCCAATGCCCGAACAAGTGCAGAAAAAGCAACTGCTGCGTTCTGGAGGGAAAAAAGAAGTCTGCAGAATCACGCAAGTTCTTAATCATGAAATACATCTTTCACAGGGAATTCAACAGCATTGATCTAGTCAAGACTAGTTTCCATTTCAGCTATAACTTTAACACAAGTATTTTTTCATGTTCATAAATCAAAGAAGCAGAAAGGTCAAATCTCATCACGACAGTGGATCCATTCAAAGCTGAGCCAACTTCAGATTCAGCACGTTTCACCTTTTTCACCAGGTGTGAAGTACTCTAAGAGGTTTTGCAAGGGACAGAGAAAGGGAGGGAAGTCAGACCCTTAAAGGAAAATATCAGAGCACCACAGTGAGCTTTTTACCTCCAAAACTTTGGAGGTCTGTTCTAAATAACACAGTGACAGGGCACACTGTTGCTCTGCATGATAATGGACTCAAGCACCAACTTCAGGTTCCTCATAACCTTGCTCAAACATAGTATCCACCAGTTTTTCATTATTAATGAGATACTGCATTCATTTGTGGTTTAATCTAACTTCTTTTTAACCTCCTGGGCAACGAAATAAGACATTTCTGTAAGCTGCATTAAAAGTGTTTATTATAAACACAGAAAGACAGGACAATCTCAAGTGTCACTAACATTCTTTTTTGTTCCACAGCAAAATACCTTCAGCATTAAACTTCAGTTCACCTTACCTCATCATCTTTTGCTGCAAAGACCTTCAGAGCCTGGTTGCCCATGTAATAATGCCTCCGGATCTACACATTTAAATGGTCAAGAGTTAGTGGTCTTTAGTGACCTAAAGAAAAGGTCACTGATGCAACTGGACCAATTAAATTAGAAAACAACTAACATTACTCAAGTCAGAAGCCACCAAATTTAATTACAGTGCATAGAGGTTGAAGCCCTGTATATGTCTCATAACTCCATTTATCACTTAATATGGATATTCAGTCATATTGAGTAGGAGACTCTCATAGCTTCCTACTGATGGACAGCAATGAAAGACAGTGCTACTTGCAGCTGCTCCCAGTCTGAATTATATTTCAGTACTTCAAAAGTCAGTCTGGAAAACTACACTAGTTAATACAAGACCTAAACCTAATCGACATCACATCTATGCTATTAAAGTCTTCTAGCAAAGATACATCAAAAAGGAGCTGAAAAAACGTCACATCCTTAGCTAATAAAGCTACTTCAGCAGCAACCCGGAGTATACACAGCTGTGCTGGTAAGGAAGCACTTCCGTTAGCAGAGTTTATTCTGTTCATGAACATGGCCGAATCAAAACCAAACAGAAAAAATAGTTTCATCAAGGGGCATCACTGGAATAGTTGGAGCTACAGCAGCTCACACACACACAGACAAACCCTGCAATCATAGAAGACCCGTCACAAAGATGACACACTACTACAGACACTGGTTAAAATAGCCTCTCTTCGTTAAAAAAAAAAAACCAAACACCATCTTTTTAAATTACAGTCGCAGAACTTCATTATATCTTTGTTTTTTCTTTCATTAATTTCATCTTTTTATTTTATCTTCTTTATTTAGTAAACTACCATAAGGCTGTTGAAGTCAGGGACAACCTGCACCAGAGCAGATCTGTGTACTGTACTACAGCACGATTCTTCAGATCAGATTATTCTACCTGCAATCCTTCTTTCCTGTTCTGTCTAAATGCTCGGGAAATTTTATGTTCAGTATAGTATAAATAACTAAATGTGTGAATCACTACACCTTTTTTTGTTTGCAAAAGAAATTGTCCCTTTGTAATACTTTCAGGTATTATTTCTTGATTTACATGGCATGGCTTATAAATTAAAAATCAAAGTTTAAGCGGCCTCTGATCTTCTTTCCTGAGGGATGTGAACGACTTGGGAAAATAATACAAGGTGGTTCTATTCCTTATTTAATTATGTATTTGGAGCTGTTCCAGTTTTTCTAGTCAATAATGAATTCTCATTCCACCGAAGTTTTTTTAGAGAAACAATTTAATAAAAAACATACATTTGAATAGTGTCAGTTTTATTATTCCAAACAACAAAATTTAGGAGGCAAAACTTAAGATAATGCATTGGTCTTGAAAATTTCAGCTGTAGTTAAAAACTTCCTGATATTGTTATCTATACACTGTAATTTTAATCCTGTAAGCACGCCTGAATAATTTTATTCCTCTGAGGGGATGTGCAGCTACTACTCAGCATAACTACTCACACTCCTGGCTACAGGATCAGAGCACACTTTAAGATGTATTTTCTTTTTGTTATGAAATCCAAAGACAAGAGAAGCACATCATAAAAATTAATCAAAATAAATCAATATTCAGTACACTGAAAATTTTTACAAACAACTTGTTAATTCTTTTATGCATATTTATGTGACTTGAAAAATATTCCTAAAATTAAGTGTAACCCTACAATTATTAACAATGTATTTGAAGGTACTACCACACTATCTGACCAATGATGGGAAAATAAAAATCCATGTGAAATAACAGTTAACTCACAGGAACACTGTATTCGTCATTTGTTTTCCTCTTAGTTTCCATTTTCAAATAAAGTCAGACTAAGTGGAAACAGGAGGTCAACCTCCAGAACGAGAAAACTCTGCACACAGTGAAATACATCTTGCAGAACTAAATGACAATAGTAAGACTCAGCTGGATGCTCATAATGTATGAAGAGATCCAAGAAATTGTCTCATTGGAACACTGGATTCAGACACATTTCACTTATTAGATCCAGTTTCTGGTACAGGAGGTAGCACTACCCAACACCTCTCTGTCCCTGGCCAATTTAGGGCACATAAGCCCAAGCATGAGATGTTTCCTTGATCAATCACTTGCAGTGCACAAGCTCCCACATTACGCAACAGTTTTGAAAGTCCTCGAGGAGAAACCAGGTTACAGTTTCCAGCTAGGCTGGCTTCTCATTTCAGTAAATCAACATACTTCCTGGCTCCTTGGTTAATACGTTTTGGAATACTGCACTGCATCTAATGACATATCTAGCAACACGCACAAGGTCTCTGTGACACCTGTACTGGAAAGCAAAAAGATGTTTAGTTACATCCATTTGGGAGCAAGCTCCCACAGATGCTTCCTATTTCATTAGCATCTTTCCTTCATGGTAAAGGTGATGATGCCTTAGCCGTTATCAAGGGTTCTACTTTGTTCAGGCAGTGAGAGATTTCAGAGAGCAGGAGGGCTGGGAGCTGTCAGAACAGAAAGTGTAGAACTGCCCTATGATTTCATTTCACTTTTGACTGGTGAAGAGGACTGTATGTGGATAACTCCAAAATGAGTAAAGTTTCAGTCACCCTGTGCAATATCCTGGAGAAAAAAGATAGGGAGCAGCTTAACATTCACAGAAATTACTGGGCACTTGCATCTCTGTACTCTCTCCTCATGTGTCCTGCTTCAAGAACAGTTTTGTTAAGCCTTAGCCTAAGGCTTTGCTAATACTTAAGTCTTGGATTTTCTGAAGGAAATCACCTTGTGCTGGATAACTTTTATTAAGGTACGTGCTTTAAGTAAGTTTCCTACAACTGTCAGGGACAACAAATAGCAAAGTCAATACCACAAGTAGAAATAAGTGCATTACAAACACCAAGCATCTCATGGAAATACGGAGAGTTTTTGAATGATGTTACCTTTGTCTAAATTCTAAGTAGTCTTCACTAAATTTATGTTTTGTCACAATAGAAAGAAGAAGGAGGAAAGGGTTCACAAACTAATCCTTACGGAATTGAGAATGAATGGAGTCAGTTTTCAGGCTTGCTTTAACATCACAGTAATGTTGAGAGAGAAGCTTCTGTTAAGAAGCAGCCATACTCTTGGCTGGACAAAGCCCAGAAAGGCTGCTGCCTAAGCTGAACAGAAGACAGACCATTTTCCATTGTAGGTCTGGCATCACTATTAAAGTTTGTGAGGTGAAATGAGACCACAATACCTCTGTCTCCACAGAGATCTGAGTTCAGTGGCTCTGGCTTCACTTGAGGGTCCAATGACCACATTTATGAGCTTCTCTCCTTTGCAAGACCACACACTGCTCACATGTACTACAATCAGCAAATAAGTCACCCCTGCATACCTGAGTGGAGATGCCCCATTCCCAATACTGAAACCCCATACAACACCATGACTTCAGTGAATTCAAGCCAAGATCAAGTGTCATGAATAACCCAGGAAGCTGAATAGGAAGCCATTTAGTATCGCACCTGAGAGGATCTAGTGAATCCCAAAACAGAAAAACACTTTCCTTCTGTTTTGTATTTCATTTGCTCTTCATCTTCCTTGGAAAAAGGAACTATATCACTCCCATACCGAAAACCTGGAGAATAAGAGAAGAGCATCTGGTAAGCATATGGGCCTACAATTTTAACACCGAAATTAGCTCTCTGAATATTTTAACAATGCATTTGTGCCCCACAGCTACGATCCACACATGCTCATCAAATTACTTTCCCTGTTAGCAAAAAAACCACACACCCATAGACACATTTCGTACTTCGCGAACAGCAGTTACACTCCTTGTACATCATTTTATGTAACACAAGTACCCTCAGAGAGCAGGAAAGAAAATAAAGGAACATCTTGCCTAACAAAGTTACGCTCACAGAATAGATTTAAGCAAATCAGAACAGATTCCAGCAAACAGATTGCAACACTCTCTGCAAACATAATACAAGCAACTTCAAACATACCACAAATCATAGCACAAGAGATGACACCAGAAGAGATTAAGAGAATAAAACGCGCTAACAGTGGAAGCAAGGTACACAATGGAAAACCAAAATACTCTTGTATGCAGAAATGGTCTTTCTATGTATTTCTGTGTTTTACTTCCCATGCCATACATTACAGGTATATCTCCACAAAATAGGAAGCTGTAATTTCTCAGAGGTATCATCTGTTCCAACTGCTTATTTCCTATCTCAGCCTCCAATATCCTCCCTGTAACATCATCACTTCATTATATTGCCACAGACTAAGGATGATATCCTCAGGTGTGAAGAAAACAGAAGGAACAGAAATAAATCCCTTAATGAAAAACCTATAAGCAGATATATTTTCCTGCAAACTGAAAAGCAAATACACAGGCAGAATGAAAAATGTTAGTATTGGTGCCACAAATACAAAATATTGCCTAATCATGACATTTCTCAAAAGATTTGCTTAAGCCCAGGACACATCAGTAGCTCTTTTAGCTTAAGAAATATCACACCACTGTCAGGGGAATCTTTTATCTCTTTTGTTCACATTTTGCTCACCACTTCTTTTTACTAGTATCTCACAACTCTTACTAACTGAAGCAATGAGAAGATTAGCTGAGAACAGTCACAAATCTTTCAAAATGCATTCTCTGTAAGAAGTGGATTTTTTTTACACATAGTTTTGAAGTTGTAAAACGTAACTTGACCATCCTTCCACCATCATTTCTGCTTAAAGAAAAGGTCCCATTGTCATTGAGACTTTATCTGATACTCCTATGAAACACCTATGAATGCTAAAATTGAAACAGATTAAATAAAAAAATACAGCTTATTCTAATTTGCAATCTACGTTATTCAGTTGACAGCACTCTCTGAATACTGTTATCTGAATAGTTTTGCTCTTTATAGTTAATATTCTTGCCCTACTTGTGTGGGATTGAAGCAGCAAAGGAAAGGAAAAAAACTAGTAACAAAATATATCTATACAATCACAAAAAATGGAGCAGATCTGCTTAACTCCATTTTTACAAGTAAGTACACTATTTCCTGCTGTTTCTGGAGCCTGTAGTCTTCTAAGGAAGTTAATCTGCTCAGAAAGAAGCTGCAGGGCATAAAAAGTATTCTGCATACCACTACTGCAGACTGATCCTGTTACAGTACAGCAAAGCTAGTACTCTTGAACAATAAACCCTCCTTTGATGGCTTCATCTTTCTAGCTGCAGAATAACTAGAGCAGTTGCTCATCTACAGAAAAGCAGTGCTATGAAAGCATGTATGTTATCAGGACAACTGAAGATCTAAAAATGGAATAGTGGTAGCAGAACTACTCACTACAGAACTGAGGTATGGCCCTCCACAGAGTATAGTTCAGGAAGCTGTAGTGCCTTCCAAGTTCCATCTGTTATTATTATTGTTTTTGTTGTTATTACTCCTATTATTATTCCTATTGTCATTATTATTCCTATTACTAGTATTCCAACTACTGGAAAAGTAAGATTTTTTTCAAGACAGAGAGTGTCATGTAACAGCCTTTGTTTTCCATAAGCCTACAGAGCTTACATTCTAAGATCACAGCTGGGCTTCACGGTATAAAACTAAAAGGCCCTTAGGTGACCTAAGAGTCCAGCAATTCTCTTCCCTTTGTCTTCAGGGTGCACATAAAGATGTCATACCTTGAATAGTATCATCTCTCTGAACCTCTGTCTCATCATCATCATTCAAGCAGTAAACAGTTTCTTTTTGTACATCCTCTTTTCTGAGGGTTTTAGAATCCACAATTGTCCAAAGTTTTTTCAGTTTCTCTTCTGTGACCTTGATATCAGAATTCAAAGAAAAGGAATGTTTAACATTTCAGTGGGATCCAGAGCACTTACCAGAACACACAAAAAATCCTTAGCCTGAGTGCTGCATTGTTTTGCCAATAAAGAACTAATAAAGACAGTGTCAAATGACACATCTCTGGCTGCCACCACATTGCTTTCAGCACTGCTTCATCTCTATGAGACCTAACACAGGAACTGTAGCATATTGACAGCATACTTGTCCTGTTTATTCATTAAACCTGTAGGTTAAGCCATTTTTGGAAGTCTTTGAGTCACAGGATATTGTGTAACTTGCTTGCTATGCAATTCACTACCTCCAACTGTAGAAATAGTTTCGACAAAGCATTATGAAAAATGTTAAAGATACAGTAAAACTCAGTGTTCATTCAGCTTGTTTGGCCAAGTTTTCCACCAGGCCTATTGCACGATACGATAAAAATACCTTATAGTACTGCAACTTCCCCAAAAGGCAAAATGACCCCAGCTGCATTATGGGACTGGGAAGGGAAAGAAGGAATAAGTATTTACAACGAGTGAATGTTTCCCATCTACAGGGAAATAAAACTGCTTTCTTTTCTCTCTGCTTAAGTAAAATTGATGGTCCAGTTAGTACATGAGAAGAAAAATGTAGAGCTGAGCAGAAAGTGGTAAAGACAGAATATATTGTGTCAGTATGATAGCTGTATGACCTCAGGGCAGTCACTCAGTTCATGCTGCTTATTTTCCCAAACTTACTTCATTTTGTGTTTAAACAACTTTGGGAGGGGACTCTTTCTGTCTATTTGCACAGGTCTGGCACAATAGCCTAATAAAAAATTTTTAATAACTATAAACAGAAAGTTGATGTCTTTGAAGGCTAGTATACCCATCTCTCAGAATTCAGATATATTTCAGCTTCATAATATCAGACTCAGTCTTGTGCTGAAATAACAAACTAATTAATCTCCATCTCACCTGATCCATCAATACTGCCACACTACACAGTTGCCTATTTACTAGTCTCTAACTAAAAAGTTGCACATTTTCTGTCTTTAAATACACTTACTTTTTCCTAGCACCGATTAAAGGAACCATATAAACCCTAAGAAACAGACTGGCCCCAAGCTCTGCCAAACAGTATAAACAAGCTGAAAAAACACACCTTTTATTCCAAGTCTGAAATAACAACAGATGTGATTAGAAACAATAGTTGGTAAAACATTTACACCCACCATTTTACACACACATATCCAAAATTCCTCTCATGCCTAGGGCTTAAGAAATACATATAAAGTCTCACATATCACTGATGCTGAATGTAAATCTTCGATCACAGCATTCTTCATCAGGGTCATCAACTTCAATACCATTAAGTGCCAGAGCAGACAGCAATTGCTACTATTTCTGTACCTTATGAATTTTAGTTATTTAACAAGTGTATGGTGAAGTTAAAGTTGCTGTGGGAACCACAATTTTAGATGTTCTGGCTTCTAAGCAAATAAAAATCTCAATCCTAGTTGTTTGGATGCTGTTTTAACTTTTATTTTCTTAGCTTTAAGGAAAAAAACCCAGGCAGCTACACCTAACTTGCTGCCAAATGACACTAAAACATATGATTTTATGCACTTACTGATTTGTAGGCCACAATCCTTATAGACAAATTAGGACCAATAGTGAGCTGACAGGGCCAAGGGACAGGCTTTCTTTCTATTTTCTTAAACATTGAAAGACGTTCCAGGCTCTCTCTAAATGAAGGAATCAGGAAAACAGAAATGAACTCTGGTGAACCGCAATAAAGTATTACTGACAATACACTCTCCTTAAGGAAACGCAGGAGTCCAAACCGTTTCAGATTAAGCTGCAAAAAGCATTAGAAAATAAACTGTATCAATAATCTTATCATTAACCATCGTCAGAAAAGAGAATGAAAAAAAGAGGTGGTACAGTAGATTATCCCCATCTTGAGCCTTTATGATGGTGTGACATGAAGGCTTAAAGGCACTGTGTTAGGTCTAGAGATAAAACTACACAATTGCTTCTTAAGCACTTTACATTTATCTGTGCTCACCCAATTAGGGCACGTAGCAAGCTGAACAACACAAATTAGAAAAGGCTCTCAAAGTGGTAAAATGCTTTCTACAGTGAAGCTGAAGAAATAAAGAATCCAGTCTAAATTAACAGGATTTTGTTTATGTAGAAATTAACTTCTGACACTTATTTTATACAGTACTAATGAACTCATTAATTTAAGGGCATTCTGTCAGAGTGAAAGAAGTTACTTCAACTATTTCTAGCCTAAACAGCAGATATACAAGTTCAAAAAAAAACACATAAAAAAAAGGAACTGTAATGAGTTATACTAACAAGTGTTAACTTAATTGCACAACTTTTAGCAATGGAGTCCAAAATCAAAAATTCACAGTAATTTATAATATATCATTGTGAATTCAAATAGGCTTGGCCCTCAGAACAGCTTTCAGCTAATACAAACTGTATTGGCTATTTGGCTGTAAAATTCCAACACAGAGAAAGCTCTCAATTTCTTTTCTTTCATTGCATGATAAAGCAAAGATAAAAAAAGCAAAGCGAAAACAATGCTGAACTCATCTTTTTCACCTGGATAAAACCTGGAACTGTGATAAAACCTGGAATCTACCACTCTCTTGATTAAAGCACTTGTCTGGCAGAAATCAAGATCAACTCTTAAAAACATCAGTAGAGAATTTACCTTGGCATTCTGCTTTTCAGGCTTCCTAGTATGAACAGGGTTGTTTTATTTAAATTCTAAAAGCACAGTGAAAGGCAAAAATGCACTGGGATTTTTATGAGATAAACATTGGATTTCCTGAATTTTTTTTCTTTACAGAAAGGTAGGGAGGATTTTTTTTCTAGGAACAAAGACATCAATACAGGATTTTTAAAAAGAATCAGCTACTACATCATTAGGAATACTGCAACACATACATTCAAGGATGAGTACGAAAATCAAATACATAAGTGCCAAATGCCTAAAAATGTAATTTAAGCTCAATTTATTGTCTCTATTCTTTAATTTCTTATATTTACAGAAGAAAAATGTTGCCTGTTATCAAAGATGGCCCAGTCAATAAAACCCTTGCAAATGTACATTTCCACTTGTATTTTATAAACACAAGCGTTCTCCTCCGCTCTGCAATCCCTTCCCCCAAAACCCAGAGGCAGCAGAAGTAGCTCCTGTCTAACAGGCCAAGTATCATGACTTAAAACAACACACCAAAATCTCCTCACTCACTTTCCTGGCACAGCTAACTTATTTTTACAAGAGTTGAAATATTTTTACCAGCAGGAATAATGAATCTAGGAGAACGGAGAGTGTGTCTGAGTTGGCCAATTATCATGACATTTGCAAAGCTGACTTCTTAAAGCTTGATAAGCAACTTAATTGCATCTAAAACCTCACATATTCTTAAACAATTTTTCCAACTAAAGCTTTAATCTACTAGCCAAATGCCTATTTATCCAGAGATTTTGGATTTCCCCTGAAAGTATGGCACAAAGACAGCTTGAAGAGTAGCAAGAGTCTGTGATAAAAAAAGTATAAAGAGGCCAAGCCACATGGTAGGTTCATGCATATGGATTATCCTAAAGGATAAACGGGCCAGGAAAGATTCTGCTTTTCTGTGCAGTCTTTCGAAGCAGTGACAAAGCCTGCTTTTTTCTAGAGACTCAGACTGCTCTGTTGACTAGTACAGACACAGTGACATGTGACTCTTCAGTAATGCTCAAGGAGCAGCTTCACTGGCTGCTGAGGTGCAGAGCTGACTAGCTGAGCTGGGGGAGGGAGGGAAATCCCACAAATAAATTGATGAATTACAGCATCCAAACCTACAGGGATGACTCTCATCTAAAAATTACCTTTGATAACCACATTACAGCTAATGGTCTGCTAAGCTTCCTGAAAACCACATTGTCTAAAAGATCACTTTTCATAATTGTGGAACAGAACTACTGAGACAGTAACATCAGACTATGATAAGGCACATAGATGCATTTTGCCTGTTTCCCAACTGAGACAACACCTATGTGGAAAAGTCTTGGATGTATCACTCATAAGAAGTGAAAAACCATCTTTCAATTCTTGCATTAGGAGTGCTGCTGAAAAAGTATATTGTTTGTCACAGTGGCACAGTAGACTGTAATTAAAGAGCAGGATTCAACAAACAATGTTTACTCAAAGCACTTGTGGAGTTTATCAAACTAGTGAGCTAAAAAGTCTGTGACCAAGGAACAAAGGCTACCATTACATGCAGATGTTCAAAACTGTCACAAACTCCATCTCTTTGTAAAACATGTTTTAGAAATGACATTTAAAGAAATGTTCCCTCAAAAATCCTCCAACACTAAAAATGGAAGAATTTATTGAAATTTCTTATATGGAAGAAAATATTTTTTTTCTTTAAATACAGATACAGAAAATTCATTTTCCCCTGAAATCTGTAAGCTCTTCTACTTATTCTACAGACACTGAAGAAGCTGTATGAAAGGGACTGAGTGTACAACAAGTCATAAAATTCACTGATTTCAATGAAACTGTGACATGACTGATTACTTAACTTCATCTTTTAGAGAAGAAATCAGAAAGTAAATCTATAGTACAATAAAGAGGATTAGCCAAATTTACCTGAAAGTATAAATTTCTTCTAGCCCTCCTTCTTCATCCAAAGTATACATCAGTTTCTTCACCACATCAATACCTTGATTCTGTTGTTCAGTTAGACTCTTTCTTGGAAAAGAGTTTCTGTGCATATGAGCATGTACACTGGCACTTGTATCTCCACTTACATCGTCAACACCCACTGGAAATGGCAGACTAAGAACACAAGAAGAAGCAGTTACTTTGACTCTCTTCCTTATCAAAATAACCAATCAAAACAAAACAAAAACGTTCTCAGGATCAACAATTTCTATCTATCTGCAGTCAGATGTATAAAGAGCCACAGGACTTACAAAACAAATTAAGTAGTATTTCAAGTCTACTTGGCATTGGTAATGTCTTGACCAGAGTGATGCACCAGTCCTGGCTATCGCGCATCAATAAAGATACCCAGGTACAGGAATAGATTAGACAGTAAAGTCAATGCTGATTAGAAAGCAAGATCCATTAAAAAAGATTGAACTAAATAAAGCCCATAGAGAAGGAAATTAGAGGGCAAGACAGCCTTAAATATAAAAAGCTGTTGCAAGGAGGAAGGAAACAATCAGTTCTTTGTATTCTGCCTGCACTCCAATCACATCATGGAGTCAGGTCAGATAGTCAAAAACTTGATAAAGACATTTCAAACTATAATCTCTAAAACCAACTGCCTGAGGAGAGAGAGGAATCTCCATCACTGCAAATCTTTATCAGAAGATTAGACAAACACTGCTCAGCAATGGCAGACATACACCTGACCCAGTCTGAAGTAGAGGATTGCTCTAGATGACTTGTTAAAGGCCATTCCGTGCCTGTGACTCTGTATCAGCCCCAAATGCCAACAAGCAGGACATTCTCTGTCGTGGAGCTATTAGGTATTTCTGGAACAAATGTTACTCTTTGAGATTTTAATAGCTTAGAACACTAGGTGAATTTCTGACTGAAGATGACACGTTTTTCCTGCACTTCATGAATCCCATTTTAAAATTTAGCCACAGGTTATAGATAAAATTATTTCAAAATACAGGAGAGAGTTAACTAAGTATAACAAACACAGTAGAGAAAGATGTGCAAGATCCTCTACCCTGTGCCCCTGAAAACACCTGCAGATTTTTCAGGTCTTTCATCTGATCCAATTTTAAATGAACCACACGATACCTCTCACCACACTTCCACAAAGTGAAATAACTTTAGCACTGTATTATGTTTTTTAAAAAGCAGCCTACAGATCTCTACCATACTTTCACCTCATTAGTCCTCACTAAACTTATCCATGAAGCAACACATAATAAGCAGAGTTAACATTATGCACAAGAGTGTCACATACAGCAAAATTAAAGATCAAGCGTCAGCAAAGTGTTTGGTACCCTTTTTAGGAAGCAGATTCCACTGACAAAATAGAGAAACTGTATTTTTAAGCTGATATGGCAATATCAAAAAGCTTCAAACCTCTGATAGCTAGAAGTTAAGCTGTGTTCACTATACAATGCCCACAGACTACCGTGATTAGAAGTACGTAATACCCAACACTACACAGCGCTCAGCACGTGCTTGGCACCTGGAAACAGGGAGGAAAACCAACTACCTGCCGCAAGTCACAATCTAGTCGATAAACAGGGCATAAGAGATGGAAGCACAGGTTATAACAAAAGGACAAGTTTCAGCAAGAAATTACTTTTAAGCAGGCATTTTACATTTATACATGTAAAAATCACATAATCCTTTGCTCGTGTGGCTGGGAGACAGGGTGCAAATCAGCAGCCAATGCTGTAACAGCAACATTTCCTTTGTGCTTCATTGACAAGGGAGCAGCAGCTAAATACCAGGGCTCCAAAAGATGTACTCTGACTGGCAGAGGCACTCAGATTCATGGTGTTGCACCTCCACTGCCTCCAGTGCCAACAACAGCTCAAATAAGCCAGGAGGGGCATGTCACGTTGGAAGCATAACTGCTTTTGCTATGTAGACAGAACCTGACATTTTTGCATCCAGCCTCCCCTAAACAAAGGCAAAGAAAATATTTTTTTTGTGGAGGATCAGTCTATGATTTTCAGTCATGTTTTCCTACCTAACCCCTCTGTTATCTTGCAGATGAGTTGGCAAATGGCTTAAATTAATTTATTATTAAGTTCACAACACTGTTCCTTACAAAATGCCGGATCTAGGTAAAAATACATGGTCAGCAGTAAAACTAGGGCTTTATAATAAATATTTTCACAGAAGAAAGTTAAACAGCCACACAAAGTTTTGCTTTTAAACAAACTACTCTAGAAGGCTCACAGCGTCCAGCTGCCATCATATGCAACAGCTAATACAGACCTTAACACCAGCACTGATTCTTCAGACCAATGCCTATATCTACAGCGTGACAATCAAGGGATTCCTGTTCTAACACTTAAGACATTGCTTCTATTTTCCAAGCCCAGGATTGTGAATACAACCCTTCTCTTCAGACGTGCTCTTCTACCGACACCAGAATCAAGCTATTAATATCTGCAACACTACCTCATTATTTCTTCCCAGTAACTTCCTTACATAAAAGGATCTAGGCTTTTGCTGTGACAAAACCACTGTTTCTGCGGCTATTTTTGGCTTATTGTTTCCCAGTTCTCTGCTTATATTGCTCTTTTGTCTCTCATTTTAGACTTTGGCTCTAAGCTACAAGCTTAAGTGGAGAAGAAGGCATCATCTTACCATTTATTTGCACATCACTAAACCAAGAGGACTTGGTTCATAATTGGAATTCATGGTATGTATAACTGATAGAAGTACTTACAATAAACCTATTACTCACAGGTACACCTCTAAAGAAACCATACACCAGCAGATCACCAGCTATTTCAAGATAATTATTAAGAAAGAATAATTTCCCTTTAAAAAATGGCATTGTATATAACAGCCATTTACATACTTACAAAAACTGAAGTGAAATTCCTGTTTTCTTCAAGTTAGCAATGATAATTCCCAGCTGATCCTCACTGACAGGACTACTAAGGTCTGTAAACAGTTCAATGTGTCTCTTCTCAAATTTCTTTCCTCTTAAAATAGAAAAAACATTTACATATATTGAAAATACCACAAGGCCATATTTAATTACTTTCTTACAAAATAACAATAAAAGTAATATATTTGTAATTAGTTTTACTAAAGAAATATACTTGTAAAATGAAAGAAAGCAAATAAACCTACTTGGTAGCAGTTGTTCTATCACAGGTTATATTATTTATCCTACATGTTTATCTTTATATGATTCCCCCTACTCCCTCCTACCCTAAAATTGAAGACTCTAGCCCTGTGACTGTATAAATCACTAACTACATCTAAATGAATGGAATTCTGCCAATTTTCACCAATGTGGATAAAATGCTAATAAAATATATTAAGCTGTTTATGGATTACAATGGTTATTTCCTTTGCAGCTCTAAGTCTGTTCTTATGAAAATGTATTTTAAATTACTGTTGCTGGTGGGGGTTCCATTTTCGTAATCTAATTCAGCAGATTCATTGGAGAAGATGGACTTTCAAGACTACTTAATACACTAGGAAGTAGTAACAATACAGATCAGGAAGGTTCATCAATGACAGAACAAAATTCAGTTGAATTGGTACAGTTTTGATCTGGATAATCAAGCATAAAAGTGATTTTCTTGAATTTTTACCCTACAGTATTTTCTCAAATGAAGGCAAACTCCATATCAAAGGGGCTGGTGTATACAGGCAACAGCAAAACCAGTTGCTCCATAGCTATTCAAGACTATAATGCCATAAACACAGTAATTTTCATTCACGACTCAGATTTAACCATTAAATGGATACAGCTTTCCACACTAACTAGATCTTGTTCATAAAAATACAAATTGCATCACCAAGCCTAGTCATCTGCACTAACAATTAGATCATATAACCTTTTTAGAAACATGTTCAAGCTCTGGTTTGAGAGGAAGTGGTTACCTTCCTTTCCCGGCACCATTAGTTCAGAGAGTGTTAGAAACACCTTGCCAGCCTCAATGCATTCACTGACAACTTTGTAATGCTGATGTCAACATTTTTTCTCAGCTCAAACAGTGTTTTTTCCTACTGCACCTTCATTTCCTACAGCCTGCATATTTACAAACAGCCACTTCAACACTCTTTAAATCTTGAGGCTGAACAAATTCACCTTTATAGTTTTCTTTTTTTTTTTCTAAAATGCGCCATCACATTTAAATTTAGTAGCCCTTTCCAAAGCATTTTAACATCCAGATTAACACTTTCTGAAAACAGATCACAAGGAATGTGACAGAAAGTGAAGCCTTTGTGCCTTCTACAATGGCATTAATACTCTCATGTCTCAACTACAAAGTTGCCAGTTGCCTCAGAAAGCTCTCCGATTGTCTGGAGAAGTCAGATGTCTCACGAGGATTCTTCAGAGACAAACTTCTGTAGTGTGCTGTTTATTTTTTTTTTTTAATTTTTTTTTTAAGAAAGCACTTCCCATGTTTATACATACTGGAAATACAAGACTGACAAGAAATCAGATCAGTGCAAAGTCAGAATTCTGTAAAAGGCTTCAGGTTACATACTCACATTGTTTCCTTCTGAAGCAAGTCCATACACACAATAATAGCATCCAAAACTAAGCAAAATTAAGAAAAATTCAGAAGATGAATCAAGTAACAAAAAGTGTTTTTCTTATGAAACAATTTTATGTTTTCACTCCCTCTCAAAGACTGATAAACATGCATTTTAGTTAAGAAATACTCTTCTGAGATAAATACTTCGCAAGTAACTCATGTGCAAGAGGTTCCTATATAACTTGTCTGTATCGTGGTCTTCTCTCTGCCCCACTTACCCAATGGAACACTAAAAAGACTGCTTCAGATCCCAGCCTCTTAATTGTCAATGAGAGGCTCAAGTCCAATGAAGGGACAATCTAACCTTTAGAATGTTATTTTGAATACACCAAAAGATTTCAATATATGATACCATTTTCTGGCAAGTTTTTCTTCGAACCACCTGCATCTGACAATCTCTTAGTTTCCTCCCCATCACAATTTCCATCGGGAACGTGTGAGCCAGCTGACTGGTAGCACACTTCTCTGAAACAGCTCTGACTGCCTGGATACAGCTCACAGCAATCATTTTATGGCCAGAGAGAGACAACACAGGAAATTGAACTGCATGTAAATGAAACACATGAAGGAACACTATACAGATCACCCTTTAAAACTCTTCACCTTATATGTAACTAAGAGCAGAACACACTCAAGCATAAATGGCATTCAAACCAGGAAGTGCTATCTGGCAATGTTAGAAATACTTTATAAATAAATCAATCTGATAAACCTCTATTCTGCTTTCTCTGGGGTAGAGCTAGTTTTCTTCAGAGTAGCTGGCATGGGGCTGTGTCTTGAATTTGTGCTGGAAACTGTAATGATAATATAGGGATGTTGTAGCTGTTGGTGAGCAGTGCTCGCACAGAGCCAAAGCCTTTTCTGGTTCTTGCAGCACCCTGCCAATGAGGAGGCTGGAGGGGCACAAGAAGCTGGGAGGAGACACAACAGGGACAGCCAACCTCAACTGACCAACGGGATATTCCACACCACCTGGCATCACACACAACATGCAAAGCTGAGAAAGAGGGAGGAAAGGGGAATATTTGGAGTGACGGAGTTTGTCTTCCCAGGCAACTGCTGAGTCTGATGGAGCCCTGCTTTCCTGGAGATGGCTGCACACCTGCCTGCCCATGGGAAGCAGTGAATAATTCCTTGTTTTGCTTTGCTTGTGTGCACAGCTTTTACCTTCCCTATTAACTTGTCTTTATCTCAATCCACAAGTTGTCTCCCTTTTACCCTCTCAAGTCTCTCCCCATCCCACTGGTGGGGGACTGAGCAAGTAGCTGCGTGAGGCTGAGTTGCCAGCTGGGCTCAAACCACGACAGTCTGGTTTCTGGTACTTCTGCTGACTTATCTCATAAACAATATTTTTATTTAATTAAAAAGCATAAACCAAGCTCTGTAATGCTATTTTTAAAAATATATGTCTTATTTGAGGCCTAAAATTATATTATTATCTTTGTTCTCTTTAATTAATGGAACACTTCATAAAAGCAATAATTCCTGAAGGCCAGGGCTACATCTGTTAGCCTAAAAGAACGTCAAAAAGCAGCTAAATTAGCTTTTGGACAAACTTACAACCACAAATTAGCTCAACTCTAATAGTAGTTAAAACTTGGGAGGCTGAGCCCAATTTTACAACACTGACTTCCTGTCTCCTACGTAGCTGAATCAGTTCAAGAAGTGCTCTGCAGCAAAAGGATACAGTCTGCTTGTTTAGAGCCTGCTTTAATCACATCCTGAATGTCTTCCAGCAGATCAAAATCTGGCAGCTTTAGTGACCTATGTACAGTAATGTTTTGGTATTGATCCTCACTGGCAAGACTATTTCTAGTGCCATTAGTGCCAAACAAAACTACAGCGACTTCATCTTTACTCTCAGCAAAAACCTGCAGATACAGAGAACACAAAACAGGTATAAAATCACAGATAGATTCATACACAATTATGTTAGACAGATTACAGCAAGCTAAACTAATTTTGAAACATCAATTACAACGGATTTACTGTTTTTTACTTATTCAGTGCTATCCTCTCAAAATGTAATCTTACAGTGCATTCACAAAGTTAGATATAATTAAACTAACAAACTGACAAGATGCTACCTGCAATAAAACAAATAAAACTGGCTGATTCAGTCCTCAAAATGAGTATTCTGTGAGGTAATTATAAAGTGTTGAAATATTTTAAAGTACTTCTCCCTAAAAGTTTCTACTGCCCTGAAGAAAAAGGGTGACCAACCCAACCACCACATCTCATGCACAAAAATACAGCTGAAACAGAGAGCACTGTCACTCCTGCATAAATGGAGACTAATTCTCACTCATTCCTCATTTATTTCAACTATCAGTAAATGAGGACAATTTTTCAGAGATGTTATTGTTTCCTCTCCCTTTTTAACACCTATGAAGTCACACACACCTGTCGCTGCACAAACTTTGTCATGATCTTCTTGGCTTGGTCAAGTGAAGACTCTCCACCAGGAGAAGAACTGCTCATTGTAAAGCCCACATCCAGGCACAGCACTATTGCCACCTGGAAAGAATAAGTACGAATAAAAAATAAAATACAAGTATTATTACTTAAAAGGTTAAAGGGGTACATACAAAACCTAAAAATCAAACTACATTACAACTGGTTTCTTTTACAGTACTGTTAATAAGAGACAGTGGTGGGAGACAGAACTGGTATAACTGCACTGAAAAGTAAATACTTTAATCCTGTACCATGCTGCAGATATTTCAGTGGAAAATACAAAAAAAAAATCCTATGTTACACAATAATCTGTAAAGGGCATGTAATTTCTATACAATCCCATGAATGTATTGGGGATCTAAGGGCTTTTCTGCACTAGGAAATTAAACAGATATTTTAGTTGACAGTTGCAAGGATGAATTCAAATTTCAATTTAGGGGCTTGATTCCCTCAAGTTAGTCTGTGTCTGCATTTCTGATCACCTCTTTAACTGATCTATATGAAACACTGGCCAAGTCTGCCCATAAATCGATTTATACACTAGAATTAAATAAAATTGCTTCTTGCAATTTCTCATTTGATTCTAAGTCCCTCTAAAGTTCTTCACAGACTTCCCTTATCTTGATTAATCATCCAGATGAATGTAGTTGCAAGAAGAATTCACCAAAATGATGCCCTGGATGTCCAAGGCCAGCTCAAATTTATTCTCATGGATTAAACCAAAATTCCCTAAATATACATGAAAACCTTGCTTGATGGGCTGCCAGTAGATCAAATTACACTGCCCGAAAAAATTATTGTTTGCCAGAACACAGGAAAGTTGGGTATTACCTAGGCTGGAGCCAGCTGACTTACTTTAAAATAAAAAATATATCCAATTCCAGAAGAAATGAAGCTGCCAAAAGGATGTGGGCAATAAATCATAAGTCTGTCAATGGACACAAGATGCAGAGTCTGCTTTTGCAAAGCAAAATGGATGATCAGAGAGAAAAGGTGCTGGTCTGAGCTCTGTATATGGCCTTGCAAGCAACTCCAAGCACCTTTTCAAAGACCGATCCTTTTTATCACCCAAATATACAAGCCTTAGAACCAAGTTAAGAAAAACTTGCCCAAGTTAGCAGTCTAATACTCTGCATTAGCAGCTCTCAAGCTATTTTCTTACCCTCGTTCTTTTCCCAGAACATATTGTGCACCTCCCATCATTTTAACAAGCACTGGTTTAATTCCCTGCATTCTCCAAGGAGAGGAAGAGAGAAAGAAAGAAAGAAGGCTGAGCAGCAGAGCTCCACAAGTTGTCCAGTAGGTTATACTCAGTCTCAGCACTCTATTCCTCACTTTGCCTTCACCAGTAGCTTGCCTGGGAGCTGGGAATGAATGCCTGAGTCAGCGAGGTCTGCAGAAGCTTAGAGTAGAACAGAGGCAGTTACTGAGGCTCCACTGTGTTCTCACAAGAGCCTTGTCAGTGCCCACCTCCAGCCTGAGGAATTACTCTACCAGCAACTTCAGACCCTCCTTAGCTTGGTGCTGTCCTGCCTCAAAACACACAATGGCTGGCAGCCAAATCCATCCTGTTGTCCAGAAGAGGTAAAATTCTCTTCACAGGTGGCAGGATGACAGCAGAGAAGCCAAAGAAGTGCAGGAGCGAAGAGCTGCTGTTTTGCTCACAAAACACACGATCAAGTGTCAAGTGCCAATATCCTCTTCTGGAAGGGAGCAAATCCAAGCTCGGTGCCCGTTCAGGGATGTGGCATCCTCGTTCGGGAAGAGGGCAGGTTCCTCTTTTGGTAACCCTCCTCCATGTGTCTCTTCATCTGTTACCAACCCCTGGGCATCTCACCCGAGCACCCAGTGCTGCTGCGGGCAGGTGCAGGATGCTAAGCGACACTTTCCCGATGCTCCGCAGTGTAGGACAGCACTGTCACACCTGAGCTAAACCAACCTGCTTTGCTCAAGTACCGATAAGGGCCATATGGAACAAGCCTGCCTTTATCTCTGACCTCCCGGTGAGAAGTAGCTATAATAGAGCAAAGAGAGCGATGGCTACAGCAGCACAGATAAAGCTGCGTTTAACAGATACTAAACTGCCCCGTATCACAAGAGACCTTAACACAGCTATCACCAACAAAATTCCTTAAACGCACCACACATATAAACTACATTTTCAACAGAGCAAAATCAGCGCTACCGTTATTTTAGCAAGAGCAATGCCAATTACTGCTGCAGGAGCTGCACTGCGGTCTAAAGCAGGAACACTGATTCCCTTTGAGCTAGGCAGCTTTGTACCGGCAGCGGCTCGGCGGCCAGCACGCGGAGGAGTTACCCGGTGCCAGGTATGGATGCATGTGAGTACCCGGAGGCGGCGGGACCCCGCCGGGACCCCCGGCCCCCCCGCCCTCACCTTGCCGCTGGGCGCCATCGCGCTTGGGCCGGGACGCGGTGCGCCGCGCTCAGCGCTCCGGCCGGAACCGCGCCACTCCCGCCCCGCGTCCCCCCGGGAACACGGCGGCGGCACCTCGCGTTCCGCGGCGGGGGCAGCGCCGCCTAG